>JAWMAG010000065.1:5410000-5490000 GCA_037013455.1 Ceratitis rosa
ATAATTTATCATATTAATTAATACACATTGGCATTCCAATTGTTTTTGAGTTGTATTTGTAGTACGTAGAATATTCGACTTTCTGTTGTTTTTATTGTTTTTGTTGCTTTTGTTGTTTTGTCTCATCCATTTCATATTCTTAGTATTTGATTCGCCCCAAAATTGCGTCCGAAAATTTCTTCACCAAAAAACAAAAGAAATTCAAAAAAAAAAAATTTAAAAAAAAATCCACCACTCGACTCACCTCGTCAACACTCATTTGTAAACTTACTTAGAAATTTATGTAGAGTTTTTTAATTAGTAGACAAAAATTAAAATGTTCAATTAATGTTTTTGTAAACAAACAAACAAACAAAAGAATTGATTTTTTCCAAATTTTTCTAATTTTTATATTTTCTCTACTTCTTCTCCTCCCACCACCACCCACATATGTAATCCATTCATCCACTTCCTTCAAAACTCCACCAATGCCATCAACTCATGATGCTAATCGATTAATCGACTCGCTCTCGACTACTGTCTCTGTCATCCATGTCGTTGCTACTTTGTGTGTGCGTGTGTGTATTCGTTTCAAAATGCGAAAAATGCAAAATCGAAAACAACTCAAAAATACACGAAAACCAAAATTGGCCAACCAAAATTTGCAAAAATTTGAAAAAATTTAAAAATTCGAAAAATCGAACAAAATTATCGTCATCACAAATGTTATCGATACTTAAATGTATAACAACACATCGCCAATCGTCCATCGCCACAACATATCGACTCATTTTGTAACTTATAATTTCGAATATTAACTAATAAATAATGCGCCTAAAAATAAAAAATTAAAAATTAATTACTTGAAATATAATTTATTTCGAAAAAATCGGAAAATGTGCGTGTATGTGTTTGCTACTACTTTCTGCTCACATTTCCAACGGTTTTTAATGTGCACAATAACTTCGTTGAACTTCGTTTGCATTCGTTGGCCTTCGTTTGCATATATTGGGCTTCGTGTCCATTCGTTTCGCTTCGTATTGCAAACTATTGGTACATAAATTGTTAAATTGTGCCAAAATTACCGTTATTTCGAGTTCCATTACTTAAATATCGATCATTTAAAAAAATCGATAACTTTCTTTATCGATAACACATATCGATTTTCAATATACGCTACGCACACATTCAAACACACTAGCAGCAGCGGCAATACCACTACCACGTTTGCCCGTTGTACCGCAAACATTACCGGAGCTCCCCACCCTACCACCACCACCACCAGCACAAACCCGTCAACGTGAGCTGAGCCTTAAATTGGATCAACAGTCGTCGCAACTGCGCGTCGGCGAATCAACAGAGGTCGAGTGTTACTCATCGGACAGTAGCTACACGGATGTCGTCTGGGAGCGTGCCGATGGCACGCCACTGCCACCACATATACAGGTGAGTCGGGTCGAAGTCGACGATCCTTGCTCTTTTCTCTTTTTTGAATGCGCTACCTTCTTTCCTTAGCAAATGGGCAATCGTCTGATCATCTCACATGTTTCCGCTTCGGATGCTGGCAACTACGTCTGCAAGTGCAAAACTGATGTAGGTGAATTGTACACGACCAGCTATGAGTTGGGTATTGAGGAGTGGCCGCACGAGTGGAAGCGTCCGAAGTTGGTGCATGCCGACGTTGGATCCTTCGCGAAACTTAACTGCGACGCTGAAATACCCGGCAGCTATCGTTGGTCGCGTCAGTACGGGCAAATGCAAGCCGAGCGCGAGCTGTTCAACGTAAGTATGGTCGAGAGCTGAACTACTTTCTATCTCGCAACCTCCCTCACTAACGCTCGACTCTTTCTCTCTCTCTCTCTGTCTCTTGTGCTACTTTCTATAACCAACTTCTTTGATCTTTCGCCACCAGGAGCAACTCGAACTTCACAATGTACAAGCAAATGACGCCGGCACTTACATTTGCACATCCAGCACACCGGACGGCCAGTCCATCGACTATCCGACTATTCTAGTTGTCACCGGCGCCATACCGCAATTCCATCAGGAACCGATTAGCTACATGTCTTTCCCTACACTATCCGATTCGGTACTCAAGTTCAACTTTGACATTACATTCCGACCTGAGCAGGGCAATGGTCTCTTGCTCTTCAACGGTCAGAAGCGTGGTAGCGGTGACTATATCTCGCTCTCGCTGAAGGACCGCTATCCCGAATTCCGTTTCGACTTCGATGGTAAACCGATGATTGTACGCGCCGAACGTCCGGTTTCGCTCAACGAGTGGCACACCGTACGCGTGAACCGCTTCCGACGCGATGGCTACATGCAGGTGGATGAACAACATCCCGTCGCATTCCCCACACTCGCGCAGGTCTCACTCTTAGACTTGATTGAAGACTTGTACCTTGGTGGCGTGCCGAACTGGGAAATGCTGCCACACGATGCTATCGATCTACAAGTCGGCTTTGTGGGTTGCATAAGTCGTCTCACTCTCCAGGGTACAATTGTTGAGTTGATGAAAGAGGCCAAGTTGAAGGAAGGCATCACCGCCTGCCGTCCGTGTCAAAAGAACCCATGCGAGAATGGCGGCATCTGTCTCGAAAGTCAAACGGAGATGGCGTACACATGCATCTGCCAACAAGGTTGGACTGGGCATAACTGTGGCGTCGAAGGCACACAGTGCACACCCGGCATTTGCGGTAGTGGACGCTGCGAAAACACCGAGACGGGCATGGAATGTCTCTGCCCCTTGAACAAGACCGGCGATCGCTGTCAGTACATCGAGCATTTGAATGAGAATAGCTTGGCGTTCAAGCTAAACAGCTATGCTGCCTACCCGTAAGTCTACTTTGTAGCTCTCTCTCTCTATCTCTCTCTCAACTCTTTTTCACTCACTCGTTTTTCTTTGCTCTGCATAGCACACCACGCGCCTCCAAACTGAATGTGAAGTTCAAGGTGCGACCCAACTCGCTGCAAGATGCCATCCTCCTCTACGCAGCCGAGTCGAAACTGCCCAGCGGCGACTTTATTGCCGTCCTGCTGCACGATAAACACGTCGAGCTCGTCATTAATACCGGCGCACGACTGAACCCGGTGTTGGTGCGTTCACAGAACCCACTGCCCGTGAACAAGTGGACCGAAATTGAGGTGTCGCGTCGCTTTGGCGAGGGCATCTTACGTGTAGGCAATGAGCCGGAGCAACGTGCTAAGTCTACGAAATCGGCGCGAATGCTGTATCTAAAGACGCCACTCTACGTCGGCGGTTTTGATCATGAGAACATCAAACTCAATCGGGACGTGAATGTCACGCGCGGCTTCGATGGCTGCATCTCGGGCGTAAGTGAAGAATACAAGCTTTGAAATTTCTATACCAAATCCACCGCTTACTGTTGTATTCCATTCACAGCTGTTTGAAGGTCAACGCCAAATCCAACTCATCGCCGACATCCAAGATGCGGCGAATATACAAAACTGTGGCGAGATCAACGAGATCGATCAGAATGAGACTTTCGACAACTACGAGCACGAAGCCAACAAACCGCAGCCGGCAACGGGCTCACAGACTGAAGTGCAAATGGAAAAGGCGGACCAACAAATGGACGCCTGCGCGAGTGATCCCTGCGAAAATGGTGGTAGCTGCAGCTTGGTTGAAGGCGTGGCCATTTGTGAATGTCCCTTCGGCTTCGGGGGCAAGCACTGCGAAGAACGTGAGTAGCGTCTTGATTGGAATACACTTAACTAAGCTCACTAACCGCACTCCTTCCAACTCCTCTATCTTCCACAGACCTAACCTTCGAATATGACGCGAACTTCCATGGCAACGGCTACCTCGAGGTGAACCGTGACCAATTCAACACTGAGATCGAACAAAAATACTCATTCGCCGCTTTGGTCTTCTCCACAACCGATCCCAATGGACTGTTGCTTTGGTGGGGCCAAAAGAAAAATGAGGAATACACCGGTCAGGACTTCATGGCATTAGCCATTGTCGATGGTACCGTTGAATTCTCATTCCGCCTCAACGGCGAGGAGACCGTCATACGTAATCCCGACAAACGTATCGATGATGGCGGTCGCCATATTGTCCTGATCAAACGTACCGACAACACTGCCATACTAGAGTTGGATCACCTCTTGGACGCGGGTGAGACACGCCCAACGGGCAAGGATAAAATGAGTCTGCCGGGTCATGTGTTCATTGGTGAGTAGCCGACGACATGCTCAGGGTTCGATATATGTTTACTGACCAACCTTCTCTTCTATCCTTTTCTCTCCGCTTGCAGGTGGTGCGCCAGACGTTGCCAAATTCACTGGCGGTCGCTACAACAAGAACTTCAACGGTTGCGTGCGTGTCGTTGAAGGCGATGCGCGTGGCATCATACAGTTGGGCACAGCAGTCGTTAGTGGCCAAAATGTGGATACGTGTCCGCAGTAAGTAGAGAAGCTTTTTAGTAATTAAGTTCGAGGTTTAGTCTATAAGACTTCATGTTAAGTTTAGTGTACTATACCGTAAGTTTAGTAATTTTTATGTCCGCCCAACACATGCTGCTCCTCCACTGTAACCTCTGTCACGCGTTGGCATTGTAGCAGTTGGCATCCATCGAGTTTAGTTTACCACGAGCTCGACTCCACGGACTTTCGTTTCGATCCGTCGCTCTTCGATGAGTTCGATCAGCCGCCTCCGGTACATATACTCTATCCGCGTCCCACCGTTACTCCACAGCAACGCAACGGCGCGCCAAATGCCGGCTCCAAGGCGACCAACTTGTTGACGCAGTGTCTGGCTGAGCGCCAGTCGTCTACTCTATCTTGCTATTATCCTTCGCTGGCGCTGACGGTGGCGGCGTCTGTGCTCGCAACAGCGTATCTACACTCGTGTGCAAAAACTGTGTTGTCGAGGGAACGTTTGTTGGCGGAGCGGCGGCATCTACGGCAATATAGCGGGAAATAACGGTTTTTATGTTATTCAACTGCTCTTACTTGAAGTAATAACACAACAGTATAGTTTAATAACAATATACCTATATAACAGTATAAGAGTAACTAATATAACAATATACTAGTATAACAACGTAAAAACGCCAAAAGTTAACTATGCAAATTTTTTAGTTGAATTGAATTTCAAATTCATCCCGCTAAGAACAAATAGTAGTAGAAAAAGTAGTAGAAAAAACTACTTTTTTATGACTACAAACCGACATTTTCTGTAATTCTTTAAAGTATGTAAAAAGATTTGATATATTAAAAAAATAGTAGTAGAAAAAGTAGTAGAAAAATTACTTTCTTTTACCATTTGAAACTTTTCTAAAAGGCTGTTACAGTATTTTAAAACTATCAAAGAAACAGTATTGGAGAAAAGTATAGACCGATATAATACTTGTTTGTTTACAAAATTATTTTATAGTTTTATTTAAAAGAGTCTGAATTGATTTTAAATTATAAGAAAATAGTAGTGAAGAGAGTAATAGTTAGCAATACTACAAAATGACCAGAACATTTTTATTTAGAAGAGTCTAGAAAGTGTTTAAACTATTATATAATACTACGAGCGAAGGTAGTAGAACAAAAACAATTTTTTGTCTTTTGTACAAAATTACTTGAGAATTTTTTTTTAAAAAGAGCCTGAAATTTTTTTCAACTATTAAAAAATAGTAGTAGAAAAAATACTATTTTTATGTTCCCAAAATTAATTGAAATTATATTTAAGAAAAGTCTAAAATGTTCTTAAAATATTAAAAGTAAAGTTAAAGTACAGTATCAGAAATAAAAGCATATATAAATGGTACTTTTTGTTTACAAACGTATTTTTTTTTTATAGGAGTCTGAAATGTTTTTAACTATTACAAAATAGTAGTAAAGAAAATACTATTTTTTATTGTTCACAAAATTATGCAATATTTCTCTAGAAGAGTCTGAAATGTTTTTAAGCTGTTTAAAAATAGTAGTAAAAAAGTAGTAGAAAAAGTGCTACTTTTTTGTTCCCAAAATTATTTGCAATCTTTTTTTAGAAGACTCTGGCATGATTTTAAATTATTATAAAATAGTAGTAGAAAAAGTAGTAGAAAAAAATACCATTTTCTTGATCACAAAATTATTTTCAAATTATATTTTAAAAAGTCTGGGATATTTTAAAAATTAATTTTGCTATGAACTACACAAAAATATGCAAAATACTACATTTTTATTGAGAATTTGTGCCTAAATAGGGAGTATGGTTTGGGGTTTGCTAGCGAAACGTGTTAATTTTCTTGTTTGAAAATCACTATGTATAAAAAAATATTAAATTTAAGCGCTTGCATATAAATATATACTAAATATTTGTTAAAAAAAAAAAATAAAAATACATGAAAAGGTAGTATAATTCAGCGGTTATGAAAAATGTGCAGCAAAATGCTTGCGTTGTTAGTTAATGTAGTTAGGCTCAATGTCAAATGTGTTGAAATACAAAATTCATTTGTATATACTCATACTCATACACATAAACATACATACTATTGCATACATATAGCTAAATATAATAATTAATTATGAATTAAAGAAATAATGAAAATATAGTATTAACAAGTTATAATATTATTAATGGAAAAACAAGTGTGCTAAAGGTTTCTATGGGCGAAGTATATTAATATTAAAATAAATAAAATATATATATTAATATATTATAAATATAGTTAAACTATAGGCTGGCTTTTGAATGTATAAAAAATTAAAGAAATAAATAAATAAATAATTTAAATATCTTTAAAATAATAATAATTGTAATAATGTGCTCTACATTTTTCTTTTTTAATGAAAAGTACTATTTTAAAATTTAATTAACCCTCTAGAGCTCTTAAGAAATTTCTAAAAATAATTTTTTATATTTTTTTTAAGTTTTAGCTATTTTTTCTTAAAAGAAAATATGATGAATGCGTGATTCTTTTCTACTATTATCATATCAAAAATAATATCAAGTCTACTCTAAACAATATAACTAATATAAAAAAATAAATAGTCAATTATACATATATATCTAGCATAAAAATAGAATTACCAAAACTTATTTATAAAAATAAAATTTATAAATAAAAATTTTGCTCAAAATTACTTAAAATTGCGCAAAACATTCAAGCTACGACTGCTTTTTGAGATACAAGCAGAAAGCTTTCGAGCTTTTAAGCATAAAACTACAAAGGCAAAAAGCTCGATGTGTGTGTATACAAAAATAATATAAAAATATACTGTAAACAAATATATATAGATACGCATAAATAAGCTACTCATATCAACAAGTATTATGCATTAAGAAGAATGAGTTTACATAAGTACCAGTTACCAGGCATTCAAGAAAAAGCTCACAAATAAATCCAAAAAAAAATCCAAAAAAAAAGTTTAAGAAAATTTAAAATTTTTAAATGCGAAAAGCTGCTACTGGGCTAAAACACTTTTAATTACTTTGAAAAAAAAATTCTAAATTAACTAAATTTTGTTGAGCTTTAAGCTTTTTTTAAAGCTTTTAATTTGAAAAAAGGAAATATTAAAATAATAGCAAAAAATAATGATGTGATTAATAAAAAAATGGGAAATAAAACAAAAATAAAAAAATAAAGAAAATTAAGTATAAAAAAAATATTAAAATAAATAAAAGCTTGATAAAATTAATATTTTTTAAACAAATAGTTAAATAATTGAATTAGCAAAATATTATGGCTAAATTATGGCAATTACTATACGATTTTGTGCTGTGAATGCGTTCAATAAAACTTTTGTAAAAAGTTAAGTAAATTATGTGAAAGAAAAGAGACAGTGAAAGCGGAGATGAGAGAAGAGTGAATTAAAATTAAAAAAAAAATTAAATAAAAATATTTAAAATTAAAGAAATGATTTTTTTTAAACCAAAATTTTTAATTCAAATTTTAAATATAAAAATTAAATGTAAGACAATTAAAAAAATGTACACATGTATTTAAAAAAATTATTATTTAGTGATCTTTTTTAAATTGGTATAAATTTATCTTGATTTTACGTCTAAAATTAATTTAAAATTATTTAAAAAAAATTATTTTAAGTTTTTAATTATTTAATTTGTAAATATTTTATTAATTTAATTAAATATTATTATATTTTTATAAATAATTTTTCATTTTTAAAATTTATATTTTATATTTTTATAAACTTTTAAATTTTATTTCCAAAATTTCGCTACAATTTTTACTAATTTTCTTTTGTTTAACTTTTTCTTTTATTTTCATATTGTATTTACCAACACACCACACTCCGCGCACACACAGAGCCGACGACGTACCGATTGGCACCGAACCACCAGTCGTTTGAACATAGCTTTTATATACATATATAATATATAATAAACGTATATATATGTATATACATATATTATATTTACTTTTTTTATATAAATACAAATTCTGCTTAAGTTACAACACAAACAAATACACCACCAAAACAATTGATGAAAGAATAAGAAGTAGAAGAAGAAGAACAAGAACGAACGATTGGAAACGCAGTCGAAAGTTGTGGAAAAAAAATTAAAAATCGATTTACTGCGTTTTTACAACATACACACATACACGTTTTGTAATAAAAAAACAACAACAACTTAGCTTAAGCGCACTAACACCAATAACAATTAAATAATAACAAAAATTTAATTTTAATGAAATAATGTGTCATATATTTTGCAATAATTACATTTATTTATATAAGTTTATATAATTTTTTCCATTTTTTTATTATTATTATTATTTTTTTTTTTTTGTTTTTGACGAAATAGTGAACAAAGAAAAAGGGAAAAAAATTCCAGTCGTTGAATTTTTAACAAAAAACTGCCCAGCATTTCGAATAAATTTTGAAAAAATTTAAACTTTTAGTAAAATTAAGCATTAACGCAAAGAATTTCAAATTAAGCAAATAAAAATAAAATAAATTAAATTTTTTTTTTCAATTTTAAAAAATTTTCATTTTCAAGAAAAAAAATACCCAGTGGGTTTCCTAAGAAAAAGAAGTTAGCTCAAATTTATTTCGAATTTAAATTAATTTTTTTTTTAAATAGAATTTTTTCCGATTTTTTTTAAAAAATAACAATTGAAAAATGAAAACAAAATAAAATAAATGTGTAAATTAAAAAAAAATAAAAAATTAAATATAAATTAAATAATAAAATAAATAAATACAAACAAAATTTAAAAATTGAAAAAATATAATTATAAAAATAAAATACAAAAGAGGGAATTAAAGAAAAAAATCCAACGCCAGTTTAATATTAACAATTACAACTACTAACTCAATGCATTAATAAGAAAACCATTTCCATGTAATAATAAATTTTTTTCTACTTATATTTGTATGTAAATTGAGAAAATAAAAATTAAACAACAAAAAAAAAAGAAATGTTATTGTAATGTATGGCAAAAATAATTGTATAAAGCGTTAATAAGTGAATAAATAAATTATTAATATTTAAATATTAATAATAAAAATTATTATTATTATTATTATTATAAAATGAACGACTAAAAATAAACGAAAAAAGTGTTGAAAAAAAAACAAAAAATTGTTTTATTTAAAATGCTGTAGATAAGGTGTTTCAAAAATAGGGAAATAAATATGTGCTTTTAACGACAGCTTTATAAATAATTAATGGCAGATTTTAAAAATTGTTTTTTCTTATTTTTTTATTTAAAAAAACAATTTTTTTTTTTAATTTTTTTTCCAAAAATATAATTATTAAAAAAAATATTATTCAACCATCTTTGGAAATTTTAAGAAGTTACCACGGGGCGAAATAGCGGTGTGGGGAATATTAATCTGACGCACAATATTTCTTTTAGATTCGTATAAATTTCTCAAAAAGCAGTTCTTTCTTGACTGCTGACTCCCAAATTATCAGAAAAATAAAAATGGTACTGAAATTCCAGAGTCACTTACCAGGTTATTCGCAAATTAGAGCCAGCTCTCTTGCTTAACTGTGGTGAAAGAGAGAAAAGCTTTTTATCAATTGTAACATATCTCACCTCAACAAAACTAAATTTCAAACCCACTCTTATACCCTCTATTTGTCTGTGTGTAAATGCCGTTCTGCTATTTTTAGTTTATGAGAGGGCTCTCATCTCTAAACTCTCTTCAAGCAGCTACAATAAAGGCTATAATAAGGAGGACTCATTTCAGATGCGTTTAACATAAATGGCTCATGACTCATTATGGTGGCTGTAAGTCTATAAATTGTCCTAGACCCAATTAAAAAGTTCTTTGTTCTGATTTCGTCGTACTTTTGCCGGTTTCGATTAGTTATCTTGTTGTTGTTTATGGATTTTCATCTGTTCTGAGCTATTCGACCAAATTGCCAAGGGAGCCCTCTTTGGTTAGTCCATTCCAAACGGACCACATATTATCTTCGCTTCGGATTCGTCAAGAGATACTCCCGATTTACAAATTACCCACTAGTTTTGTTACTGAAAATCTTTATTTTATTTTATTTTATTTTATTTTATTTTATTTTATTTTATTTTATTTTATTTTATTTTATTTTATTTTATTTTATTTTATTTTATTTTATTTTATTTTATTTTATTTTATTTTATTTTATTTTATTTTATTTTATTTTATTTTATTTTATTTTATTTTATTTTATTTTATTTTATTTTATTTTATTTTATTTTATTTTATTTTATTTTATTTTATTTTATTTTATTTTATTTTATTTTATTTTATTTTATTTTACTTTATTTTATTTTATTTTACTTTATTTTATTTTATTTTATTTTATTTTATTTTATTTTATTTTATTTTATTTTATTTTATTTTAATTAATTGTAATTAATGAAATTAAAATTAATTAAATTTAATTTTTTTATTTTATTTAATTTTTTTAATTTATTTTAGTTATTATCCCTTCCATCTTCCCAGCTTTTTCCACTTCTGGGGATTTTTTGAAATAAAAAGTTTTTTACAAATATTTTTATTTTTGAATTACATAAATTTATTGCCTCGTTTAAAAACTTTACAGTTACATATATCTTAAAACAGTAACTAGTGATGAAGTGCACATAACGCGTACATAACTATGTATGTACATATATATGTATGTATGTCAATATGTATGTGAATATTTATGTATTGATGTATGTATTATATAATGTATGTATGTATGTGAGTTTCGAACCTAAAAACAACAAAAAAAAATAAGTAAAATTAATCGTTTTGAGTGATCGCTGACTTAAATTTACAATTACAAATAACGGTAATACAATTTAATTTTTAAATTTTTGCAAACTTTTTATTTCTCTCTTCAGAGCATATCTGAAGAGAGCATTGCTGTCTAAAGCGAAATATTTTTTTTTTATTTTAATTTTTTCTAAATTTGCGTGCGTGGCGGTTTATATAATTTATTTTATAGGGTACGATTGTTGTTGTTTTTTACTTTTTGAATTTCTTCCACATTTTTTCCGCTCATTTATTGTGCTTATAGAGATATGTATGTATTTAGTATTACATATTTAGGTTTGTATATACGTGTATATGTATATAGACTTATTAATTAAAATACATGTTTGTATGTATGTATGTAACTCAATAAATTACTATGTATGTGTTCAGTCTTGCGTGCTTACGAGTAATTGAATTTCATGCTAAAACTAAAAAAAATATTTTTTCTCTCATAAAAATGCTTTAATAATCTTGCTCTCGCTGATGTGTTGATCTGTCCAGCGTCGAAGGATCCACTCATGATGCCACCTTGGAAAGTTCATTCAATTAAGATTCGTCCTGCGCCTCCTTTTCGCATTCTTTCTCCTCCTTAACCACTTCGCTGGTAGCAGCTCCCATGGGTTCACTTGCCACAACCAATACCTTCTTGGCTGGCTTAATCGCCTCCAACACCACTTCACCCTCCTTCAAGCGGCTACAGGAGGGCAACTCTTCCGATTGGGACTCACTCACACCGCGTTTCGGCGACAGTGAAGCCGAGGAGGACGAAGCCGATGATGGTGTGAGCGCAGCTTCGATCACCATTTCCGATTCGAGTTCGGTGAAAATCTCTAGTAAATTATTTATGCCAATCAAATAGCCATCCTCGTGATTGCCCACCGTCCAGGTGCTGCTATGATCGATTTGTTGATTCTCAGGCAAACCGACGGTCTTGGCGAAATCGATAAGCCAAACGCTGGCTTGATAGTGATCGTGTACGAAGAGCAGCGAACTGCCGATCACTTCGTGTGTGCGAAAGAAGTCGGAGCATTCGAGTGTGGCACGAATGGCTTGGAGGCGTTGAATGTAACGGGGCTGTAAAAACGAGAGAGAGAGAGAGAGAGAGGGTGAGATTGTGTTGGAGAGTAGGAGAGAAGTAATCATATGATGGAATGAGCGAGAAAGAGAGAATGTGTGAGAGGTTAAGAGAGAGATAATAAAATGATGTCGAAAGAAAGTGTGTAAGAGAGTTGGAGAGAGTTAATGAAATGATGGGAAGAGGGAAAGAGGGAAAGAGTGTGTGAGAGTGTACGAGAAACATAAAAAAATAATGTGGGGAAAGTGGGTGTAAGAGAGTAGAAGAAATGTAATGAAGTGACTTAAAGAGAGAAAGAGAGAAGGTGTGTATATGAAAGAGAGAGGAAGTGTGTGTGACAGAGCGAGAAAAAGAGAGGGAGTGTGTGTGAGAGAGAGAGAGAGATGGGGAGTGTGAGAGAGCGAGAAAGAGAGAGCAAGAAAGAGAGAGAGTGAGAAAGATAGAGTGAGAAAGAGAGAAAGTAAGAAAGAGAGAGAGTGAGAAAGAGAGAGAGGAGAGAGGAAGACAGAGTGAAAGACAGAGAGTGTAGAGAGAGTAGGAGAAAGATAATGAATGATGTGAATAGAGGCAGAGAGTGAGTGAGAGAGAAATAATATAACAATGAGCTTATGGTAATGCCCAGAGAAAGAGACTCACCATAGCATGCTGAAAACCGTTAACGAACTCCCGAAAGGCCTGCTTGATTTGCTGACGTGATTTTGTGGTCTTAAAGTCCTTAGTACTAGTGCCATCGCTCTTCTTGATGCCCTGCATGGAGAAAAGAGAAATGTAAAAGTTACATACATATATATATATATATATAGGTGCATCAACCCACTCACCTCTATGCGAAATCCGAGTGTAGCCGTACTCGAGATCGTCTCACGCCAGACCATATAGCGTGGCTTCGTCACGCCCTTGGCCTTGTGCTCATCCTCGCTAGGCGCATTCGGATCGATTTGTATCATCTTTTCATACATATCTTTGCGTAGCTTCGGCTTCTCTTTAGCCTTGGAGAGTTCCTCCTCAAGATAGGTGCGTACACCGATCTTACAATCCATCACACAGGGCTGATTGAAATCGCTAAGCAAATCTTGCAATTGTAGATACACTGTGGAGAGAACAAAAAGAAGGCGAGAAGTTAGCGTAAGTGAGAGAGTAAGCATAAGCGGACTCAAGTAGATTGGTTAGAGAAAGAGAGAGCGAGCAACAATCCGAAGAGTGTTGAGTGTGCGCGGAACAATTCTCTTATCGAAGAAGCTCATCTAGCTACTTCGTCTCTCGTATCCGCTCTTTTTCTGCTCTATGGTATATACTTACATTCACCATCCTCGCTAGTCACCTGACCCCTATACTCCGGCACATACGGACGCAATACATCCTTCATGAGTACACGAAAGCAATCCTCCTCTTTCGGGCAGAGCTTCTTCAGTACGGTGCCCTGTTCGGGACCGGCTTTGAAATTGCCTTGATGACCGGCCAGTTGGACCCAGGGATAACGTTGTTTCTTGTAGGTTTGAAAAAATGGCGTCCATTGCACAATATTGCGGATTTTGCGCCAACCAGAAGGCTGTTCAGGAGAGAAAATAAAAAAGATAGAGAGAGAGAGAGCGTATGAGTCTCGTAAATAAATGTACGCTAAGCGCACGAGCGCGCAATGCGGGTTAAATCCACTTGAGTGCTGTAAATAAATATCTATGGCATGTTATTGGCATACCAACGCGTGTCATGCAGGCCACCACGCCGCCGGACTGAGGCTATGCGCAAATAGATGCTGACAAATAGGCGCTGAAGGTAGATAGCAAATCGCAGATCGCAGATCACAGATCGCGTATCGCCAATCTGTGGCAACAACTCTCCTAATTAGGGCGCGCTTGAAATCTGAGTAGCTCCAAAACAATAAAGGCTTCGCAATTATGGTGCGCGCAATTAAACGCGCCATGCGTTGCATTGGTTAGTTAACTGCATTTTTGGTAATTAAGTTAGTGACCATAAGCTAGCGCGCTGAGTGACGCTAAGCGACTGCATGGCAATTTTAATCAAAAAAAAAAACAAGCAAATGTGTAATTTCCTTAAAACTTGTCGACAATTGAGCATAGAAAAGGAAACAACGAGTTTTGAATAAGCAGCGCGCAGACGCTTGGTAATTAATTTGCTTTGAGCACTTTTAACTGTATATTTTCGGTGCGCGCGCGCTGCTTATTGTATGTGTTAATTGCCAAGAAAATGTTAGACCGAGGCCAGCTGCTGTTGTGTGCGCGGCAGTGCGCTACGCTCCAGCTAACATGCAAAACACGAGCGCGCTTACACAATGTACTCACAATGAAAACGCTTCTGACATAAGCACTTCACCGCGTCGCGCGCCACTAAACATACATGACGCGCGCTGACGTCAATAACAAATTTACTTTTTTCACCACGACGCGTTTGTGAAATACTCCAAAAAATATAATAAATTAAAGCAAATATAATGAAGCGCGCAGCTACGCTGAAACGACAGCTTCATTGTTAGCACGTATCGTTGTCTACTGCTTGCGCTAATTAACCCCCAACACTGTCGCAGCGCTGCAGCGCATTGTCGCTTATCGCGCATCTACCCACATAAATGTCATCCTCACCATTGATATATGCTACGTGACTTGGCTGACGCGCCAGCGTTACGCTTTTTCATTATTTTAATTGAGAGAAATGTTTCATTGTGGAAAAATATCCGCGCGCGCACACCTCATCTTTCATTTGCTTGCGTTTTGTTCTTCACTGTAATTGATGAACTTGAATGACATTGCAAGGCTAAATAATAAGGCGGCAGCGCGTTGCTCATTGTTGCGTAGCGCACAGCGTACGCTGTCAACACATTCAATTAACGGCGGCCAGTTAATTATTGCAAGCGGTAGGCGATGTTATTCGCTGAAAATCCTCAACTCTGAGACTTCTCTTGAACATCTTTACTGTCGTTAGTGGTTAATAACGCACAGCGCGCTTATAGCGGCGACGCGCGCGCAACTGCGTTGCGGATAACGCCTGCCGCACAGTAATCCTATACAAGAATTAAGTGCTTTGACAAACAATTAGTAAAAATTAATAAGCGTGCAACAGTCAATAGAGGCGCATACTCGATCAACAACAAAAACACTCATTCACAATGCGCGCTTGAGAAAGTGAGCTGTGTTATTGTCAGTGTAAATAACATTTAAGCGCATACAAATAGCAAGTGAATGCCACCACTGCAGGCGCCTGCAATAACTACCTACAATTAGCGCTTTTGTCATTTCAACAACAGCTCAAGCGTTAGAGTGCGGCGCGCGTCGGCGGCGGTGGCGCTGGCGGTTAGCCACTCGAAATGCGCACAACAAGTTTGTAAATTTATTTTTGCAAATAACTCGAACACACTCGTAGAGATTAGCGTTGATTAGTAGTGGGCGAAAGTGATGGGTTGTTGCAGTGATGCCTTGAGCGGGCGGTTAAAAGTTGGATTGGCTAAGTAGCGACGATTAAGCGTTCACTTGATTCAAATGAGTTGTTGTTTGGTGAGTTTATCTGGATGCGCGTATACTACATTTCAAACGTGGGTATGTGTCAACGATGCGCGGTAAGCAGTGGCGCTTAGAGTTATGGCGCTTGCTTAATGGATGTGTTTTGCAATGCTTTTGTGCGCGCGAAATGAATTTGCGACTAGAGCATTGTCAAGTGAAGGCGCTTGCCATTACAAGATAATCAGAATATACTCATCAGGCTTTCAATGCTGTAAATCACAATCACATTCATTCTCCTATCTACACTTTTTCGCTTTGGTCTTCTACTCTACTCTACTTTTTGCTATCCAACACCTAAATCCCTCGATAGCAGCACGGATATACATAGATCTATCATTTTTTTCTATTATTTGAAAATAGAAATTTTCTTTATTCTTTTTTAAACATTCCATTTGAGACAAAGTTGAGAAACATTTGAGAAAAGAATGGAAAACCGGAAGCAACTGAACTACTGAAAATCAAAGATATATTTAAAGACGCTTAACTAACTTCCATTGCGATAACCACTCCCCAGGTTTAAGAAGTTGTTGAGAAAGCATTTTTTCTCAATTTGAAAATAAGTCTCACTTTTAAAAAAATCTTTTCAGAGGAGTTCAAATGAAAAATAATGGAATAGAAGAAGGAGGACGATATTTTACTAAGTAGGCACATAGAGAGGCCGGACATATCTTAAGCCTTGAGACATTTTCTTGGATTTGAAAGAGTAGATTAAAGTTTTTATATGCGAAAACCTGGAGAGAGTTGGGACCAGGAAAGATAACTCGATTTTGCGAAATTTCGTTAACTCTATACATAAGCTTGGCTAGCTCCTTGTAAATATGTAAACTTCCACAACTTCCATATAGAATGCTCTCTACTGAAAGAGAGAGACAGCGATAGAGAGAAAGAGAGAGAGATCGAGAGAGAGAGAGCGAGAGAGCGAGAGATAGAGCGAGAGCGAGAGAGAGAGAGCGAGAGAGAGAGAGCGAGAGATAGAGAGAGGGAGAGAGAGAGAGATGAAGAGAGAGAGAGAGATAGAGAGAGAGAGAGAAAGAGAGGGAAAGAGAAAGAGAGAGAGAGAGAGAGAGAGAGAGTACAGAGACTCTGTAATGTATTAACTGTGGAAATAAAGTCGATCTGCGCGTGTTCAGACCTCAGATCTTGAGCCCGCAGTTTTTTTAAGCCTTACAGTTTTGCAGCTGCTGTATTGTAGTGGAATGAAGGCCGCCCGCAGTTGCTTTTCCAGAAGTTCAGCTTCTAAAGATGCCAAAAAAATGACTAAACTATGCTTGCCCAGAGTCAAGGAACTGCTTAAGGTGAGAAGATCGTTGGATGGAAAAGTTGAAATTGTAGTACTTCCACAATTACCGTTAGTTAGTGGTCACGATAGTGTACGAGTAAGCTCCATACCAAACTCGTCACTTCGTTGATTACCCACGTCAAACCACGACCACGAACTGTCTGCCTGATCGCAGCGCGCGCTTAAAAATAGCCAACCCGACGCACATGCAACACTCAGTACATACTTGACTTGACTTCCTCCAGAGAGCAGAACCCAGAGCACAAGCACAATTTAAATTTATTCAATTAATAAGTGTCTCGTCGGTTGCAAGAGCTTGAGCTGCAAAAAGCGAAGCGCAAACAAATTGAGGAGCAAAAAATAGTTGGAAACAACAATAACAACAAAACCTTTATAGAAACTACTCACAATAAGGTTTGCATAAATATATATGTATGTATATGTGCATGTGTTTGTTGCTGGCGCTAATAAATTGTGCAAATTGGCTACAATTGAAGCCCCGAAGTAAAAATAAGAAAAAATGGAAAAATTAAAAATAATAAAATAAAAAAACACAAAAAAAAAATAAAAAAAAAATAAAAAATAAAAAAAAACAGAAAAAAATAAAAACAAATAAAAATAAACGAAAAAAGGGGATAAATTAAAAAAAATTGAAAAAATTTAATAAAAAGTGGCAAAAAAACTTGTTATGACCACCGTTAAATTGAAAAATATGCAAAATATTTCAAAATTGACTGTAAAGTGTGCATGTGCGCGTGAGATGCCCCACAGATACGTTTGTACATATATTTATTTACATATGTACTCGTATATTATGTATTCTACTTACGATAGCATTTTAGCAAAATTTTCAACATCGCGGATTTTCATATTTACCTGTAATGAGAAGAAATTAAAAAAAAATTCAGATTAATATTTGCTGACATAAAAAAAAGAAAAAAAAACAGAAAAATTAGGAGAAAAAACTAAATAAGAAAATAAATAAATAATATTTATTTTTAACCAATTTTCAACTTCACCTCGAGCCAACACAAATATTTATGTATATATGGTAGGTACTATTCCAACATAAAAAGGTCACGAAAAATGAACATAAACAAAAGTAACCAAACTAATTAAAAAAAATATTATAAACAAGTATAAAAAGTGCGTCCCACAGAAAACGAGATTTTGTATTTGTAAACCTTGAAAGCAAATCTCTAACAATAAAATTATTTTTATACTCTTTTATGTTCCTTGATAAAAAACAAGAACAAGAAAAAAATATTAAACACGTTTTAAGAAAAGCGAGATTCCTCAAAAATTCATATTTTTTATTAATTTTTTTTACAAATTTTTTATAGAAATACAAAGAAAGTCTCGCTCGCAAAATATTTTTCTCACGGTAAGCGAGACTGAATAAAATATTCTTTTTTTTACTAAAATCCATTTTCTGTACGGTGACACTTTCTGAACACAAAAGACGTGTCCCACGGAAAACGAGATTTTTTATTCAAAGCAGGTCTCTAACAATAAAATTATTTTTATACTTATTTATGTTCCTTGATAAAAAAAAAAAACAAGAAAATGAAAAGAATATTGAAAACGTTTTAGGGATTTTTTTTATTTATTCTGTACTAGTATTCTTTTTAATTTAACAATTGTGTACAGCAAAAAAGAAGAAAGATAGAAATAAATTCAAATTCATTCATTGTTTTTTCAAAATAATGTCAATCTTAAAATAAAAAAATGTGTCCCGTGGAAAACGAGACAGCTCAAAAATGAAGAGGTAAAACAAATTCCTTTACTTTATTCGCAATAGTCATCCCACACAAATCGAGAAAAAAAAACTACATACATAAATAAATTTGTTCTCAATAAAGAGTGCTGTCACATGGAAAGCGATATTCCTCGAATTAAATTTTTTCCGATAATTCCTGAATCATACACAATTTAATTAATTTTTTGAAAAAAAAATGTGTATATAATAATATGTTATATAATATTAATTAAAAAAAATATTATATATTATTAAAAAAAAATATTATTATTAATTATATTTAAAAAAAAATTGTCTTCTGAATCAAACAAGCGTTGTCCCACAGAATATGAGACTGCTCAAAACTATTGCTTTCCAAATTTTCATTATTATTTTACAAACACTCCTACGATAACAACATTTTTTTTTGGTGAATTAAAGTACTTTAAAGGCAACATCAAAATTTTGAAATTCGCATTTTATATTGCTGCAACATCAACATATTTTGAATTCAATCGGCAAGTGGTGACCTGAAGCCAATTCAAGTGAATAGTACGAGGCGTTGCTGGCAGAAATGGTAACTATTTTTCACGAAAAAAAAAAATCGAGAAATATGGTACATTCGGAACAGTCTCGTTTTCCATGGTACTATTAATTTTTTTTTTAATTAAAATGCTCGATAAAGGAATTTTCAGCTGATTAAACTCTGTTTTATGCTATTTATTTTATTTTATTTATTTTTATTATTACTTTTTTTTTTGAAATTCCTAACCTTGCTATGAGCGGTTGGCATATTTTCGTACGTCACGCGCAGAAAATCAAATAATATGTATTATATTATCAAAAAAAATGCAGGAAAAAATAATATAGTATAAAACAACAGACCCTGCCCTATATCTCGCAGACGTCACAACGCACTGAAAATCTGGGGAATTCCATACACTTCTGTCACATGTATCTACGTGTAAGCTGTTGTCAAGTCGCGAGCTACTTTTCAAAGTACATTTTTTTCCACATCAACTCTCTCTACTACTCTTACTACTGTACTAGGAATAATTTTTTATTGTTCTTTTATTTTTTATTTATTTTTGTTTTTGTTTTTGTTTTTTTTTTTTTTTTTTGTTTTTTTTTTTTTTTTGTTTAAAGTCAAACATGTGAAGAGTGACGCAAAACAGCTTAATTGTTTATGCACATATGTACATGTATGTATGTATGTATTTACATACACACACACACTTGTGGCGAATCGGTGGTTTACAGTGGGTGGGTTGGTTTTGTTTGTAAATGTGTGTTTGTTTTTCATAAAATAAAATAAAAATAAAAACAAGAAAAAAGTACCTAAAAAAAGTAGTATTGTTTGCCTATCTACATACCTACATACATACATATATACATATGTACAATTCCACGTTTCACGCGTACAAATACCAGACAAAATATTTTGTATACTTTTCTTTTTATGTAAACACACACAATGATGCCGTGGCAAAGTTCGGTGAAAAATTTAATAGAAATTTGAAAAAATAAAAAAAATTTAATTAATTAATTACTATTTTCTGCTACATTTTTTCTATTGTTTATTAATTTTTTTATATTATTTTTCTTTTTTTTTTTGTTATAAATAATAACTTTACTCTTGCCTTTCATTAATACTAATTTTTTTCCTTAATACAGGGTTATCCATTTTGCGTTCTCGAAAAAAAATTAAAAAAAAAAATTAATTAAAAATTTAAAAATATATTTTTTCCATTAAATTCCTCTTTTATGTTGACTTTAATTGAATTTGAATCTTGAATTTTTCTAAACTCTGATCCGTTTGAGGTGATTTTCGAGTATTTTTTGGCACATATTGGGCGGTACCTCAGCCATAACTTGCCGAGTGGTGGTTTTTAAGTGCTCCAGGGTTAAAGATTTATCCCCTTAAACACGTTCTTTTGCGTAGGCTCACAAAAAAAAGAGACCAACGCTGTCGAATCGCACGATCTTTGTTCCCAATTGACATAGCCAAGACGAGAGATTACGCGGCTGGGAAATTTCTCACGCAGTAAAGCCATATTCGCCAGTGTTGTGTGGCTCACAGCAGCAATTTGTTGAAGCAAGCCAAAAAAAAGTCAGTCATCTTACGACCATAACACTCTAACAACACTCCAAACTGACAGTGATAGTCCCGCCGTTGTCGTTTTCAAGGCAGTAAGGTCTAATCCCACCTCCCGACAAAGGAGCGCACTAGGAAGTAAGTTCTTTTTCTGGTTGTAAAGGCTTGTCTTCAGTTACTTGAGGATTCTCGGAGCTCCAAATGTGATAATTTTGCTTATTTACGCATTCCCCGAGTGAGAAATGTGTGAAAAGTTTGTATGAAAAATCGCCGTCCTCTACTTGTAGTTCAAGCACCCAATTCCCGACGTATGTACGTCATTTTGTATGGTCTACTGGCTTCAGTTGTTGTGTTAGCTGAACTTTATATGGATGTAGCTGTAAGTCCAAGTGCAAAATCCACTATAATGTACCGTAAAAAAAGCCCCAGCTCTTGAGAATGCCGCAAAATAGACATTTTCGGGTCTTCGGCTGAACTTTTACTTACAAAATAGCGATATTTGACAGGGTGGAAAGACCTAACGATGATGCACAGTCTTCACATTAACTGTAATCGATGGAGTCTCTACAAATTTCTTTAAATTTTTACCGATTGTTGGAGTGGTTGTACGATGATATGCACGGTAATCTCCTCTTAAGGCACGAAACGTGGGGAAAACGTTTGAATCACCATTATTGTTGTTGTTGTGCCCACACCAACCAAACCATTCGCCATAGACAGGTACAGTTGGTAGACTATGACATGGATACATAAGAGCTTCTCAACCAAGCTCTCGCAGCTACTGGAGAGTCACTAGCGATCTGTGTGACCTGACGTTGTTCTGATGAAACATCTTTACCCTCCTTCTGACACTTCTGTCCAATTTCTTCCTTCAGACTGTCCAATTGCTGACAGTACAGGTCCGAATTAAGAGTTTCCCTGCAGGAGAACAGCTCGTAGTGGATAATTCCTTGTCAAATCTATCCGCCAAACATACAAGAAAAGCTTCTTAGTCGTCAATACTGGCTTGGAGACCCTTTATGTCGGCACACTGGCCTTCGACCACGATCGTTTTCCTTCGACGTTACTGTAATTGATCTACTTTTCGTAATCACTCACCGGCCGCTTCAGAAATGGGTCGATTTTCTTACGATTCAGCAACGATTCGGGCATTCGGTCTATGAGGCACCTATACATCGAGCTTCTTCTTGTATTCGACCATTTTTAAGTCCAAACTCTTCGGTCCATGAGGTTTTTCTCGCATCAACTCATGTGGCGCCCATACAGCGGGCTTCTTTGTGTATCCAGTGGTTTTAAAGAGATTCCAAAGAGTTTTTTATGCAATGTTTAGCTCCTGGGCAAACGAAACAGTGCTCGCTTGACGTTGAGACATGACGATTTCTATTATTTTATTGACATTATCGACGATTGGCCTTCCACTTAAGCCATCTATTGCAAAATGGATTACTTTTTACTAGATCAATATTATATTATTATTATTAATTTTAAGTTTTTTAATTAATTTAATTTTGTAATTTTACTATCTTTTTATTCATTTTCATTCATTATTATTACTTTTTTTATTTACTATTATATTAATAATTATTTTATTATTTATTTTATTTTATTTTTTTTTGATATTTTTTATTATTTTAATTAACTTTATTTATTCTTACTATTTTTTGGTATAATTTTTGCTTGCTATAAGTAGCCCTTCTCTCACTGCCTTACTCTCACTCTCAATCTCTCTACCCTCTCTCCCCCTCTCTTCAAGTACTACTCGACAATAAGCAACTTAAATAACGTACATACATCAGCGACAGTAAGAGAGAAGGAGAGAGAGATAGACAGAGGCAATCCAAAGGTAAAAAATGATCAGCTGTTTGCTAATGAACAATCACGTCATTACTAACCGTTACATGTGTCACGGTGGAAAGTTTCAATTAAGTACGTTTACGTGTTTCTTATAATGAGAAGCGAGGTGTGCTAAGTTTAACACATTCTCCGTTATAAACGGCAACGACACACCAAAATTAACACCGTTATTTATAGATTGCATTAAAAATTGGTTTCATTGATAAGCAACGAACGTATTACGTGGCAGGGTGGGTGTCACGGACGGCGAAAAGGCGCTGCAACTTAAAGATACCGTAAAGAATCGATATACCTTGACCGCGCTTGAACTTCCAAAGCTATTTCTGCTCAGTATTTGCTCAGAAGTTAATCAGAGGCTCTAACTACGCGTTCGTTTTTGGCGGTGCAACCCCTTATTCATAGGTATGGAGAGTGATAGGTCACATTTCACCTTCCGTGGCTAATAAGCTGCCAAAAGAGAGCTTAGAGGTTCTGGAATTCAATGTTCTATCATCTAGAGTCCTTGTCCTTAAAGTTTACTCTCACAGAGACATTTTTCTTAGATTTCACTTTGCAAATGTTGCTTACAACTCTACTACTTTGCGGTCTTCAGCTTTACTGGCGTACTCACTTTATGATTAGTTTCTTTATTAAGGGAAACGGAATTTGGAAGGAACCCCAACAGGTCCTTCCGTCCTCAAGTCGATGAAAGCGCATCGTTTGAGTCACTTTCTGTTCTTTGTCTACACTCCTACAAGTTTATCCAGAACGACTCTCCAGGCAAAGACTTACAAAAATCTTTTTTCAAACTTTCCATCGACTTTGAGAGTGGAAATAGCAGCACTACAGTCCTTGTGGCAGCTTTATATCATACCTTATCAAGTGCGACTTTGTAAAAGACCCACAAAACACAGATCGACGGATTGATCATCTCTTTGTCGATTACAAAAGAGCATTCGGTAGTCCAAGATGGGATCGCCTGTTAGCTGTTGTGCCTGAGTTCGGTATTACTGCGAAACTGATTCGACAGTGAACTTGAACAATACCACCAGCTCTGTCACCTTGAACCACTTCAAGCCTTTCAATATCTTTAATAGGCTTCAGATATAACCGCAAAAGTGATTTTTGCCCAGCTTCTACTGCAATTTGCGCTCTTCGACTTGGTATTTCTAAGAAATGAGGAGATCTACAACTTTTTCTAAGGCTCCTCGGTCCGTTAATGGATTTTCGTGGGGATCTTTTTATTTCCTTTAAGAAATACGTTGGCAGGTCTTGAGGTTCCCTGCATCAGGGGTAACGACGTTTGTAAAGAGAATACTTTCTTGAATCTCGAATTCGAAACATGTCACTCTCTCTCTCACTCTCCTCTATTAGCTATCACTTCAAAGCCCTCACTGAAAACGGATATTTTATCCCTTCTAGCCACCGCGCCCACGGCTCAACCAACTAATCTTTTAAGCCTGATCACAGCACGGTTCCACACTTTCAAGTTCAAGCACATAAGCAACACACACACCCACCTTAAACTGCTCTGTCGCTCCGTACAGACCACATATTTCCAAAATTTCGAGCTGAAAACGCGGAATTAAGCACACAACGATCACGCGGCCGACAAAAGCACACACACACGCGAAGGGCACGGGACTTCTGGATCACACAACCCAGACGCGTCAACTGAAAAACTGTAACACTTTGTAAAAAAAAGCCGACTTGCGCGCCAAACTCTTGTGTTTATAGGAGCAAAAGATTTTAGAATTTCCTGCGATTTTTTTGCTCTTTCGCTATGCCGCTACTAGTAACCGCTGGCCAAGTGTGCCACTAAACGCTCGAGAAATGCTACTAACCAACAGGCGCGCAGACGAAACTTTAAACAAGCAGGCCAAACGTTGCTAGCGCCACGCTGCTCAACTGCGCTGCAAATTAGATATTTTAAATAGAGAAAAATTTTCATATGCATGTAAATGGCAAAACAACAACAAAGAGGGGCGGAAAAAAATGAGAAAATAATTCATTATTTTAATTGTTATGAATATTACGCCATACATTGCTGCCACCGCTGCTGCTGCCACCGCTGCTGCTGCTGCTGCTGCTGCTGCTGCTGCGCGCCACAAATACAGCCCCGCGCACGCCGCGCTGTGGTTGCTCCAGCTGCCTGGAACTCTGACATTCCTCACGGTTGTGACTCGCTTGTCGTCCGGTTAATAAGCGCAACGGATTGCAACAACAACAACAACAACAACCTGCATACACGTACAAACATGAATATGTATATAAATGCATAAAAAAAACACCCAAATGACGGACAGCGCTGTAATGACGTCGTTAACGGGCAGCGACAACAACAACAACAACAACAGCAACAAAGTGCAAAACAATGTGACAAGTGGAGATTACAATGCTGTTTAATTGTTTATATGTATGTTTGTATGTTTGTATGTCTGTATGTATTAGCATAATAAAATAATTCATAATGCAGCTGCTGGCAAACAACACCCACAAACCCTCCGAGCAGCCCTCACCACCCACATGTGCGGCGGCTGCGTAACGAGTGGCGCGTTGAAAGCCAGCAGCCTGTAGCTGAGTGCCCTGAGTAAATTTTGGAATTTTCGAAAGCGTATTAGAGCGTTGCTGCGCATTTGCGAAGCATTTGTTTAGATAAACTGGTCGCTGAACTCTTTTGAAAGTAAATAAATTATGAAATTTTGGGGAAAAAAAACAAAAATTGCCAAAATACCTCCGAGGTTGGTTGTTGTTTATGTAGATGGTAACTGCGTCTTAATTTTCAGATTTTGAGTGTTTAATATTTATAGCCCACTTAAAGTATCATTACAAAAAGCAAACAAAAGATTTTATTCACAATTTTTTTATTATTAACTTTTTTTCTTAACAAATATTTTTTTTTAAATTTTTTTGTTGTATTATTTCTTGTAATTTTTTTTCGTATACATTTTTTTCTTATAAAAACTTCAAACATTCAAAAAATTACAATTTTTTTATTTTTAACTTAATTTTTGTTTTAGAAAGCTGGCAACTCGGTCCCAAAAGCACATAAAATGCTGCGCTTTTAAAAAAGCGTCATGTGGTCATTTATTTAATAAATTGCAATAAATTTTTGCAAGTTGGCAACTCTGTGCCAAAATAAATTACAGTTTTTACAGCTTCTAATACATTTTTTAAAAATTTTGTTAATGATTCATTTAGTAGTTCAAATTATTTTTGAAATTGCTATTTTTTATAACTTTTGAAAAAAATTTTGTAGTTTATAAAACTGCATAAAAATAGAATTTAAAAAAAATACTGCCATTTTTCTTTGTAATCTACATTTTATTTCAAAAAGATGGCAACTCTACAGTGCTTTTAGAATCCATATTGCGGTAATATATTTAATAAATTTTTAAATTTAAATTTCCTTAAAGGTGGCAACTCTAAAGTAAAAATTGGCAAGGTTTTCTTAAACATTTTTTTTGTCATTAAAATGATTTTCCATGCAGTTTTCCAAAAAATAAAAACTAAATTTTCAATTTTTATTTTTTCAATTTTTAATTTTTATTTTTTCAATTTTTAATTTTAATTTTTTCAATTTTTAATTTTTATTTTTTACTTTTTTTCAATTGGCAACCCTAGGCGACTCAAAATTAAAAATTTCACAAAAATATTAGTTTAAAAAACATTTTATAATTTATTTATATATGTAGATAATAATATTTTTATTTAATTTTTATTTCGAACTACATTGGCAACCCCATACAAAGTACATGAACCATCATTTCACTTTGGCTGTGTGAGTGTGAGCAGCTCAACTTTCATGTCCAAACAATATAATATCTTGCCAAGGTACAAATCTACGTCATACCACACGATTTACCGTTTTTGGCTGAGTCCGCATAATAAATCATTTCACATATCATATAATACATATAATATTATATAAATGGTCATACATATATACATATGTATATAAGCGCTCATTATTGTTGTAAGCTGAGTTAGCAGTTTCTAGTATTTCCTTTAAGAAAACCCATTTTTCATTATTTACTTTTTGATTAAGCAATTTTACACCAACAAAACAAGCGACGAATGTCGTCAAATGAGAAAAATAAAATAAAATAAAAAACAAAATAAAATAAAATAAAATAAAATAAAATAAAATAAAATAAAATAAAATAAAATAAAATAAAATAAAATAAAATAAAATAAAATAAAATAAAATAAAATAAAATAAAATAAAATAAAATAAAATAAAATAAAATAAAATAAAATAAAATAAAATAAAATAAAATAAAATAAAATAAAATAAAATAAAATAAAATAAAATAAAATAAAATAAAATAAAATAAAATAAAATAAAATAAAATAAAATAAAATAAATTAAATTAAATTAAATAAAATAAAATAAAAAAATTAAATAAAATAAAATAAAAAACAAAATAAAAAAAATAAAATGAATTAAAAAAATAATAAAAAACAAAATAAAATATATTAAATAAAAAAAATAAGACATGTTAAACTAGTGTGACGCCGGGAGTCACTTTGCTGTGGGTTGCAAGCATCCGTTCGTTCCCTTTTGGCAGTTACTGTTGCGCGTGTTGTTTCAATGCGGTTGAGGCGTCAGAACTAGCGCTCTTCTGTCATAATGTGGAGACAATAGACGTCATCATCGTATTACACAAGCTTATGAAGCTTAAACCTTGACAGTTGTTTGGCCGTGCTTCTGCCGGAAGGAGGAGTGGCGCTCTCAGTGATTAATATTGTAATACGTGAACGGCTGCGAGAGGTATACTCGTATGAGATGATTTTGTGGCTGAAAAGTTCAGAACTCTTGGAAAACCGTGATTTCGCTCCAGATAGAACTGTAGTCTCATAGTCAAGCCACTAAAGTACGGCCCATTTATCAAATCAGTATTTATAGTAAGGAATTGGAAGATCTCTCCATGTCTCTCCATCCGGAAAAAAGTATCTTCTATTTTGGCAATTTTTCAATTTTTTGGCGCGGCCCGAATACGGAGATTCTATTAGCCTCAAAAGCTCGAAGCCGGTCCATTTGACTAGAACTTAAATCTAATGGAAACTATTCCAAAACCAAGAGTTTTCCTCTAGGCTCCATTGTTTTGAACAACAGAATGCAATTCCAGAGGACTACTTCGGCCCGTTGGTGACTTAGTCAAAGCAGGAACTCTGAATTCCATTAATCACTGGAAACCTTGAAAAGGAAATCCCATGTTTTCTTTAATGAGGTCGCGTGGGGTTTCTCAAAAGCAGTTAAGGTTAAGTAGGTTTCCATCTCCTCCACAGCCAATGGACAAAGTGGAGTCACACAAAGGCATGAGTCCCAACCTTGAGGTGTTAAAAGTCCACTTTCTCGCTACGAGTCCATCGATATGCACGCTTTTATGCAGTTCTTTCTGGAAATTAGTCATATTCTACTTTCAGCTCTAGATTACAGTTTAGGTTAAGCGAGTTTTTCTCTCCCACACAGCGGACGGAGCATGAAACACCACTTAAGGAACTCAACGTGCACTTTCACGGCTCAGAGAGCCGGCCAATTTTACATGGGATCTCTATTTTACAGAGCCAACGAAGCTCTTTCTACAAATAAGTAATTTCTTCTGGTAGTTTCCCTTTCCCTCACAACGAAAGTACAAATTAGAGTTACACAAAAGCATGAACTGCAGTCTCCAAGAGCACTACATCCATTTTCGTGCATCGAGTCGATCGATTTTCAACGCTTCTACGTATCACTTTCCGGAAATTAGTCATTTACTACTTTAGACTTAGCAGCTCCACTGCCTTCTGCATTATCACATAAAAATTTTTTACGCTTTCGGTCTCCAACTCGCGCACTAATATTTTCCGTTCAACTGTAGTGACGTCATTGAGCAGAAACTAACAATTAATGTTACGCCTCACCACATGCGAGCTCAACCGACAGCGGAATGCTCATAAAATTATATAAAATAAGAAAACTTAAACAGAAAAATATTCTATTTGAGATTCTGAACTATCGAGCTCAGCTAAGGAATTTCACACAACACGCCCACAGATCTTTAATTCATGGCGCGTACGCCGCAACGGAGACCCAAGCAAATAGAGCGTGTTACTGGGGCAGCGCTGCTGCATATTTAATGAGATTTATGGCGGCGCGTGGCCGAATGTCGGTTAATGTTACTTGATTAAGTCTGCGTGCGTAAAGAATTTCTAAAAAAAAGAGAGAATTTCAATGAGCTCATTAAGTGCTAAATCCTCATTGGGTGTGGCTCAACACCCTGTGTCTTCATAAATGAGTTTGGTTCGCAAATATCAAGGGAGCTCCCAACCATTTCAGGATACTTACCTTTTTCGTTTGCGTCTGGCCGCGTGTAGCTGGCACATCGGAGTCCCATTCGGAGCTCAAATCATCACTCGAGGCATAACCATAATCGCGCGGCAGCGGCACTTCCAGAAATGACATGGAGTACTGTGCATAACCGGGACATAAGTTCTGTTGCTGCGGTGACGGCGAGCGACGCTGCAACTGCAACTGACGGCGCATGGCACAACCCGTTAGCTCGCGTGGTGGCACCATTATTGTGGGCGGCGCGTAAGCGGGCAGTCCGTGTGCCTGTGCAAAGGCGAGACTATATTTGCGTTGCATGTGCGATTGATTGCTGGTGGACTTTTTGCGTAGCATCTTTTTGCTGGTAGGTAGTGAGTGTGCATGTTGATGGTGTGCGTGTGCATGTTGATGGTGTGCGTGTGCATGTGAGTGCCCGTGTGTGGCTATCGCCTGTGCGGGCGAATGTGGACGTGAGAGTTCGTCAGCTTCGCGTTCAGCGTTCTCATCATCCACATCCTCTTCCTCCTCCGCCTCATTGTACTCCGCTTCCTCTTCCTCTGGTACGTTCTGCTCTGCACGTTCTTTTGCACTGTTACGTTGAAACATGCCATTCGGTGTTAACGGCGCGCCAAGACCACAACCACCCAGGCGTGCAGCACACTCCACGCAATTGCTGTGATCCACTTCGAAGGCTTCCTCGGCGTACTCTGTATTACCATTATCGGCATCATCATCCCCATCATCATCATCATCGAACTTCATATTGTCCACCTCCTCGGGCGGCACGTCGGGGAAGTGCAACAGCTTGACGGTGACCTTTCGGCCGGCTTCGTTGTAGTATACCTCTTTGGCGCTCATTTTATCGAAGTCCTCGTAAATTCGTACTTGCGGAAAGGCGCACAAAGACATTGTTACACATGCGCGCGCGCTCACGGTGTAACGGCCACACTTCGCGTTCAAGTTCTGTTTTCACTACACTTTGGAGTTTTGGAATTTTTTCTTGAAAAAATTTGACTTTTTGTGATCGAGTTTTTTCTATTTTATTCTCTTCTTTTATATGAGTTTGATCAGGGTGAGTTGTCAGCCCATCGTCTGTTTAACATTTTAACACACTGTTTTGTTAATTCGTTGTTGTTCACTTGCCGTGGCTACGTTTCAATGCATGAAAGCTCGGAATCTGAAAAATTTTCAATATTCACAGCTGCACTTACTGGTTATCGCTCAGTCGCCTGTTGACTTGTGTTTGATTTTACAGCGAAATAAATTTCTTGGTGATTTTTTATTTACACTTCACAACGTAACTGTTTATTCAATAAATATTTCGTAATGGGAAAGACCCCACCTTTTAATGAGCTTCTGTGTGTAAACTTCCACTGGTGAATAAAGCGTTGAGTCAGCTCTCAGCGGGAGCAGCTAAAGGGTGACTCTTTACGTGATAATAGAAGAATCTTGCGCAAGAAAAAATAACCACGCCGCTCACTTCAAGACCTATAACCACTCGCAATCGCACCTGCACTGCTTAACGGATGCTGAGGGTGGACTTTAGCAGACTCTTTAGCCGAATATGTTAGAGAGGCTCCGCTGGAACTTCCACAAGCCTACTTAGGAGCAGACAAAGTTAGTCGTTGCCGTCGATGATCATTTAACCAGAGACCCAAAAAAAGAGAGCTCTTTCAAAAAGTTCGAAAGGATGAGTAAATTTTAATGCTAAACAGAGGTTAGTGTCGTGCAGGTACTCATTGCATGCTGATATACAACGAATATGTCGGGGTCGAGTAGGTATGAAGTATAGTCTAGTCGAAAGTAGGCCCACTTCGTATTTAGAGGGAGAGAGTACTACTGATGGGATCTCATCACCTACAAAAAGCAGCTGCTTTATTATACCCTAGTTTTACCGGTCAACTTGAGCACCTCGTCGGCTAAAGGCGGTCGTTTTTCTGCCTACTCTTTCTGCCTACATTTTTTGTACTTCTTCTCAAATCTTCCTCTCAGTCGGAGTACCCTTAACATTACCAGAACCTCTGCCGTAATCCGAAGTAGTTGCACAATCGCTGGTCGAAGTTGAGCTCAATGCATCGGAGAGAGAGAGAGGTGGATAATTAGCATCTGAACTACTTCTAACGAACACAGAACGATAGAAGCATGAACACGTTAGGGTAGCTGTCTCCGCATAACTTCAGGACATACTCGAAGTACAGAGGAGTACAAATAGTTGAAAAGACTATACAAAAACAGCCGAAGCACTACTATTATGAACAATTTATTGGAATCTCTTGATTTCGTTTTGTCATTGGTTAACCTTTCCCGCCGAGGGACGACCATACTTTTGCCTACTTTAGAACTCTGGAACAAAAGAATGCTAAACTCATTGGATAACTCTACCCGAGAAGCCTTTGGCAGCACTGCTAGCTCGATCCTACAGTGTGGATTTCTTATACACCTATAGTTACTCCAAGGCATACTTAGAACGCTGCCTCGCAACGAATGGGGTTTAGATACTAAGAGCTTAGAGGTTATGCGATGTTCCAGAGCGCATTGATATCTAACATGTAGTCTCTTCTTCTAGTTCTTTCAACGCCTTACTTAGAACTGATTATCCACAATGCCTTCGAGACTTTCCTTTAGCTCTAAATCTTAGTGGTAAATAAAATCTTTCTGAACCCATGGTTGTGGCGTGTCATTAGACTCTACCGAAATGCATTTGCTTCACCTCATTCCCACAACCTACTTCTTTTCTAGCGCTAAGAACATTTACTTCTTCCGAGAACGTCTCCAGAAAGTAGGTATACTTCTGGAGAGTCCGCTCTCCGTAACCCGCACTCGAAATGTAGTTCAAAATGGAGAAAGCGAGTAGAGTGGCTCAAAAGAACCTACTCACATTTTAACTTACTAGCGTAACAACTAGTAGAAGAGGTTGAAAACCCTGTGCAGTAACGCGGAGCAATTTTGATGAGGTTATATGATACAAAGATTCGACTCAGTAAGGCTGGTCCCACCAAACTTACACCGAAATTCTTAGTACCGATGTGCAGGCTCTTTCAAACTGACTCCAGAGCAAGATAGAGTTGGTGAAGAGCTTCTTCAACAACGGACTAGCCGCTCTGCAATGTATTGACTGCTCGCCACTTTTGTTACATCTATGAATGTTGAGTATTCGATGCATATTTTCTTCAAGGCTTCGTAGCTCGCCTATCTTACATCACCTGCTTACAAACCGCCCGTCGTCCGTCGCCGCCAGTGTGTGGCAATTAGTTGCGAACATCCAAAAAACATTAAAATTAACAACTTCATTCCCAATGAGCCATTACCAATTCGAATGTGCGTGAAGCATCAAAAGCACGTCAAGGCGACAGCCACAGAGCACACCAGTGACACACCAGTGCGAGTGATGAAGCCAAGCATTGCAAATATATTGAATTTACCCAAAATACCAAAAGAATATTACACGTTTTGACATTTTTCGGCTGCCAACCGTCAGCCGGCAACCATCAGCCAACAGCGAACTAAGCATCCGCACGCAACGGCGGCGGCAACACTAATATTTTATCACCCGAGGTGCGGCGACAACGACATTTGTACAACAAGCGCTGTGACATTGCAACGCATGCGCGGCGAATGCAACACTCGTCTTGCCAAAATGCCATGCAAGTCGAGAGGAGAATGAAGAATGAAGAATAAAATTAGAAAAAATTAAAATCAAATGCAAAAAAATTGGAAAAATCTTGAAAATTTCAATATAAACGATTTGTATGGCATAACAAATGCCTGTAGATGCACCATAAATGGCATGACTGCAAGAATTCATTGACATTAAATCAGAATATCTTATTAAATGTATTTTATTTAATCTTTTTTTAATTATTATCTTTAAATATTTTTTTAATTTCTTTTAATTTTTACTATTAAATTTTTTTTTGGACTTTTTGATTAACTATTAGTTTTAAAAAAAATTTAATACTTTTTTTAATAATTATTTTAAAATGTTTTTATACTTTTTTACTAATTATAATTTTTAAATTTGTTTTGGTATTTTTTTAATTATTACTTTTAATTTTTTTTTTTTTTTTTTTTGGATTTTTACTAATTATTATTTTAAATATTTTTTGTGTTTTTTTAAATTAATACTCTTAATTTCTTTTTTGGATTTTTTGATTAACTATTATATTTAAATAAATTTTGTATTCTTTTTAATTATTATTTTCAAATTTTTTTGTACTTTTTGATTAACTATAATTTTTAAAATATTTTATAATTTTTTAATAATTATTTTTAAATGTTTTCGTACTTTTTTACTACTTTTAATTTTTAAATATTTTTTTTTAATCATTATCTTTAAATATTTTTTGTAATTTTTTAATTTTTACTTAAAATTTTTTTTTTTTTGACTTTTTAATTAACTATTATTTTCAAATATTTTTTATAATTTTTTTTAATTATTATTTCTGATTTTTTTATACTTTTTAATTAGTTATAATTTTTAAAATTTTTTTGAATTTTTTTTTTAATTTTTATTTTTAAATTTATATTTTTTTTATTTTTTGATTAACTATTATTTTAAAATATTTTTTGTATTTTTGTAAATTTTTTTTTTGTATTTTATATGTTAATATACATTTTCGTAATTTTATAAATTTTGAATTTATTATTTGCATTACAAAAAAATTATTTTTAAATGTGAAAAAATATAAAAAATTAATTCAAAATATACATAGTATCATATTTTCTTAAATTGCGTATTTTTAATTAATAATATATAAGATTTTATTTCTTTATTTTTGTATATTTTATTAATAATTATCAATGTATTTAATTAAATTTTTTTTGTATGCTTTATTAATAATTATTATTATATATTAATTATACATAAATTATATATTAATTTAATTTAAATTTCAATTTGTTTAATAATTTTTTCTAGTAATCCTTATTAATAATTTTTATTGATTTTCAAATTATTATTTTTAATTTAATTTTTGGTTTTTATTTCTGTGTTTTCAATTATTTATTAGGCTTTAAGTATTAAGGTGTAACAATTATTTCCTGCTCTTTAATTCTTCCATTAATTATTTTAATTTACTTTTTAATGATTATTATTTTTATTTGAATTTTATTACTAAATCTTATTTCTGTAATTACTATTTTAAATAAATTTTTTTTTGTATTTTTTGTTTCTATTTTCATTATCAATTCACTATTTTTAATATTTTCTTATTTTTATTTTATTTATTTTTCAATAATAATATTTTAGTTTTTCTTTATTCTTAATATTTTTTGACTTTTTTGTACATGAAATATATTTTATGTCCATTTTTTATAATTTTTTATACATATTTTCTTATTTGTAATTAATTTTATTAATTTTATTTCAATTAATTTTTTTTATACTTTCTTATTATAAATTTTTCTTAATTTTTAAACACATTTATCAGGCATAGCCAATGCGTAATCGCCACCCACGTTGCCTACTACTTTTTTCTCAACCAATTTTTGTTGTTTTTTTTTAAACAACACTAACAGCTGTCATGGCTGCGTGAGCGCGCCATATTTGTCCAAAGCTTTTAAAACACTTTGTTGCTGTTAATGTGTTTTCTGTGAATAATATTGATTTATTGTTTAAATTTTTTTTTATTTTTTCGAAAGCCTCACGTTGCAGCAATAATCATAAAATAAAAGTAAATAATGTCTAAAATACCTGAACATTTGTTATCCCATGAAAATTGGCAAAAAATAAAAATGGTTTTGTTCAAGTGATTTAATATTTCTAGTTAAAACATTTCAGTTCTTTCATTGTTACTGAGGAAACGCGCAGAAAGAATTTCAATTTTTCGCAGGCATTTTCGGCCAGACGTTAACTCGCTAAGCTTTTACTCATAAACATTTCAGCTCAACAGTTAGCAACAGCTTTATTTGAGCTTTCACAAATGGAAGCTCAGTGGATGTTATGCTCAAAATATCTTAAAAAGTTTCAAATAACTTGAAAAATGTAGACGATTACAAAAATTATCCCTCGAAAAGTTCATAGCAACTTCCATTGAGCTTTCGGTTATGAAAGCTTAGTTTTCTATGCTATTTGGAATAACATGAAAACACATTTCTCATATTTTCATTAATATTTTAAACAATTAAAAAGCAATAACGACAGGTGCCCTTTAAGCACATGTTGAGTTCAAATGCTTATCAATAAAATATGTCCATACCAAAAAGCTTAGCGCCATTAAATACCATTAATACGTCACGCTTGTGAATGCTGACATTTAATAATTGATATTTCAACGCAATATTATTTGATTAAAAAAAGAAATTAATTGAATAATCAATGTGAAAAAAAATTCCATAAAAATCGCAAACTAATGGCGTGCTAAAACAACAAAAAGGGAAAGGAACTGCAAAACGCAGACGAAATGCGTGTTTACGTCAGTACCAATTAATGAAATCGAGCTGCGGCAAAAAAAAAAACAACAAAAAAGAGAAATATGCAAAATCAATAAATTAAAAAGGAAAAAATAAAGAAAGAAACAACAAAAAAAGTTGAAAATTAAAACAATTAAAAATATATAAAAAAAAAGTAAAAATAACTTTATTATATAGTAGTATAGAATAGAAACGTGGCAAAAAGATTAGCCAAGAGACGAAATAACGGCAACGAAATTTGAATTTGTCATTTAAATTTGCAATGCAAATTAAATGACTTGCGATTGATATAAGCACACTCACAAACCCATAAGCAGTTTCACACTCTCACAAATATTTGTACCATATACACATATACGAATGGTGATGGTGATGGCTTGCATGTTTTTCTATGGAAAAAAAACTACGAAAAAATTTTCTGAAAAAAAAAACAAAAAACAGCCGATATCTGAACCACACAAACATACAAAAATTATATAATATTTTGCCAAAAAATATTTAGAAAAATATTTAAAGTAAAAGCAGAAAAAATTAATAAAATAAATTTTAAAATAAATTAAAATTAAATTAAATAAAATTAACTCAAAAACAAAATAAAATTATATTAAATAAAATAAAAAATTTTAAATAAATTAAAATAAAATATAAAATAAAAAAAATATAATATAAAAAAAAAATGAATTAAAAAAATAATATCAAATGAAATAGGAGAAAAAAAAAAACAAAATAAAAATCAAAAATAAAATAAAATCATAAAGTAAAGTAAGTAAACTAAAACAGAATAAAGAAATTAAAATAAAATAAAATTATATTTATATAAATAAATTGAAATAAAATAACAAATGAGAATAAAATAATAAAAAAGCACCATAAAATAAAATAAATTAGTATAAACAAGTAAACAAAAATAAAAAAATAATAAAACAAAATAAGACAAAATTAAAATAATTTAAATTAAATCAAATAAAAAATAAATAAAATAAAATTAAATTATTTTAAATAAATTTAAATGAAATCAAATAAATGAAATGAAGCGAATTAGAACAAACAAACTTAAAAAATTAAATAAAAATAAAATAAAATTAAATTAATTTAAACTAAACTAAATTAAATAAAACACAAAAATGAAATAAAATAAAATAAATTAATTTACATTAATGGAAATAAAATAAAATAGATATAAATAAAAATTAAATTAATTTAAATAAATTTAAATAAAATCAAAAAAAAAATAGTTAAATTTAAAATGAAGCGAAATAGAACAAAAAATTTAAACATTAAATTAAATTAATTTAAATTAATTTTAACTAAACGAAATTAAATAAAATGAAATATAGAAATGGTATAAAATAAAATAAATTAACTTACATTAATAGAAATGAAATAAAAAAGAAAGAAATTAAAATGAATCAAAGTTAAAATATAATAAAATTAAATTAAATCAACTAAATTATATTATTAAAATTAAATAAATTTAAATAAAATCAAATAAAATGATTAAATTTAAAATGAAGCGAATTAAAACAAATAATTAAAAAATGAAATAAAAAATAAAATTAAATTACATTAAATTAAATTAAATTAAACTAAACTAAATAAAATTACATAAAATGCAAAAGTGGCTTGAAATAAAATAAATTAAAATAAATTAATTTACACAAACTGAAATAAAATAAAATGGAAAGAAATTAAACCAAATCAAAATTTAAATATAATAAAATTAAATTAAATTAACTAAATTAAAAAATGAAACAAACAAAATAAATTAATATTAAATAATTTACATATATTGAAATAAAAGAAAAAATAAAGAAATTAAAATAAAATTAATATATAATAAAATAAAATAAAATTATTATTAAATAAAAGGAAATTAAAATAAACGAAAAAATAATAATTTAATTATATAATTTCAATAACTTAAATTAAATTAAGTTAAATAAAATAAAATTAAATTAATTTAAATTAAATAAACTGAAAATTAAGTAAATAATAGAACGAAACACTGTAAATAAAACAAAATGAAGCAAACAAAATATAAAATAAATTTTAATCTTTTATTCCAAAATTAATAAAAAAGAATAAAATAAAATTAAAATTAAAAAGTAAACAAAATAAAATATATTTATGGTAAATAATCAAATTAGATTAAATTGTAAAAATAAAACAGAATAAAATTATATAACATAAAACAATAATAAATAAAATAAAATAAAAAATAACATTTTATTGTATATGGTATGTATGTATATACTTGTGCGAGTACATATATACGCAGCCGCCGTCACATGTTGCTGCCAATGGTCCGTGTACACAGTGTTTTTGTAATTGTCACGCCTCCATAAATTTAATAGAAATTCACACTGTAGCTCTTTGTGCGAAAGTTTAGGCATGTAACTGAGCATGTTTACATACATACATACATGTGCACATGTAAACGTGTGAGTGTGCAGTTTTAATTACAGTTGATTTATTATTTTTGTGTTTTATTTTTATTTTTTTTTTTTTGCATTTTCCTTTGCGGCCGAATAGAGAGATATGCTTACAACTGACGTAAATCAAGCGCTTTACAATAACAACAACAAAAGTAGTGTAGCTTGTGTGAAAACAAGGTATTTGTTGTTGCTACAAACACACCGTGTGTAGATTACGATCGGATCATTTTAATTGAACTCATCCGGGGAGGTCGCCATGCCGAGTGTAGGTATTTCACATTTAATTTGCATTTTTGCATTTTTTTACACTTTTTGCAAGCATACATACAGACATATGTAAGTAAATATGCAGTGTTATCAGCGACAGTGCAAATCAATATGCATAAAATGTAGGACTCACACACACACACACATAGTCAGCAGCTCAACTCAGCTCAGCTCGGCTTGGCTTAGCTTAACACGTCAATTCACACTTGACTGCATTTCTTATGAAGAGCCATTACAAAGTACACTCGGCAAAGGGGGTAGAGTATTGTTTATTGAATTTTTTATTATTATTGTTTGTTTTTTTTTTGCTCAGGAATGTCGATTTCCACGGTGTGCTTGATACAGAAGGCATGTGATCATTGAAATAGCAAAGAAATCACAATTTTCTGCCGTTTGTCATTCGACTCTTCCTCCGAAGATAAGAAATTAAGGATTAGAATGCCTCTCAGCGAGAATACTTTAGTTAAGAGACACCTGAACAGCATTGAAAACGTAGTTTCTTTTGCTTCGCATTGGAAATCGGACTTCCCTACATGGAACTGAGCTTCTGGCACATAACCTTGCATGTGCGGTCTAAGATTTTAAAGAATGACGGATTGTCATAACGTCATCACTCTCTGTGAGAAGGAATCTACCTCGATTTCTGCCTTGAAAAGTGGTTTCGGGTGCGTATGCACCTTGAGCATTCAGTGCCAGACTCTTCTTCAGCAATTTATTAGTTTAAAATATTCTTGGCTAAAACTTATTTCCAATTTTCTTTCTTTGACTCGCCCACGAAAAAAATTTATAACACTAAATAAGAATTCTCAGATTATCTTACGCACACTTTTTCACACATCACTACCCGAAAAGGTGTGTGCAGCCAGACAGAAAATTTTCCATTAATTATCTAATACACAAAAATATAATGTAATTATATATAAAAAGATATATGTATTTACATTTTATTGGACAAATTCATATGATAGATTATTATTTTTTCTTATAAAAAAAAAAAATATTATAAAAAAATACAAAAAAAAAATTTATAAAAAAATGAAACAAATTGGTTTTTCATGTATCTAACGGTATATCAATTACGATAAAAGTGTTGCGTACACAATGGAAGAAGATAACGGCGAAATGAAGCAAGAAAAACAACAACAAAAACGCAAGTATTGAAACAATAAACACAATCGGCAAGGTAAATATTTTTGTATATACATATGTATGTATGCCAGTGTGTGTATACATACGCATGCATAAACATTTTTGTCTAAAACTGTGAAAAAATGGTAAAAAAAAATTTAATTACAATAATTAAATGTTTGGCATTAGGGCGTAAGGTGGGTGCTAGTGTTCACTTCAAAGTGATATAAAATTGAAATAAGCAGATGTTTGCATATTTAAGCAAAATGTTTATAGAAAAAGTGAAATTATATTAGATTTATTAAGATTGATTATTTCAGTATACAAAATTGGTGAAAATAATATTTTTTGCTTTTTTCGATAAAAACTCAGTAAAACGCATTCCTTTATTTTTTTCATTTTATTTTTTATTTACAATTTTTAATTTTTTAACTCCTTACTAATTTTATATTTATTTTGTTTATTTTTATTATGTTTTTAATTTTCATTTTAATTTTAAGTTTTTTTAATTTTCTCTGATAATTTTTAATTTTTAAATATAGTTTTTTTTTGTAATTGTTTTATAACCCTTTTTTAATTTTAAAATTTTGCTGTTAGATTTTTTTTTTTAATTTTCACTAAATAAATATATCATATTTTTATTTTTTGCTTAATTGTTTCTTTTTCTTATTATTATATATTTTTAACTTTGATTATACTAGTTAAAATGTATTTTTCTTCAATAATATTAATTTCTTATATTTTATTATCGCAATTTTCTGCATAATTTTTTTTTGTTATAGCTTTATTTATTCTTTTAATTTATTTTTATTGTTTATTATAATTTTTACTTTTAATTTATCTTTTTGGATATTATTATTACCCTTTTATAACTTTGATTAAATTTTTTATATTTTTTATTATTATTATTTCAATTTAATATTTGTTATATTTATTATTTTTTTTTTGTTATTTCTTATTTTCATTATTTTTCTTAATATATAAGTTTATTTATTATACAGTTGAAGTATTTAACATAATTGTTTTTTAATTTTTTAATTTGATTTGATTTTTAATTTAATTTTTTATTGTATTTAACATAATTATTTTTTTTTGTTTTTAACATTTTTTAGATTTTTTTTAAATTTAATTCTTTTTATTATTTTTTTTTACTTTCATTATTTTGTTTAAGTAAATATTTTCAACCCCAAAAATGATTGAAATTGCGCCTCGGCTTCCAATTATTGGATAATTATCTACAATATTTGTATATTTTTTCAATGGATTATTGTTGCAATATATTGACTAAACATACGTGTATATACATATATATTATACATGTAGATATTTTCTTCTTTTCTAAAGCGTAGCACAGCAGCTATAAGCATACTCGTACATACATACATATAAAACACACACTTCAACTTCGAATAAGTAAATAGTGAACGAGCATCCATTGAACTGTTCGAGCCGCCGAAGCAGTGGGACGAAGGAAAACGATGGCGCGCAAGGTGCGAAACGATGCGAAACAGATGCGTGCGTCACTACGCAGTACAAATAAAAGTAAGCAACAAAAGTAGCTAAACACACAAACACCGCTCTTAGAGATGTTTACAAGTGGATTTTCTCGAACTCGTTTGTTCGCTTCAATAATGAAGACGTTGCAGAAAGTTGGCCTGTAGAGAAGATTATGGTATATAAATTCGAAATTCCTAGTCTAGTTGCACCATTATGTTGGTTGTATATCGATTATCGATAATTTTATACAAGAACATATTTTTCTGATGTACCATATTTTGCCTTCCACGTGGTTTTTAGTGCGCGAATTAGAATTAATGAAAGTGATTTAATTTCTTGTTTAGTTTCATTATTCAACGTATTTCTGTGTGTTTTGTTGTGTAACGCAAGCTCTCTCTTTCTGTAGCTGTCAAGTTTGCAATCAATTGCTGTTGCTGCCACTAATTGGGTCTTGTGCCCGCAAAGCGTTAATTTTATTCGCACATATAGCAAGTCAAGGAGAAGACTAATGATAAATTCTGAACACTATAAGCTTTCTTCAGCTACGCGCTTCAAATTTAATGTCGATATTTGCTTGCAGCTTAGAAGGTAATTGGAAAAACCTGTTTATAAAATCTAGGCCTAGCAAAACCATTTAATAATTCGACACTGACTGAGCCACAGCGGCCAGATGAACGAAAATAATCCAGCTTTGAAGGAATTCAAACCATTAGCCACTGGTGAAAGCAAAGGAATAGGAAAACCTCCACGCTGGTGGAAATATCAGGTGGACACATGATAAATCTACTTATACCTGATATGATATCAGCGTTTGCTTCAAGTCAAATTTGTAAGGAAAGAAATGGTTTACTACTATCTTACGCAAGTTCGCAGCAACGACAAGGGCTATTATGGGGTAGACCCATTGTTAGGCGGAGTTCTCGGAGTACTTTTCTGCTACCCATTTGATAAGTCCCATTTTCACCTCCTCTGATATAATTGAACCAAACCTGCCTTCGTTTTCTAGCAGTTAGTAGGATGGGAATGTCCATCTGTTCTGTGCTAGTCGCTTAAATTGCAAGTAGAGTTCTGTTATGATGGTACCCAATGGAGATGGAGTATTATATCCGCTTTGGTTACGTTATCCTCCTAACTTGGCCCACTCTTATCTTTTTCTCCTCAAAGTATGTCTCTATGACTGGAAACCTAGATATGGGATTGTCGATTGGTGCTGCCAGCGAGTTTAATATCTTCTTACAACTCTTTATGATACGGAAGGCCAGCAAAACCAGTAAATATGCCCTAACAATAGGATATTCTCTCGAAGTTATTCACTAGCGTCTCATAGAGCATTTCAATGTCAAAAGAAACCATTTTTAACTGGCCTAAAAAGCTGCTTTATCTTAGCGAGAAGAATTCTAAAATCCTATTTAGGGACTTACGCTGGCTAGGCCATGCGGTCCGGTTGGATAGGAATACTCCAGCTTTGAAAGTCTTCGATGTAGTACCCGCCGTTGGAAGCAGAGGAAGAGGAAGGACCAGGCGCCAAACAACAAAAAGAAGAAACGAATGGCGCAATGTTGTTAACTCGGCTATAATCGCGTAAGCGTTGTCTACTCCAGTAAAGTAAGTAAGCTTTAGGAAAGCTTTTAAGCCTCCTTAAAGCTCAGACAGTGGTTTAAGGAATCTAAAAATGAGAGCGACATGCTCTCTAGCTTCTATCTAACTACTGAAGTGCTGTTATAAACCTTTAAAGATCCCTAGTGGGTACTCAATTTTATCTCTTCTCATGTGTGCAATTGTACTAAGTAATTAAAATTGATTGCTTCTCTTTTTTTCCTGCCTCTCTCTCTCTCTACATACTTTCGGCAACTTTTCTGCATATGACTTCATATGTGAATAAATTTAATTTTTTTTTTTTGTATTTATAATTGACACTTATTAAGGCAAGCGGCAAACGAATCGACTCTCCACTTGGCTATAGCTTGTTGCCGTTATTGTTTAATGCTCGTAGGTACATTAATTAATTAAAACATTTATTTGTTGTTGCACGCTATAACTGTAAGGCGGCTGGTCGCTTCAGTTCAGTTCAATTCAATTCAATTCAATTCACTTCAAAAGTGAGATGTAAATTGATTTTCTTCCTTTTTTTACTTTTAGTCTTGAAAATAACTTACTGTCACTTGCAAGTGCCGGCACTTACAGGCTGGAAGTAATTAAAGAAGGCAAAAAAAAAGCAAGCAACAAAAGCTCCCTGTCTGTATGGGCATTTAATTACTCATGAGCGTGTTTAGTTATGTGTGTATGTTTGTATGTATGTATGTCTGTAGGTGTTGTTAACGTAATCAGTTTTTGAGTAAAAATCATGTAAAACAACATTTTGAAAGCTGTCAATATATTTCAAACACACATACAAATATAATGTTTAGTCAATGGACGAGCTGGTGTGGCGTTGCCACGTTGATTTTGGTGGAGAGAGCGTGAGGGGAAGTGATTTTTGGTAGTGGAAAATAATAAAAAATAATATTAAAATTTAAATATTTAGAGTTAAAAAATAAAATTATAAAAAAATAAAATCAAATAAAATAAAAAAATTATAGATAATAGTAGAATAAACAAAAAATTATAGAAATTAAAAAAAAAATTTAATTAAAAATTTATATAAAATTGAAAATATTAAAAAATAATAATAATAAACAGAAAGCAATAGAAACTTAGACTATAGGAGGAATGTAAAGATATTAAATAACAATAATAATAACAAATACAAAGCAACAAATTAGAAAACTAAGCAAACAACCCTCACCGAGGAGACGCAATGTCCCGATAAACCCTTTAGTGCCTTGCTTGATGGCAGAGCACTTGCGAACTTGAGCAATAACTCCACTTTGAAAACGTTAAGTTTATTGATAAATCTTTTAGGAGCTCGCTCGGTGTCAGAATATTGATGAAACTGAGCAAAAATCCAGTCTGATATATACTTTAGGAACTCACTCCGTGCTAGAATACTGAGAAAATTCAGCACAAGCACCGTCTGAGGAGGTTCCAGCTCTAGAAAAAATCCTTTGAGAGTTTTCTTAGTGTCAAAACATTAATGAAACTGAGCAAAAACCCCCATCTGGGATGCCTCGAAGTCGTAAAAAACTTATTAAAAGCTCGCTCGATGCTAGAACTTTGGCGTAACTGAACAAAAAGCCCGTCTAAGGAGTCTCGAAATCGTGGTAAGCTCAGTAAGAGCTCACTAGGTGTCAGAACTCTGACGTAACTGAACAAAAACCATAGCCTGATGAGGTCTAAGTTTATAACAGACCAAAAAGCCGGTCTGAAGAGTCTTGAAGACGTAATAAACTCATTAAGAGCTCGCTCGGTGCTAGAACTCTGACGTAACTGAACAAAAAGCCCGTCTAAGGAGTCTCGAAATCGTGATAAGCTCAGTAAGAGCTCACTCGGTGTCAGAACTCTGATGTAACTGAACAAAAACAATCGTCTGACGAGGTCTAAGTCTTTATAAACTCTGTTAAAGCTCACTCGATGTCAGAACTCTGACGTAACTTAAAAAAAATAAAACGTCTGCGGATGTCGAAGTCGTGTTAAACTCAGTAAAAACTCGCGCGCCACCAAAACACTGACGGAAGTGAGCAAAAAGTCTATCAGCAAAGTCTGGAAGTCGTGATTAAAGGCAGGAAGAACTCACGAAGTGTCAGAACACTGACGAAACTGATCAAAAACCACTACGTGAGGTTGCCTAAGTCGTGATAAACTTAATAAAAGCCTACTCGGTGTCAGAACTCTGGCGAAACTGAGCGAAACCTACCGTCTGAACACTCTCGGAGTCGTTATAAAGTCAGTAAGAGCTCACTCGGTGTGAGAACATTAACAAATCGAATATGGGAGTTTCAAAAGAACCTGGAACTCTTGACAAACCTTTAAGTGCTGGTCTAAGGCCCAGAACACTAACGAAACAGAGCAAAAATACCTCCTCTTAGGAGGTTCAGTCTTTTGACAAACACTCTAAGAGCTCGCTCGGTGTTAAACTACTGCTAAAGATTTAATTTAAAAAAGTGTTACGTCGCCACTCTCAGACCAAAAATGGCTGAGTATATAAATATCCAACGAAAGTAGTGCTAAATAAATTAAATTAAAATAAACAAGTTTTTAAACATCATATATATATATATCACTCGTTGTGTTTTATGCAACCGTCAGCAATTTAAAAACCAAACACAGGCACAACAACAACTCAGTTTTGCAAAGCAAAACAATTTCACCTTCTTTTTTCTTACAATTTTTTTCTTCTTTTTTTTTTTTTGCAGTTCAATACAGACGAACTCGCGATGTTTTCAGCGCACATACATATTTCGAAAGTATGTTTGTATATTTTTCAATACTGTATCCACTTTTTCACAACTACTCGCCTACTCTTTTACACATTTCACTTTGCTGCGCGCTTGAGAAATTAAATATTCCTTTTTCGTAAACACTTTTTCGCTTTCGGAAGACACTTTTGTGCGACGCAGGGTCACTGTAGGCTTTCAAATAACCGTAAAGAGCAATGAATTCCGATTTTAAATCACATGAAATTCGGTCAACTCTTCAACGCCCGCCTTGGCTCTGAACGCCCACGGCTGGAGGGACGGACAATTGCCGAATTGTCAAGAGAAAAATGTTTTTTTTTTTTTCTTTATCGGTTCGTTTTCGAATTTGCAAAACGCCAGACGAAAGTAACGAAAGTGTGTAACGACTTAACTTAACGCTGTTTAGTCGTCGAGGCGTACGAAGTCGAGCGCGTTATTGCCGTTTAGCCACGCGTACGCTTTGCTGGTAGAAATTCAACTGACGGCAACGTCAAGCTATAGCGGCGACATAACTGAGAAAACTGAATGAATCAAAAGCGGAATGGCGCGTTTAATGGCGTTGGTGGCGGCGGCGTGTATAGCGAGTTGGTGACACTGAGCGCTAACGCGCTGCGGAGTTACGTTGTCGTCGCTAGCGTTGAAGAAGTTACTTGCAGCAGCAGCGCGTCAGAGCGCGCATGAAATTCGAAAACGTTGATAGTAGAGAGAAAAATGTGGCGCTTTTGCTGACGGCGACAGGAAAGACAAGATCGCTTAGTACAAAAAAAAAATAAAAAAAAATAATTCAAAAGCTGGAGACGTGAGCGCCAGCAGCGCTGTATGAGCGGTAATTACGTGCGCCGCCTATAAGCACTAACGCGATAATGATCCACATGCATACATATATAGCGCGGCGATAATTCATGTACCGCGAAATGGAGCAACGCAAGTGCATTACTGGAGCAAGCATTCAGCAGCTATTTTCTGTATATTATTTTTATTTATTATTATTATTTTTTTTTTGAGCGAAATGAGGGCGCGCATCCATAAATTGTGGCGCGTCATGAGTGCGCCAGCGTTGCGTCGCAGCGCTACACTTACGCTATACGCGCCAACCCTTTTAACTGCGTTGCGCCTGTCTGACGTTCAGCACTGTATATTTGTGAACTGTATTTCGTTTTAGAATTTTTTATTTAATTCTCACAACATTATGGATTAAATTGTGGAGGGCGCGCGATCAAGGGTACTCAGCGCACTCTGTTCTACGTTTTGTATTGAATTTAAATTTGTTCATTAAGAGTTTCTAAGAGCTTTGCATTAACATTTCATTCACTTTACGCTATCAAAGGTTGTTTAGCTGCATTCGTCTACTTTTGTTTACCCTTTCCTTTTGCGTTGTTGTGTGATGTGTGATTTTTTTCATTTAAATTAAATTTAACACTTGTTTGAAACAATTTTGTTCAAAGCTATTTTTAGTTATTGGCAAAGTAAGCGGCGAAAGCTCAATGGCTACTCATTAGCGTTGTAATAATTGTTTAGCATAATATAAATTTCGGATTTTAATACTCCAGCAATAGAGCAGCTAATGCGTTGCTCGAAGGAAGGGTGATATTTAGGTTGAAAAGTTAAAAAAAATATTTTTTTTTAGAAAAGCTCTCATATTTTCTGAGTGTAAGCTTTCGGATTTTCAGTGATTCCGATCTATACGATTTTTCTTTATCATTTGAGCGGTGAATTTCCGCGTTTGAGTGAAAGCTATCAATTTTCAGGCCAAACTTTAAAGCAAAAGCTCCTGTTATTTGTTCGAAAGCTCTCTTTTACATGAGTGCTGCTATTATTTCTGACAAATTTTCTATTAAAACTTTCTTTACTTAAGCTAAGGAGCTCAATATTTAAAGTATAAGTTCTTATTATTTGAACTATAACCCTTCTTCGCACAAAAGCTTTTATTACCTCAGTGAAAGCTTTCATTAGTTGGTTGGTAATTTTTCATTATTCAAAATAAGTCACTAAACTGTGAAGCAGAAGCTCTTATTATTCGAATTATAACTTTATTCCGCACGAAAGCTTTTGAATTCCCAGCGAAAGCTCTAAACCACAGAGTAAAAGCTTTTAACTTAGAAGTAACAACTCATACTAGTTTAATCTAAAACTTTTTTCAACACTAAAAGCTTTTATTTTTGAATGAAAGCTTACATTATTTGAGCAAAAGCTTCTCACTTCCTAATGAAAGCTCTCAGAAAGTCAATCAATAAAGCTTTACAATACTATAAAAATACTTTTCTTGCAATTAACAAGCTAAAAACATTTGTGACCGCTAGCGCGAAATCACTAAAAACCGCACACCACAAAATCAGTTCGAATTGCACTTTGTACTTTTTTATGTTTTCATTCAACTTTTTTTCATTCTTATTTTGCATTTTTTCCCCTTTATTACTGCAATTGTTTACCTGCATACAGTGCCGCAATAAAATATCAAATTAATTATTATTTACACAAAGAGAACAACAGCAAATAGTAGACCCCGTTCAGATGATTATATAATTATTACTTTGCAATTGATTTGCAAAACAACAACAGCGCAGCGGATTACAAGCAAATCGGTTTCAATCGAAGGAAGCCAAAAAAGAGCTGATGAATATTTGAAAATTAAATTGAAATTTTTCTAAGATTAATTTCCTGGCAATCTTCCAAATTCTCGAAAGCGTCATTATAAGGCTAACCCGAGTTTATTGAGGTCGGTGCTGGAGTGGAAAGACTCAATAAGAGCTTTTGCGTCATCTAGCGGTTAAATGTTGAAAGCACAATTGATTGAAAAGGTCTGTAAGCTCCATAGAGAGTGCTTAGATGAGTCTGGTATTGTCTCTCTGAAATATTACTGCCAGCAAGTGGTCACAAAAGGAAACCAAAGTGAACTTGTGTTGATCGTAAGGATCGGTATGAAGTAACCTTGAAGCTGGCTCGTGTGCTTGACTAGTACTTTTATGATTGTCGAAGACCAAGAAGTGGTTATCAGAATGAAACTCAAAGAACACTTTACAGTGGAGCCAGGCGAACCAACATAAACTTGTGATGTTCACAAAGATCGCTAGGAAGTCATAAGGAATTGCAAGACACTACTCAACCTATTTTCTTTTACGGAGACAAGGCGAAGCCGAAGTAATCTCAAAGATCGCTGGGATGTCCTAAGAGATGATGTGTTGATGATGATATGAACTTGACGCTTGAGTGCTACTCTCAGAACTCCCTGCTAACGAGACGAAATAATCAGAATGAACTTAAAGACAGTACAGAACTGAACTCTAGCGAATATCGAAGTAATTACAATCATGATCATCATAACCTGAACACAGTAATAAGATGGTTTTTAGCAAATCTCGAGGTAGTAAAATCTAGTAACGATAACCGTAAGGAAACAACCACCAAATATACCGATCAACTTAAGTCCCTGAGCCTTAAACGGAAACTTATAGAGAGCTCTTAAGCACTTCAAGACACAAAATCGCACCATAATCATGTGAACTGAAAGTCTAGAGCAACTGGAACTGCATACGATCAGGCGATCTGTGCATATCTGAAGTGATTCTCACAGCTTGGAGAGATGTTACACTCGGTACGTGAAGTAGCTACAACCAACCAGCATATTCTAAGTCTAAAGCATGCATATTTATTTCGGAAATGTACAAATATCGATATGAGCTGATTATCCCAGAGCGAGGTGTCATGAGAACTAAACATTTTGAGGTTATGAGACTTTTTTCTCATTAAATTCACCTCAAGTCAACTGAACTTTGTACTTTCTTTTTTGTCTTTGGGTTTTTATTTACTTGTTTGCGTTTCTTTATTATCATTCGCCGTCAGTTTTAAAAAATTTTCAAAGTCATCATTACCAGTTGCAAAGAAGAAAACAGTTTTTGTTTTGCTGTTCTTGTTGTTGTTGTTCATACCGCTGTTTTTACTCGCATGCTGTCTCATAATTAAGGAAGCGTCTGAACGTCAGCAAGTTAATATTTTAAAAATGTCATAATGTTTGTAGAGAAATTACCGTTGTGTAGATATTAGTTAAGAAGAAAATTCTTCAAAGAATTCTTCGACAAATGGATTTCAGAAAAAAAATGTTTCTGTTCTAAAGAAAGTCTGAAAATTAAGTTTTCTGTCCTCCACTTCAACTCATCACAGCGATCGCTCTTTGTACTCAGAACAAATAGAAATATCTGGACGTGCAACCTTCAGGGAAGTTGAAATGGTATAAGAAACCTCCTCCTAGCTGATATGTTGCTTTGTTCGGAATTTGACCTACTAGTTTCCCATGTTATAACGATCCGAAAGGAAATCATAAACTCAAAAGCTCTCATTTCTCTCTTGACGTGTACAGACGCAGTAATCTCAGCGCAGTTTTTATCTTCTATTCGCTTTTAAAAATATACATAAAGCGTCTAGCTTGTGATTTATTGCCATATTTCATAACAAATTACACAAATCATAACATATGGCTGACCATTTTGCCATTTAAATATATATATGCTTATATATTTACCTCCATTTATGTATATATATATATATATATATACAAGCTGATAGTGATATAAAATGTATAAAAAAAAGTAACAATAAACTTCTCAAAAACAACAACAACATGCTAACAAGTAAGTAAACGTTCGCTAATCTAGAATATGTATTCAACTCATCCAATGAACAAGTGGAACGGCGACTGTGGCGGCGGGTGGTGTGCCGCGTAAGGCAGTGACGTCAAACAGTATCTTGAGGCTGACTTTGAAGCTGTGTAGATTTGTCTATGTTATGTATGCTGACTAGCGGCTTTTGCCGTTGTTGCTGACGCGCTGAGCTGGCTAATTCGTTGGCTTGAAATTAAGCTACACTCAAATGTTTTTTTTTTTCATTTTTTTATTATTTAAAATGTATATGAATGTGTAAATATGTGTGCGCGGTTTTGTTATGTATTTAGGTAGCAGATATTTATTTCCATATTTCTAAATATTTTTTTTTATAATTTTTATTTTTTTTTTTGCATGGCGCATGTGAGAGTCTTAAATTTCACTATTTTACTCGTGCATTTGTATTGGTTTTGGCAGATTATGTTGATAAGCTAAGAGGCAGCTTGTCAGCGAGCACGTAATGGAAGCAACCTTTGCTCATTGGTTTTGCATGAGAATTCCGATTTTGCTGTGTTCGTAATTCTAATGATGAAATCTTTCCTGCATTTTATTTTATTTTCTTAGGTTTTTTTCAATTCACTTGAATTAATTTAACTCAATCATTTTAATATTTAATTTTATTACATTTAAATTAATTTTATTTTATTTAGGTTTATTTTATTTTATTTCATTTGTTTTTTTTTTATTTCATTTAATTTTATTTAATTTTATTTAATTTATTTTATTTTATTTGGTTTTTTTTTAATTTTTTTCCATGTATTTTATTTTTTTTTTCATTTCACTTAATTTCATTTTATTTAACTATATTTAATTTTGTTTTAATTTATTTAATTTAATTTAATTTTATTTTATTTTATTTTATTTCATTTTATTTTATTTTTTTCGTTTTTTTTTTGGCTTATTTCATTTCATTTCAATTTATTTTATTTTATATTAATTAATAATATTTATTATATTTTATTTTAATAAATTATATTTATTTTAATTAATTTCATTTAATTTTTACATTTCAATTCATTTTATTCTATTTTATTTCATTTCCTTTTATTTTATTTTATTTCTTTTTTTATTTTATTTTATTTAATTGGGTTTTATTTTTTAATTTTTTTTCTCATTTATTTTATTTTTTTCATTTCATTTCTGTTCATTTCATTTTATTTTACTTAGTTTTATTTAATTTATTTTATTTTATTTTATTTTATTTTATTTTATTTTATTTTATTTTATTTTATTTTATTTTATTTTATTTTATTTTATTTTATTTTATTTTATTTTATTTTATTTTATTTTATTTTATTTTATTTTATTTTATTTTATTTTATTTTATTTTATTTTATTTTATTTTATTTTATTTTATTTTATTTTATTTTATTTTATTTTATTTTATTTTATTTTATTTTATTTTATTTATTTTTTTTATTTTATTTTATTTTATTTTATTTTATTTTATTTTATTTTAAACCATGTCATTGCTCTCTTGTCAACATAAATTTATAATATTTAAATTTATGTTTAATTAAAAATTTTTGACAGTTAACAAACAACAACAATAGCAGTTTTATCCACTTATAACGGCTTCACTTAAGATAATAACCGCAGCAGACGGTCTACGTGTTGAAAAATATGCTCATATATATATATATATATTAACATTCACAAATATTCAAACAAATAAATATATATATATGTAAACATATGCAAATTTATTTATGAAATTTTGTGTGCCATTGACGTGTATTAATGACGTCATACTTCACACAAACACTTATGTGAACATAAAATTGAACTCGTTTGACGAATTCAGCCAAATAAACCTGACGCTGGGCGGCTCTCCACTCATCTTTAGATAAATTTTAATTGTTTGTTATTTATTTGATCGGAGCCAAAAACGGTAAATGGGAAAACAATAATATTTGAATCGCACAATATTAAGGCGCTGCGTGGCTGAGTTGACACGGAAGCATATCAATTCAATGATGATTGACAATAGCTTCAGCTTAGAACTCTTCCCAATGGTGTGGGAAGAGCAAATGTCATAGCTTCAACACGCTCGTTGTGAGGCAACAAAGAATATAGGAAATATATGGATTCATAAGTTTAGTCAGTATAAGCTGGTGGGTGAATATAAACTTCTTCTTCTCTACTGAGAGAGTTCGTCCCATAACTACGGCTTAAAACTCGTCATATGTTCTTATTCTCTAAGAACAAGTAGACTCATTAGTTACCGGACCTTAAACCCGACGCGCTGGGGAAGAAGAATCCAGAAGCACACCACAGTTCAGCAGACTGGTCCAGAATATTGGAGAACGGAACACACGGGCGTCGGTCAACTCACTCGCTGTATAAATATGTCCAAACTCAAACCTATTCCCGTAGCGAATTTATGCGCTGACTTTATAAGCCGCTAAGTAGAACTCAGCTCTAGCTGAAAAGTAAGTCTCCAGACGAACAAAGGTCAGGTTCTACGATCCCTCAACATTCTCCTCCTGCTATATGATACAAAGGGTAGTTTGCCGATATTCGATGAGTCGGCTCAGTAGTTTTCGAGAAAGACGTTTGGGAAAGATTTATGTATCTCTTTGTAGTACAGCGAGAGACAAAGGTTACGCCGGCTAGGTACCTTCGTTCAGATGAGTGAAACGACCATTGCTCTGCAAGTATTCCATGCGGTGCCATCGGGTGAATGCAGAGGAAGAGGCAGAGCCTCACTCTCTTCATAAGATCAAGTTGAGAAGGATCTGGTCTCACTTTCCAGTCTCCAATTGAAGTCGAAAGGACGGAAGATGTATTACCTGTTAGTTAGCTGAAAAAAGAACTGGTTTCACTCAGTACCACCAATTGGCTCTAAATGGTAAAAGGAAGGAATGGATTCGATGAAGCACCAGCTGGTGTTTGCAGGAGATGAAAAAACCGAAACTCCGTTGTAAATATTATGTAAAGAAGGGCCTCACTGCACTTGGCGCCTCCAAATGATGCCCATCTGCAAAGGGACGAATAAGGAGCCTCCGCCAAGTATGAAAAAATACAAAATTACGCACTTTCCTTGCCTGGATTCTTCCATCTCAGATTCAGCATAGTAAGTGAAATTTTAGCACAGACGCGCTAAAGCGAAGACACAGTGTACGCGACCTCTGACGGCGAAATGCGCGCGAGATCACCATTGAGCTCAGCCAACTACTGCAGCGATCGCTAAGCACATGCTGTGTATCTAGCTTAGACACACACCACTAACAGTTAAGTGTGCTTAAAAGCTCTGTGTAGTAAATTTCTGTGCATTTGCATGTCTACATATATATATATATATACTCTCCCGTAAGGGTAGACAGAGTCGCTACAAATAAACTGTTAATTACTAAACGATGAAATATTTGCAAACCAACCAGTTCTCAATCTGACTGTGGTGACTACAAGCCATTTCAGCTGTGAGAACACGAGTATTTACAAGCCAAACTGACACAACTGCCGACACCTGAAGAGACCTCAGCCAAAGCGCGCGGCTGTATCTCGATACGAGTGTGTAGCAACAACTCACGAGTGACACCCGAAGCAACATTACAGTTGTATAATTATGATTTATGCACGAAAATAAGATGCAAACATTTCCGGCTACAGCGTAAAACGAAACGAAACGGACTGATCAACCAACAGGCGAGCACGATGTGGCGCTGATAAGACATCTCTGGAAGGCGCGTATGTAATTACAAATGACGTAAGAAGAAGAAGAAGAAGATTTAACGGCAAAAGGCGAAGGACGACGAAAGTTAAGTGGCGGTGCAGAGAGGTAGAGAGACGGCGCGTGGAGGAGAGTAGAGTGCGAGATGCGTGCATCTTCGATATTTTGCTGTTATATTCTGTTATGTCTTATAAAACAACAACAACAACGCACAAGAATTTCTGTAAAGCAAATTATTTACGGCTGCCAATAAAAGAACACGACGGAAACTTCAGAGATGAGCTGGCCACATGTGCCAGCTGCCAAGCGATAAGCGTTAAATGCGCAATGTGATATGTTGGCTCGGGGCGATTGGACGATTGGACGATTTGTGAAAAACTGATGCGATTAAGCAGAATTAGTGCAGATCCCAGTCGATTTAAAGTTGAACCACACTTGCGCTGCATGCCGGAATGAGGCGAGCGACTGCACCATACGACGAGCCAACGTTCACAGGCTCTTATGATGTGGCAATAACCTGTCACGTCAGTTTAAAAACCAATTTTCATGTAAGCGTTATTGGAAATTAACATAAATTATATAATAAATTAAGTTACGAGCACGAGAAGGAGAGAAAGTTGTGAAATTTGTGGAATTTTCGGAAAGAGAATGGGAAATAAAGCGTGGTTTTGAGATAGTCATATATCTGGGGTGTAAGGAAGGCGTTGATACTCGGCACATCTGAAGCGGTAGCTGAAGTTCCATCACAGCCTCTCTTACTGTTTTCTTCAGGACGACTAAACAAGGTACAGATATTTAGCAGACGCAGAGAAGGAATCAACGTATCATCTTCATAGTTTCTTCCCTTGCTTCCTTCTAATAGACATAGAGGAGGTGTAGGTACTTAGCGTAACCAGAGTGGAAACCAAAGTACCTTTAAAGTTTCTTTCAATCTCTTCTACAAGAAATGTTCGACTATAAATCCCACTAAAAAGTCCGACCAAAATCTGAAGTTTGTAAAATTGGGTAAGGCTTCAAGCTCGTGATGCAAATTACAATCAGAAGTGCATCTAGAAAATTAAACCCTCTTTAAGGGCGAGTAATATCGGAACCCTCGTAACGAGCTCATCAGTTTTTTGCTACATAAAGTTTCTGGGGATCCATTTCCGTTCTTAGAAAAGTGGGAAGAGCTATAAATTGTAGGCTCCTTCCACCAACCTCGCATAGTGAACTCATCACTTTTTTACTACATAGAGTCTAACGAAGGTCTCTCCCCGACCAACAAAGAACTTCTATTGCTGGTAACTGTGTGTTACCTCTTAGAGCTAATGAGTCCAACAACTTTGCTTCGCGAGCTCTTCGGGTTTTCCCCAAAGATAGTTGGCTAAAGTATTCAGCTGGCCATAGAATATCTTCTGGCACTGATAATAGTGAGTCCCCACCTCGATCTGAGCCTTTTACCTCATTTTTCTCGGCACGCACCCTAACCGTCTTTTCTCTCTTGACACTCTCCCTTCCTACCGAGCTTTCTTTTATAGAAACTTTCCGTCTTCCTTGATCAAAAGCATTTATTGCCTCTTTGACTTTCGTTTGAGACCGAAAGGATTTGAGCATGATAACAGCCTCTACCTTACAGATCTTCCCTCCTTCAGGAGCGTTTTGTTGGGAAAACTTTACGTTCTCTGGACAACTGACGATATCCTCACCGACCAGAGTCCATCTTTTTGCCTGTTCAACTATCGTTGTATACTGAGATCGGTTGAATATGATCAACGGACTCCATTTTATAGCTCTCCCGTTTCTTCCGTGCCTATTTTGGGAAAACTTTGCATCTTTCTGATAACGAATACGATCCTCCTTGACTAAAAGTCATCGATTTTGCTCGTTTGACATTCATCCGAGACTGGGATTTGTCGGAAATAATAAGATCTGGAAATGTGCATGTCTTTTGCTTAAATAACCTTCGTCAGAGACAGAGATGAGTTGGACATGACTAAAGATTCTACCTCGCAATCTCTATGCAACTATGATCATCCTGCAGTAAATTTGCTAAATCGCACCCTCGTTCCCAACTGAGTCCTTCTAATTATAGACCTAAACGTGAAGGTCTAATGTGAACGAGCTGCCGGGAAAACATTTTTCAAGCCTCCTTGCGAACGTTCTTCTTTCGTCACTTTCATTTCTTTAACTCTAATGAAAGTTATAAATTACAAAATCGCCTCGCAGCGGAGTACTCAATGCGACACTGCGGATGTAACGCACTCACTAATGTCTCCCTATGTGTCTAATGGACTTGTGGCATATAACAGTGCCGCCGCTCCTGAGACTGTCTGTTTAACCGACACACATCAACGCCCCGACACCTACAGACACCAACAGACACCGGTAGCACCGTAAAACTAACAGCCACACATGCACACGTGACAGCCTATCATTAATTAACCGTTGTAAATTTATGTGCAACACTGTTGCATGCCACACGCTGCTTGCAACCGCCTGCACACAACAGTAATTAGTGCAAAATTAGCGAGACGATGTTGTAAGTCAATCACAAGCACACACAAACACAAACAACTACACAAACACAACAGCAGGTAGCAAGTATAATAACAACAACAACAACAACAACAAAAGAGTAACAAAAAGATAACAACAACAAAACATCACACCACAAACACACCTCATACCGACAGCCACTCTGTTTGCTTATTTAACCTACCTTTTTCTTGGAAGCCTCCGCGCTGATCACATACAGATCTACAATGCCCAGCAGGCAGTCGTCACAGCGGCAGACATCATCGCCCAACACCAACGACCCCAGTGACCCGATGCTGCTGGCCGAGTCGAGTGAATCGGTGCGACGCAAACGGCTACCGCCCGGACCACTTTGTGCCGCAGCCTCGATTTTACGCGCCAACAATTGTTCCATCAGCGTGCGGGGACGCGAGGAGGAGGGAAAGAGTGCCATGTTCGTTGTTGTGTGGGAATGAATGTGTGTGTGATGAGGTGAGCACCCTCGCAGATTCTGTCTGTATGAGACTGTGTGTGTGCGTGTGTATGTGTGTATGCTGTATGGAGCTTGGTGTACAAGGAAAGGCAAGTTTGTGGCTTAAGTCTTTCGTTTAGTGCTCGCTAGCGATGGCACTTGATACCGTTAAAATGTATGTAATATATTATGTTGGGGAAATTTGCAGATGTTAACGTACCTGAAAGAAAGAAGAGAGAAAGAGTTGGTTAGCATAGAATAAAAATTAAATTAAATTAATATAAAATAAAATAAAAAAAATTAAATAAAATAAAATAAATAAAAACAAAATTAAATTATATTAGATTAAAATAAAATAAAATAAAATAAATTAAAACAAAATAAAACAAAAATGAATTAAAATAAAATAAAACAAAGTAAAATAAAATAAAATAAAATAAATTAATGTAAAAAAAATAAAATAAAATTAAATTAAATTAAATTAAATAAAAAAATAAAATAAAATAAAATAAAATAAAATTAGTAAAAGAACATAATAAAAAATAAATAAATTTAAAAAAAATGAAATAAATCAAAACAAAATTTAATTAAATTAATTTGATGAAAATTAAAATAAAAGGAAATAAAATAAAAAAAATAATAATAAAGTAAAATGAAATAAAGTTAAAAATCATAATAAAATAAAACTAAACAAAATTGAATTAAATTAAATTAAATTACAATAAAACATAACAAAATTAAATTAAATTAAATATAATATAAAATAAAATAAAATAAAATTAAATAAAATTAAATAAAATAAAATAAAATAAAATAAAATAAAATAAACTAAAATAAAATAAAATAAAATAAAATAAAATAAAATAAAATAAAATAAAATAAAATAAAATAAAATAAAATAAAATAAAATAAAATAAAATAAAATAAAATAAAATAAAATAAAATAAAATAAAATAAAATAAAATAAAATAAAATAAAATAAAATAAAATAAAATAAAATAAAATAAAATAAAATAAAATAAAATGAAATAAAATAAAATAAAATAAAATAAAATGAAATAAAATAAAATAAAATAAAATAATTTAAATTAAAATAAAATAAAATAAAATAAAGTAAAATAAAATAAAATCAAATAAAACAAAAAATAAATTAAAATAAAATAAAACAAAAAAAAAGAGAATAAAAGATTATATATAATTGCAACAATATTAAATTTAGTTTAAATAAAAGAAATAACTTAAAAACATCTGCCAAACGTCGTTTCTAGCAAACGCACCTCTACAGCTCCAACACTTTCAATGTCTTGTCGACAATTTACAATCTCCACCGACAAATTAACTTGCAACTATAACAATTTACAACAACGAAAATTGTAAAACACCACAAACAGCTCGTAAATAATGCAATGCAATCAAATCACTTGTAACGATGTTTGTTCACAGTCTCAAATTACCACACAACGCCGCCCAACCGAGCCACCCGCGGTACGCCTCTGCCGCGCGCGCACACACCCAGCCAGCAGCAATTATTTAACTACAAGAAAGGCGTAATGGAAGCAGCCGAAAATGGCACATTTTTTTCGCATAAACCAAACAATTACAAGCCAAGTCTGCCAGCAGTTGTCCACGTCTGCTGACGCGCAGACCACGTTGCCAGAAGCGTTGGGAAAACGCCTACCAAGGCGTACGCAGTGGTGGCAGACATGGAGAATGCAGCAGGCAGTTGGGGAACACTGCGCTCAATGACTGGTGATTTGGGCGAACATTTCAATTAAAATTTTAACTGCGTTGATTTGTCAATTGAAAATTGCGATTTTCTCTATGCGATAGCGCGGACTGCGTACAAATTTCGTATATTTTTTCCTCCGCATTTTTTATTGTTTTTTAATTTGGGCATTAAAGTTACAAACAATTAAAAGTTTTATTTATTTTTTTCTTTTTTTTTACAAAATGTTTAGCATTTTGATCTTAAATTATGCGAAAAGCGTGGAAAATCATAAATTATGGAAGCACTTTGATTAATGACAGTTTGTAGGCCGTGCAGTGTCAGCAAAATTGTGGGGCGCCACTTGCCTTGGCACTGTTACTCGCTGAAGAGATAGAAAGTTTGCTTGGAAATTGTATATATCTTAACTATTAGTGAGCGGTGTAGCGAAAAAAAATAAAAATTTAATTTTTTTGTACAACTTGGATTACGAACCATTGACCATAAGAGAGATAGTCCAGCACATACCGAGATTTCGGATGCATGGTTTTTAGTTTTTTTTATAAAATATTATGTGACAAAAAAACTGGAAACACGAAATATTAAAAATGAAACACTACACCTGAAACATGAAACATGAAACATGAAACATGAAACATGAAACATGAAACATGAAACATGAAACATGAAACATGAAACATGAAACATGAAATATGAAATATGAAACATGAAACATGAAACATGAAACATGAAACATGAAACATGAGATATGAAATATGAAACATGAAATGTGAAATAGGAAATAGGAAACACGAAATATGAAACATGAAACATGAAACATGAAACATGAAACATGAAACATGAAACATGAAACATGAAACATGAAATATGAAACAAGAAACCTCAAACATCAAAAACGAATCATAAAACAAGAAATGTGTAATATTAAACTTCGGTTAAATTTTCTGCCGATTAGAGCTTACGGGAAACTCGTTAACAGTTTGGATCCCTCGATGGTGGTTTGGATCCCAAAACTAACGACTACTAGACAAAAACTAACCCACTTTGTTCGAACAGCTCGATTTTCATTATTTTTCTCACATTTTTTCTTTAATCCAAAACTATTTTTATCTGCAGCGAATATCCACACCAACACTGCAGACGCCGATTGCGGCCAACAAGCAAATTGTCACGTCTGCGCCACAATTGGTGAGTTGACAAAAATGTAGTAAATGCCATAATTTTCACACGAATATGGCGAAAATCAATCGGTTATACGTGCTTCGAGAAAAAACAACACAAAAAACTGAAAGGGAAAATATTTTTGCATCGAAAAAAGAGGAAAAAGAAGGAAATAAAGGTGGAAAAGGTAGAAATTGTAAGACAAATTATTTACTTCGATTTTAATAAATTCTGTGAAAAACATGATTAAAGGCCAGCGCATCCATGCGAGCCAAGAACAAAGACACAACAACTCTTCACAACGCTATACGAAACTAATGCGCCTTCCTCACTCACCTGCTTAAGTCTTTCGCCACGCCAAATATGGTCATTCTGCTTGCTAATGCATACAGCCATTTCATGCCAGGACCATACTTCCCTCTAAGTCTTCGCGGCGCAAGCGCTTCGCTAAGCCCGCGTAAATCCAAGTCAAGAGACGTGCAGTAATGCCGTAAGACAATGCAGCGCTCAAGGAGCAATGCAATGGTTGGAGCTTAGACAGCACAGGTGTTGCTTTTGGAGCACTGTACGTAGTGGCGCGCGCATAATAAATGTGGCAAAAAGTGAACAACTGCATGAATTTGTAGCAGCGCTTTAGGAACACCTACAAATAGCCAAGCGAAGCAGATGCGCGCCATAGCTTAACTTGCCAGGCGCGTACGTTGAGACCTTATTATAATGCAACGCGCTACCGCAGCAGCCGTTAGTGGAGAGATGCGCGCGCATAATGGCAGGCGGCAGTGATGGTGGTCCTCTACCTGTACTATGCTATGCCAGCGCGCTGAGCTGTCATTAAGCTAATTACGCGCGCTGCATACTTTGACAAATCGCCTTGAATGGTAGTAAATTTAATTAAATTAATTATGCAGATATTTTTAATAATGCAAAATCTAAAGCGCTTTAAACGAGCGAACTAATGAGGCATACGAAGATAAGCGGCTGATGAAGTGGCGCGTAACTCGCGTAAGTTCACTATACGTTGGCAGTTAGGTAGCTACCAAGCAGGCGCTCTACAATTTTAATTAAACATTAACGAAGCTATGCGTCGAGCGTTAAGACATACCTTAAACTTTCCCAGCGACTTTACTCTGCAGCAAAAGTAAGCGCGCGCGCAAGGCGCAAATGGACGTCTGGCATAATTGATTGCCTGTGCCTGCATTGTATTGTAGGCTTACGTATAGTACACAGCATCCGAGCAACGATCAGTGTGCGCGCGCGCGCACTTTCAGCCGTTTGTAAATGCATTGCGCGCAACTAATGCCTTTCTGATAACAGCGTGAAAGTGAGACGTAACGCAAATGGCATGCGTAAGTGCAACTACGCGTACAGTGCTTTGAATACGCGCTAACCATATGCTTGGTTCTAGCTCAGCGTCTTTAGCAGACGGTGTCACCAACCCGCAAATCAATACGCGGCATCGCTAATTCAACTCATGTGAACTAGTTTGCTTATCCAAGCAAGCATTTGGTTACGAGATTTCAACCGCGCGATAAGCGCATGTGTGCGCGCGTAATTTCATCTAGCGCGGCGATCGTTATCGCGCTAGAGCCGGAGCCGGACAGTCAGCGCCGTGGCGATACGTGCATTGATTTATCGATCGCTTAGTTGGTTTCATTGCAGTTTTAAGTTGGTAATTTGTACAGACGCCAGTAGCGCCTTAAGCAGTGAAGGAAATTTGTTTCAACGAGAAGTGGAAAATTAGATAAAATGCATTGCATTTGATAAAGAGAGACAAATTAATTTAGATTATTGAGAAAATAATTAATATTGAGTAAAATAATTAAGACAACTAACTGGTGGCTTGCCCCTTGCATGTGGAGTGTGGATCATAGCCAAGCTTTTTGCTTTCCTTGTTCCCGTGTACTCTTCCGGACGAAGAGCCCCATCACTTCGGCCCACCTCTCCCGAACCCAGAAAGGACGATATCAACTATGGGTTTACCTGTCCCTCAGTACACCGGTTTTCCAGACCACCAACCTTCAGCCGCCGCAGGTTCCCCCCTAAGCCTTATGTGGTGGTTGAGAAATCAAATCGTAATCGTTTTTTGGGTTTTCGGGCTGGACAGGACTACTGGAATTTCCTTGCTATGAACGAAACTGCGAATTAGAGGTGGTTGCGAACTCCAAGGTCACCGTATACCGGCCGTACTCCGACCTCGAAACGCTCGTGTGCTCATTGCTTCTTAAAGACATTTTCAGTCCTCGCGGGAACAGCTCGACGCTGGACTCGAAGCTGCAAAAAATGTTTATTACGATAAAGTTTCAATCGATTCCTCGAAGCTTGAGCTGTTCAGATGGCCAACCTCTAACAGACGGCCGAAGTTTCTATTTTGGACTCGAGAGGACTCTCCGTATTTCTATGCTATGGACCCTCATCACTCCACAGATACCGAATACAAGCTCAAGGGCTCTTAGAAATAGCTGGACGCATGTCAGCATTGACTTTGATGAGGAAACGGTCGTAGTCGTATTTCCTGTGGGATCCTCGAAAGAACTGTACTCGTAGTTCCTCGCTAATACGGTTTGATGATAGAAGCTAGGTGAAAGAGTTTTCTTATCGGGAACTACCATCTGCTCTTGCTTGGATCTACTTTTCGATAAGACTGATTTCGGTGCTGGAAGACCGGGATGGCTGCAAGGTCTTGAGCTTTCATTAACGAGTATCCTTAAGCCGATGTGAACGGGCACTAGACGTATGTGAATTCCTTTGGCTACACGTGGTCTCCTCCCGACGTTTATACCTCACGTCAACTTGGCGAACTCAAGGTAAATACCATGATGTCCACGGTCGCCAGATTCTTCGGCACCTGAGGAGGATCGCGGCAGATCGAAGGTCCGTCTAACACACATCAAGTAACACCAAGCCATTTTGGTGGAGCTCCTAACAGCCACTGTCTGATGGGTATGCGTGCATCCATTTGGAAACTTGAGTCATATAGAAAGAGCTCTACTGAGGCTTCAAGGGGTGGCCTTCCTTTCATATGGTCGCACAAGCCGTGGCTCTCTACTCTAATCACATTGTAACAACAGCTCATCGAAAGAAAGGGTTGATTGGAAGTACAGAGCTCGACGTCTCCACTCGCTACTAGAAGTCGCCACGAGTAGATGAACAATTAAGTTTGCATTGCACACGCACTACCAGAGTTTCACACCTTCCCTCGCATCCAACCGATGGCATCTAACAACTTCTTCTGCAGCGACCACCGAGATGCAGCTGCTTTTGTACCTCCAACGAGCCTCTCGTAACTGTCAAATAAACCGCTAATAATAAGTCACTTCCAATCTGAAGGCAATTCGTTGCACTTTATTGTTGTTGTTTCCTTTATTGTTGTTTGCTTGCGGTACCACTCCTTCAATTGGGTCTGCGTCGACATACGAGTACATCTGACAACTGCTTATCCAATTTTGTGTCACAAAATTGCGGCGCACACACACACGCACAAACCTATAAAGTACAGTAAACGGCGCAGGCTCGACACGAGAGCTTCCAGTTCATTGTTATGTGCCATTGTCGCATTTTAATCGTCTCCGTACAATAATTTATGTCGGATTATAATGTCGTGTCACATAAATTAATGTTGCCAACTTATTTTGCGACATTCTGGCACACTGGCGTCGTCGACCTCTTGCAACAGACAGCATCCCACAACAACATGGACTGTGCCTCCGAGCGACCGCGCGTCTGTCTACTACCATAAGTCTTGACGCCTGCACACACATACCCCGACCGTATGCTTGTATCTCCGAAGATGGACGTACCCAGCGCGCCAAAAGGGGAAGGAAGGTGGGAATAGAGACGCCCTCGGTCACATATCAATGGAGCTACGTCAGAAGGTTGCGAAGAAGGAAGGTAAAAGCTGCGTTATGGGAGTTTAATTAGAAAGTCATACCGGGAAACCCAGGTTTTGACTAATTTCAGGAGCTGAGTTCCCAAACCGAGTAGAGAACACCAATATAAGGGCTTCCCTACGTGAAACATCCCCTTATAAACTAGCTCCCCTGAAATGGAGCATATTTAAGGAGACCATTAGACTCCAATTTCAGTATCTCTTCTCGGGCACGAGGTTTTCGCTTTAAAACTCACAGAATCTCAGAAAGAGAAGTAGGGCTATCTGGTTAAACAGACAGGCCGCCCACTCCATTTCGAGAAAGGGCTCCGCTTCAAGGCTCTATTCGAAGGATGTTAGTTTTACACCTTGTGAACTCCAGTGTGGGACTGTACTCGGCACGTACTGGACTCTATTTTCGAACAATTTGTAAGTTCCTCTTCAGTACTCTCCCTCTCTCTCTCTCTCCAAAGAAGTCTAGTTGTCTAAGCCTTCACGTGCTGTACTCTGCTTTGAGAGAATCTGTTAGAAGAACACCAAAGGTCTCCATCGTATGTCTTCTGTACACGGTTTTTATGCTCTACCGCGCGATGTGCCTTGCACACCTTGTGAGCGTCGATACTAGGAGTGGTCTATGTGCTCTTTTCATATACTTTGCGAGTCCCACTTCTTCACTCTGCTCGAAAACTCTTTATGAGAAGTAGGGAAGTCTACTTTAGCTCCTTTACTTAGTCCTAAATATCCATGTTGGGTACTCCATTTTGATACTTTGTGGACTTCACCTTGAGATAGTTGTCGAAACTTACTCCGAAGAGGTAAGAACCTTTATATGGCTATAAACTATACTTCCGAGCCCGTTCAGTTGGTCTGGAATATACACCTTGGGGACTTCAATTCCAATGAACTCTTAGTGAGATCCTTGCAAGCACCACCTCCTCGCACTATCGAGAGCCGTTTAGAAGAAACAGAAACCAGCATGGCACATCTACCAGCATGGCTACCCTTCGGAGTTCGTTGAGTTGGTTTAACTATAGAACTTGTGGACTCCACTTCGAATGAGCTTTAAGAGAGCCCCTCGCACTATCGAGGAACAAGAGGAACAGGAGCCTTCATGGCACGCCCTTGTGAGCTAAGCTTTCGAGCTCGTTCAGCAGTTCTGTAATATACACCTGGTGCACTCCATTTCTGGACCATCTACAAAGCCTCCGCAAGAGAACTCGGAGCCCCTTACGTAAGTATGCACTTCGCCCCCTCCGCTGGTTGACTGGGTAGCTAGCCTTTGGGAACGCATACATCTAACACAAACAATCAACCGCGTTCGCATTTTATTTTGGCATGTTAGTTGAATTGCTGTCAGTTATTGTTGTTATTGCAGTTGTATGATTTTATTGTGGGCTTTTCTATTAAGTTTTCTCATTTTCCATTTAGCCATATCCGCATGTGTCGGCGGATCGCAGCCGATGGCAGTGCATTTTTACTGTCATTGTTGCATCGTCGAGATTGGCTGACCAACCAACCCGCCGACTCGTCGACCGAGCAACTGACCGCCTTGCTTGTAGACTCCACAATGCGTGGCATGATCGTCATTTCGGCGATGTGTGTGCGCGCGCCCCTTGTCTGCTCATACGACGCGCTTGAACTGGCCTATGTCCATTTCGCAGGAAATTGCACGCAGCCAACGTGATTGCCGTCAATTTTGTTTTTATTAATTGCAATTCGCTCTTTCACTACAAACGAATGGTCGGTCAGCCAACGCTGAGCGACAGTCAATCGCGCTGGCCAACTAGCGCGCGTGAGCAGCAGTCATTGCAGAAGCAGCGAGTTGTCAAAAATCATAAAAACGAAGCCACGAATGTATGCAGCGCACACACGCCCACGGATTGTATTTGTCAGCGGGCATTTTAGGTAGAGAAGAAGGAGGCGCTCAAGTGGAGAACGCAACGCGCGTGACACAGTACAAAACAAAATGCTGTGCGCACTTCGACCGCAGACAGCAGCATCCAATTGGCCATGTTAAATTCGTATTGACATCTTGTTGACTGCCCGCTGGCATGTGTGTGCGTGCAGGCGAGTTTCGCAATTGCGCGCGCGGTCATCCAACGTCACACGGCATGAGTGTGTGGGTGTCTTGTTATTGTATACGCCAATATGATTTATGTAGTGGCGAATGGAACGTCCAAATATGGAAGTACTTAAGAAAACTGTGCACACACAAGCGCACTGCCAAACGCAGAGTTGCCAAAGGCACTCAATGCAGTGAACAGACAATGCAACCCAGAGAGAGTGCGTCGCGCTGTGTAAACAGTGTGCGCACGCGTCTGTTGCATTTTGAGTTTTGCATGTTGAACGCCTTCTTGTCGTGGTGACAATGCGCTAGCCTGAGGCGTTAATATAAATATGATTTACGATTTTACACAAAATACGCAGCAGTTCTATGTACTACTTGTGAAGACGCTAACGCTTAGCGTACGTTTATGTAAACAAGCGCGCGCTATTTCATAAATTATTTGCGCGCGCGTTCGAGGAAACTGCTAAGAGCTATGCAAATATGTCACTGTAGCTTCAATTAAATAAGCGCTTGTCATAAATTTTATTAAAACTCCAGCGCGCGCGTTTAAAGGAAATCAGTAGGCGCGCGAAAAGAACGCGCGCCGTAGCGTTGCAGGTTGCTGCATACGAGTAATAAATTTTTAAATGCTGTCAAATTAATTAGTTAAATAATCCTTTGGTGAACTCGAACGGAACTCTTTTAGTGGTCTAACGCACTGCAGTACTTTAACGCGCCCAACAAAATTTCTTATAATTTGACTCAGTATACTGAAACGCATCTGGATTACTGCCGTGCGCGTCGCAACGCGCTATAACTCAGGCTACTCTTACGTTCTTTGGACAACCAGCGCGCTGTTACGCCTTATCTTCACACACCTTTAACGTTGCAAATTAATTCAACACTCTTGCGAATATGTCATCGGCGCGTTGTGTGACTAATTGCCTCGCGGCTTGAAAGCGCCACCAACTACTGTAGCTGTTCCTACAGCAAGAACTGCGCGCAACATGTTTTTCGCTATCAATTTTTATGAATATTCTTATAAAATCGCTAATTACCAACTAATGCTACCAACTACACCACTTACCGCATGCGCGTTGCACAGACGATAAGCGCGCGCGGCGTTTCCCAATGCAATTTAAGTTGATTTTTATTATTTTTATTGCACCTAATGAGATTTGGCTGGTGGAGAGAGTGAGAGAATTTAAAATAAAAAATAAAAATAATTAACTCATTTATTATATTTAGCGCGCTTGTAGCGACGCGGCAAGAAAGTCTAAAAATAAAAAATAAAAGAAAAAGCGCAAAGCCGCAGCGCTAAGTATGCGACAACTATGCAAGCAACTAGTTTATTTATAAGCGCTCATGTACGCCAGGCGCACGCGTTTTGTTGACTGCAGGCACTAAATTTGTTTTTTTTTTCTCTGTTTTGTCACTAAAGCGGCGCGCGCCGCTGTGCTGACGACAACAGCAAAGACGCATGACAATAAGCGCCTTAACCCGCAAAAACACACGCCGCTATATTAATAATCTACTAAGCAGTCCGCAGTCCGCAATCCGCCGCGCACCAACCAACCGCTCAACGCCTGCGCCTTTATTATTATTTTTTTATTTTTTATTTTTTTTATTTGGTGCCTTCGCCTTTGCTGTCGCCTCTAGTAGACAATAAATTTCAATGGTGATTAATGGACTTTGTTGCTCGGAAGCCACCAACTTATCATATTTCAGATATCAGCATAAATGCATATTTTGCCGCGCGAGGCCACTCAGCCTACAACTGCGTGTAAGATGCTAAACGGCAACCACTACTGTTGGCGCTGCTGCTGCTGCTGCAACTACGCACTTCTTAGGCAGCGCTCCCAGTTGCGCTCGGCTGTGCACATTCGTATGTTGGTGTGTATGTGTGTGTGCTTTTGTGTCTACCGCTTGACGCGCGCCTCGCGTCTCCACGATTTATGCCGCGCGCGCGCGTTGCCTTGTTAGGCAAAATATTTATATTTATTTATGATTTACATATTTAGGCGCACATTGATGCCATCCAACGCGTTTGCGATATGAAATGCAGATGGAGTGTTTATTGAATTGTGTGTCGTTAAAATAACAACAACAACAGCAGCAGCGGTAGGAAGAAAAGCAAAATAGAAAAATGTAAACAAAATATGTGCTCGCGACGTGAAGTCAAGGGTTAAAGTTGTTATTCGAATTGAGATTTTCTCGCCGTGGGAACAATGGCATGTGGGATTTTGTTGAAAAAAAGAAGAAGAAGCCGAAGAGGGTGAAGATGAGGATGAAAAAAAACTGTTTTTTGTATAGGAATGAATTGAGCTCTCACTTCGATATTTATAATGCTCGCGATAGAAAAGCCAAAAAGGTTATGAGCTCTTCCCACTACTAATGAAGGCGATCGTATAGTATGGTTGCTGATATTTCTCTGATCGAGCCACACTGAGAGCTGGGCAGGCGTAGAGGTAATGCACTGCCGAACGACTGCTCCTCATCTATATTCCTGCAGCTGCAACAGAAGTCGCTAGAGAAGTAGCACATCCACACCTGCCCTTGTCGTGTGCAGGATTGACCTTAGCTAGGACTGACTGAACTTCTCAAGCTAGCACGTCGATCTGAAGACCTAAAATGCTTCTATACCGATGACTACCCAATTGTGCTATAAGAATGACCTACTCGTGACTAAGATTACTGATCTCCCATGGCTACATCTATTTATTCTAACTTTACCTAACCTAACCTTACTTTTACACAGCATATTCACCCTTCTGTGAATATAAGAAACGTTTTAATGGTTTCTAGAACGATTGAAGAAGAAAAAAATAAAGAAAATTAAAAGAAACTCTTTATAACACGCATACACTATCGTTAGAATTCTGTGCTTGGAACTGTGACACACTAAAACTCTCCCTTTTTAAACCAGAGCACTAATATGCTCAGCAAAGTGTAGCACACAAGGAGTTTTCTCAGCTTACTAAGCGTCTATATATTTATTTCTTAGCGCTGAAACAACGTAACCGTCACCCTTAAACCCTTAAATCATTTCTAAGAACATTTAATTTTATGAAGATCTCAAAAATGACCTCGCGAAGACTAAAAAAGCAGCTTATGTTTAAGTTCGAGCTCAAGTTCAAGCTCAAAATATTTTATATTAAGCACAATATAATTCTCTCAGTAATGTCCGTAGTCTATCTGCACCTTAAGGCTGCATCGGTTTCCGTTGTATATCGATTATCGATAAATTCATATAAAACCCTTATTTCTCTTGCAATTTTGTGCTTTTCATTACATCGAAAAAAAACGTGAGCTTGCGTGCGGTCAAATGGTCAAAGTGTAATTTAGTGATTTCATGGTTAATTACATTATTCATAATACTTATATGTGATTTATTGCGCAAAGCAAACGGGCAACTTCTATTTGCTGTCAATTCTGCAACCGCCGCTGCTGCTGCTGGTATTGCTGAAGCTGTTACTCAACTATTACTGTTGCTGTCTTTGACACTTATTGTTATTAATCTACAAGATCAAATCTACAAGTTAATATGACGAAGCACTTTTGTGGCATATAAAAATGAAGACAACTCAGGAAATTAATACATTTACCACCCACATTTACCACGAGAGCTTCAATCAAGCAAATCAATCTGCACACCTTGTTTAATACCTTCATGCATTTCTATATTGTGAACGGAGGAGCTTGAAATGCAGGGTTAATGTTGTTGCACACCCTCTGCGCTCAAGCGATATCTTTCAAGCAGAGCAGTAAATATTAATTATGATAACCGATCGCCGATTTCTGATTAAAGAAACATATTATGATGAGAGAGCTCTCTAGTTCCAATCATTAATAATTCATGTACATTGTTACGTGAGCCATTGCTTTGGAGAGGGCCCAACAGGCTCAAGTATGATTCATGAATTAACCAATATTTGTAGTGTTTATATTGTGTATTCTCATTTCGGGTAACACTAAATTGTTGGTGTCAAACTAACGCGTGTTTGAAAGCTAACATTTCAAGTGAAGACAGTTCTGAAAATCGTTATTCGTGTGAAAAGCTATTTTGTTTAGAAAATGAGTGAAATTTCCGAAGAAATGTGTTATGTGAAAAAAAGAATTTAAGACGCAGAGACTTTTTAATTACCCAATATACTCATTATATACAAAAATCATTTGTATAAATTCTCTGTTCAAGGAGAATAAGAAAAAAATTCCTCATTTCTTCGGTTTGCCTTCGTTTTTAGTCCTGACGCGCATCATCATCTGCTGGCATCATTTTCGACATGAGCAAAGTGAGGAACAATCCCATTTGGGTAAAGTACCTCCCCAGAAAGACTAAAACTCCAAACACATTTAAGTAGAAGGAGTTTAGTTTTCAATAATTGGTGTTCTGGGCAGATCTTCAACTAAATAGTTCGCCTATAAGCCTTGATTCAAGGCTGTGGTGTACGTCTTCATGTTTTTTTACCAAATGGATTGATCTACAGTTTATACTAAGCCGCCTCGGAACATCTAACGGCTTTGTGTGAGGAGCTCCTTATTTCCCATGTCAGAAAAACACTCCGGTAGGCTGACATTCCGTAACAAGGAATGACCACTATTAGAAAAACAAATTTTCTATAGTCTTAAGAGTTGGACTGGTAAGACTTGAAACCCCTGAACCTACACATAGTCGCACGTACTGGTAGCCACTCGGGTGATGGTGCTGTAAACTGTGTGGTTCATACCGTAGTCAACAAACCTATGCTCTCGTCAACGATTGAGAATTTGGATGCACACTCCATGCACTTAATATACGCTGAACGCTTGTTGCTTTTCGATGCTTAGCAGAGTAAGTTTCACCTTTGAGCTCTCTAGACAGCACATGAAGTCTATCGGCTTTCACTTTTCCAGTCAAAATCTTGGAACTCTAGATACTATATAAGTGCGAATTCTTTTGTAGAGCAATAACTGGAGTCTTAACAAGCTCCACCACATGTCTCATGGTCAGGAGTGAGCAATTTCAAAGCTCTAGCACAAAACCGAATAATTGTACTACCGTCCACGAGCACGTCGATCATAAAATTAGTATTTAATATGTATCATCCTCCTCCCTTTACTTATTTTCCCTCAAAGCAACGAATTCAACCACACACTCTCTACGCACAGCGACTCACATACTCGCCTCGTAGACCACGAAGAAAGCCAACAATGTTTGCAATTATTGCCGATCTTTAATCGCACCATCAACGAAGGTACATTAATATCTCGGCAATGCTCGAAGCAGTCAAAGCGAAAGATAACAAGAAAATATACAACGAAGAATGATGAATGGTAGGAAACAAATTAACAAACAAACAAACAACCCGACAAACAGCAGCGGAATCACAACAAGCCGAAACAACAAACAACAGAGCACGCAGAACATACAGCAACAGACGGCACAGAATGGACTGACGCAAGGATGGGCAGACGGAGGGAGCAATGGACATAGGAGATGAACAGACAAACGCATTGAACAGTGGGACGCAAAGGGCAGACGGAATCATTGGACAATCGGCGGTGCGACGCACGCAGTGAACAGACGAAACGCATACATACAAACGGACGTACCAACAGAAGGTCCAATAGACGATAGGACGGACGCTTTCAAGATTCAGCAACAAAGTACGTTATGTACTAAACACCACGGAGTGAGACGAGGGCAAAACTGCATGGAACGAGCCTGCGCGTGACGGGCGGAGACGGGTTGGTACGGCACCACCACATTTGGCATGCTGCAGTAAAGCCAGTCAGCGAGGTTTATTGGCAGTTCTTGTACTTTTAGCAGTCCAGTAGACAAGCTGACTGACTGGCAGACTGAGCAGAAGAGTGAATGGCTGGCTAACTAAATTGACAGTGCGGTGGCTGGCGCATACGGACTAACTAGATGGCTAAGAGACTAACTGGCTAGCTGACTAGGTAGAATAGCACACCAAATCAACGGCGCACCGCATCGCCGCCACCGCACCGCGCCACGCAATACTAAAAGCAAAACATTGTGCAAATTGTAGATGAAGAAAACTGATTGCAACAACAGCGCGCATGCGGAGCAGCAAGAAAAAAAACGAAAAAGGTGAAGAATTGCAGAGCAAACAACGCGCTTGGCATGGGAGAAAAACAAGAATAATAAAATGAAAACAAAAATGAGTGAAGAAATATTGGAAAATAAAGTAAAGTGCACAACGAAAGCAGGCGAAAGGTAATAGAAAGCAAGTGGTAGAGTAGCAAAAATGTGAAGAGTAGAAAAAAAAATGATAATAAAAAATAAATAAAAAAAGAAATCGCGGAATAATTTTCCACTCATTTCTAAGCGTACCTTTTTTCTCACAACACAAAGACTACGCGCGGATGCTTGGTACGCGCGATGAGTAATAATAAAAATTGCATATAAAGACGGTCGAGTGATGACCGCGCTGGGAGTTGCTAGCACGGAAAGAGGAGTTAAGAAACAAATTAAGAAAAAAAACAAGAATTATGGAATGTCAGCAATGCGCCGCGAAGAGTGTGAAATTTTCGAATGCATAAATTTTTCAAATTATAAACTCATTAAATACTTACGAACATACGCTGCTGCGACACGCGTAACGGCAAAAACTGAATTATTAACTTCCGCCGCCCACAGTACACACACGCTCATACACAGAGTTCACCGACGCTGAGGCCAATAAAAATTTATGCGCAAACGTTTTTCAAAGCGCCTTAAGCACCGTTAAGCGAAAAGCTTATTTGTTAACACTCTTTGAAGTGCGCTTTTAGCCAGTTACGCTGACAATTCTAAACGCTACGCAAATACGCGTTGAAAATGCGTGTCAACAAACAGCGCGTTAATCACTTAAGACTGCGCTTAGCTGGCTTATTGACTTTTGAGTAACTAGTAGTATAACTGTTTCACAACTCACTGCGTTAGCGACTAAAAATTTTCGAAGCGTACCGCACGCGTTTATGGTGCGCGCACTACTAATCAAATGTACGTTTGGCAAGAGCGCTTGAAGTCTTAACGTAGAATTGGCTGCGAGCGTAGCAGATCTACAGCGGGTGTGTTAGAAATTAGAAGCAACATTGGCAAAAAGTACGCACATGAAGAGCGCGAGCAACTAAAGACAGCGCGCGACCGACTGAGGACTGCGCGCGGCTGAAAAAAATAGCAACGCCAGCGACGACAGCCGTAGAAAATACGCATGACACGCAGCGCTTCGCAGCACTGCGCTGCTTTCTAAGCTAACTCACCACATTACACCACATAAGAAAACTCACCACACAACACATCTTGTGGCCGCAGGCGAAAAGATTTATTTGTGCGTGCGCGCTATACATTTCCGTAATGCCGTGAGCGCCTTGCCACAACAGTGCAGCAACAAAGAGGAAACTAGACAAAACAAATAAACAAACAAACAAATAAACAGACAGCGCGAACAGCAAACAACAAATAGCAAACGCGCATCGTAGGCAGCCGACGGCTGTACGTGTGTGTGTGTGTGTGCGCGCGCGAAGCTTTACATTGATTTCAAGTTAGTTCGGTCACTGCGGCAGCGTTGCAGGGCTTGTTGTGGCAGCTGCCAGCAGCACATCAGCGCATTGACGATGCGCGCGCCACTACGCGCTAACAAGCCACGGAGGTGAAGTACGAAAAACTAGACAAGAAAACAAAACAACACTCAAACACACGCAGTCAGTTCGCAAAGTACCAGCCAACATGCTATGGCACTCTCGGCGGCGCGTCACAGCAACAGCAGCAAAGAGCGCGCAACATAAACGCGCTGCCGCTTAAAGTCCAATAAACACGCAATAGACGCAAAATCAATGCAATAGCGCTGCTGCGGCGACCACTAACGTGTCTTCCTGCGGCCTGCTTGGCTGCCTGGCGTGCTCTGTGGGCATTAGTTGAACGGTCGGTCGAGCAGCTAGTGTTGCTAGTTCTTTCTCTTTCTCTTTTCTTTTTTTTTATTCTTTCTTAGCACACATTGCTATGCTTCTGCTGCGGCTGCTGCAACGCGCCAATAAAAACAAAACAAATAATTTATTTTTCACTTCGATCGCACGAAATTCGATGCGCGTCTGCTTCGGCGGCGGCGGCGCATCGGTAGTCCCATTGCTTGACCAATAAATTGCCGTTGAAGCAGTAATAAAAGTCAGGGATTAGAGCAAAAATGATTGCAATAATAAAAACAATAGCAGCACAAGTCGCTAAGAAGGCAGATTTTATTATAGAAATTTCTGTGTTTTTCTCATCTTTTTGAGAAAAAAAAAACATTTTGGTCGTGGGAAATTTTAGATTGCCGTGTTTGGGACGAAGAAGGGAAAAGTAAAGCGAGGCGTGTGTCGCTTGGGAAGGAGGAATAAAGCATACGCCTTCCCTCTGTATTGGTTACTCTCTCTAGGTCATTTTCCCTTCGTTCTTTCTTCAGTCCCGAGCTTCGAAATTTAAGCGGAAGGGTAGTCTGCGCTTTCTCTCTCTCTCTCCCTCTGCTCTTTGCTACCTCACAATGAAAGCAAATGGTTTTTACATTCCAGGCTTAAGCTTGGCAGCACCAACTCTTCTTTGGAAGTGATTCCGTAGAGGAGACAGAGAGAGATAGAGCGAAAGAGAGAAAACAATTTTTTAACGCCAAATTCACACAGAACCCCAGCAGTACGCTTTTCAAATATTTTTGAGTTTTTAAGCAGAGATCTCCTCGCTAACTCACCTAATCAGACCAAAAGAAAGCTTCTGTCACAAGTGTCTCCTGAAAGCAGAAGATATCTTATATGGCGTTTTTCCTCGGCGTTTGCTTTAGTGTTGATTTTCTCAGTGGCTTCAGAGCAGAATGAAGATCCTTTCCCTCTACTTTCAAACGAGCCGTGAATGGCAATAACACTGACTTCTTTTAAGTCTTTTCGAAAATTCTTGTGTCTTCTAAATAGAGAGCTTCACACCTTCAAGACCACCGGAACAGCTCTCTTAATAATAACCGGCTCAAAACTCTCTCTCGTTCTCCGATCTCTGCCAACCAAACAGAGGAGGCAATCGCTGACTTGCCTTCTTGGTCTTGGGAACAAGGAAACATAATTGTTTTTCCACAAAGGAACGTACTGGTTAGACTTCTGACGTAGTCAAACTGCTACCCTGGGAACAAAATATAACTCGTCCCAGAACTAGACAAATCCAGACAAAGTGGTGCCAATGGAGCTCACGCTTCACGTATTCTCTCAAGGTGGCAAACATATTTAAGGTGAAAGTGATAAAACTTAACGATGCAGAAGCGCTAGTTCTCCCCCTGAAAGTTGCTGACGTATTTGTAGAAGCTGCGAAGACCCGGCTTTTCACTTGCAATGTGATTGTTCTGCTTTAGGAGGCTCCGAAATCTCGCAACTACTGACTAGCCGGTCTCGCTTGATAAGTGCTGCACTACAACTTATTAGGAGGTCGTAGGGAATGCAAGGATGACCACTATATATCGTCTTGGTAATGCACTTCACTTCACTTTATCCCTTTATCCATTTTTTTACTTATAGTTGGGTCCACAATAGAGAACGCCAGTCATTTCCTCAATCATTTTTGCTGATTGAAGCGAATTCGAGCCAGAGCTAAGCCTGAGTGGACCCTCTCCACTTGAACTTTCCCATGGAGTAGAAGCTTTCAGCTGTTCCTACCTCGAGCTTGGATGCAGCGGACGATGTGACCACAACCCAGTTAACCGCGGTGCCTTCTTTACAACGAACGCACATTAACTCACTGGTCTAAGTCTATGGCGGCTACAATAGCCAAAAGGTTAGTAGTACGTTCAACCATGCGGAGAATCCTGACATTTCTGTTCTTCTCCCTCTAAAGGACGATTGAAAAGGTTCCAAGTCTTTTCTAAAATCAACGGCAATTCGAGCGAATAAGCGGAGTACGGGGAGATCCTCTCTATTTGAGCTTTCCAGTGAAGAGTAGATTTCCAATGGGGATGATAATCTTCGTCAGCTCAGGACGAGTCCACTGTGGCATTGAGGTGTTGAGGACTTTACTCAAGGTAAGGTTTGCTACAGCTTGGAACGGCAAACCCTCCGAGTGCAATTTTGAAAAGAAATTAAGAAAGCTACTCATAAAAATTCATCGGCGATTCGAAGGCAGCTTCCTCCGTTTGCTTGAGTAAGAGCTCGGCCCAAAATTGTTTCAGCGGTTACAAAGCGACAATTCTATATATGAGATCTGGCTTAAGAGGGAACTAAAATCCAGTTGCTGCCGCGATAGTCGGATCTCTACAACGATGCGATTCAAACCTTCATCCAATTGACGGCTGTAGCTCTCGAATCACAAAAAATCAATTGGCAGAATATTTATTACGGTTACAACAACAAAAGTGAAATCAGGATGCGGGATTTATAGACTTTAGTCATCAGATGTCCACCTCTGGCTAAGAAATAACGATGCTTCACCCCTTGGTAGTCAATTCTAGCTATCTAGCGAACCTCTTTTAGGGGGAAAAAGTGCAAAAACTCCTACCGGGTTCTGTATGAAAACGTTGAGGTTTACATCCTTCTATTTTCTTCTTGCGCAGACCTCGCTACACGTATTGGGTTCAGTACAGAGTGACAACACGGAACAAAGTTACTAAGCTTCAGAGAAACCCAACCGGAGTCCCTCACACCTTCATACATACGATCCCCGTCTCAAAATGTTGCATCCATTTGATGCCCTCCAACCACAGTTGCACCAAATAGCTCGTAACCTCGGCCGCCTTCAACCACTGCATAGTTTGAAACACGGCGCGCGCTACTGGCTCTTCACTTCCCACAACTGTCAGCCGACTATCTAACTGTCGCATGCCACCCATAAAATATGGGCATTGCTACCAAAAAACAACGGTATTACAATATATTAAGCTCATGTACGACTGCGTTAGCTTATCGCTGTAGCACTTAGCGGCTTGTCTGGTTGCACTGGCTCCACCGTCCGTCCGGCTACTGCAGCGGTAATTGGTGGGAGTAACGCTTTGGTGTAGTAGCGACTTGCGGATGCCTAGCTTGTATGGTAAAATGGCATAAATCACGCAACTGTAATTTACCGAACCTCAGACCTCGCCCCCTTGCCAAACAAGCCGGACGACAGTACTTGCGCTGAGAAGATCTCCGCACATATTTTAGACATTTTTTTTGTTGGTATTTTGAAGCATTTGCTGGGGTGTTTACCAGTGGTGTGGCAATTTTTTTTTCTATTGTTGTTGTTGTTGGTTGTTTGTGTCGGCATGCGTTGTTTGGCGATTTGAAGCACTTAAGCGGATTTTAAATGGAATTTATTGCTGCCCCTCGCTGTCGCACGATAATTTCCTACTTATTATTGCCACTTTTGAGTCGTTGTTGTTGTTTTGTTGTTTGTTGTTGTGAAACCCGCAAATTACAAGCAACGCTCGGCATCCGCCACAACAGTTTTGTCAAGCGACAGCATTATTGTCATAGTTGTTGTTAATTTTTGCTATTTTCATACTACATTTTGTGACAAGCTCCAGCTCCAGCTTCAGTTTCAGCTCCAACATCAACGGCAAGCAGCAAGCCGCGCAGCTCAATTAACGTGCAAAATTAAGCGACATAAGCCGCTGTGACATGCAACGCGGCGGCGAACAGCATAACAACATGTACCATTACACCAGCGATATCGTCATCCGGCTGCCGCTGGTCATCGGACGCTTAGTCCCAGGCCTCGATACATCGAGCCGTGCTGTGTTGTGCTGTGCTTTGCTGCCCAGTTACGCGCGCGCTAATCTCGCCGCTGATAAGGTGTATACGACTTTCAACTTAAGTCCACACTCAGCTTTCGGCGCTGGTCCAAGCACTGGGTTGCCTGTTGTGTTGCCTGTTTGGCTGCAAGAAGGCGGCAAGACTGATTGCGGTGCCAAATCAATATGAACCACATTCCGTCAGGCAATGTGAGATCAATCAAGTTCTTGATGAGCCAACAACGATGAGCGTACGACAGACAGACATACTGCAAAATATGCCGCATCGCAGCGAACGGGGTGGACGGCTGAGGAGTGGCGAGTGGCGTGTGACGGGTGATGAGCAGCGAGTGGTGTTGGGAAGGGCGCATCTAGCCTCTGCTAGTCTGTTGTGGCTCCTCGTGTCTGCAACGGCACATATTCAAAGCAGTTAGTTGCGCCTTGTTTAGCTCTAATGGCCGGATAATTGTTTTTATTTTATTTTCTTTTTTTTATTTTTTTTATTTTTTTTTTTTTTGGTATTTTCTTGCTCTGACAATTTGCTGCACTGTCATCACTGCTTGCAACTTAATCGAAATGCGCATGCAACATGTCAACCGTCGGCCAACGCAGCAACTCTGTCTGTCATCTTTACATCCAACTGAGAGTCTTCACCTCACCTCAGTGTCTTGTCAACGAACTCGAGATTAGCTCAGCACAAGTGATGGCTTTAATTTGCCTACCTTCGACGTTTTGGATGTTTTAATGTAGTCTAACGGCTGTTGGCTGCCAACTCCACTGAGCCGTAAGAAACGCAATTGGATTGGGAAGATTATGTGATTGAAAATAGCTTCTAACGGGGACGCAAATTTGCAAGAAGAAGCAGTAAATCCTCACAATTAAGGACTCTATCCAAGACCAACAATCTGCTGATCTAATAAGCCGTCTTCAGATATACACTCGGCTCGCTAAAAGGCCGGGAGCTTTCAAGTAGACTTGAAGAGAATCCATTTCATACTTCAAGGAAGAGATTTTCACTATGGAACTTAGACGTTAAGTACATAAGACTCACCAAACCAACGATCTCCACCATTTCGTTCCTGACCATCACTATTTACCGGTTTCAGAAGTCAGATGTGGGATTAGCTACGAGGAGTCTCTATAACGTTAGTATTAACCCGACGTTCTAAGGCAATCATGTCGAAAATACAGTCTAGAGTTCAAGAGTTTAAATGTGACTGCTTCTGGTCAGATTTTAACTCTCCCCTCAGCGCCTAGAGCACTTTAGTCTTAGGCTCTTCCTGAACTGCTTGAGCTTCTCGACGTTATGTTGAGTACGTGGTAATCTAGAGCGCTGAGAAAAAGTATAGTCCACCACAGTAAGTACAGCTCAGCTGGGCATGGCTCTTATGGAGCCACTTGAGCCTTTAAATTGCATGATTTAAGATCTCACAAGCCGAAGACCAATGGATGCTTAGAAGAACTCTCCTAGTACGAAAGTGACTCCTTCTCAACAAGCATCCATCTTCCGAAACTAGTGGATTTTAATTTTCCAGAGTAACGCCAAGCTCCCGAGTCTATTAAAGCTCACCTTTGACTCCCATGACTCGCCTCAAAAATTGCTTCCAGGTATCGAGCTTTGCATAGTCAGCTGAATAGAGCTTGAGCCTTAACAATGTTGAATATCTCTGACATAAATCAACTCCATTGACGAACCATGACTACTGTGGCTTATCGAGTTCTTCTTCGCCACCCTACTGAGTAAAAATCCTTACCTCAACTCTTCCGTCTACACCACCTTCAGTTTCCATAACCAATGCTCACAGCGAGTGAAGTAGAAGTCGTTTAAGGGGAAGCTTTGAGCTTTACGCATAAGTGGCTCTATCTTCCGTGACCGAGATCAACCTCCAATCCGAATCAAAGACACTGTTTGTATGCCGCAGAGTTACTAATTTACCAGAAGTCCATTTAATCTCATGTTCTAAAATTTTTGCTGCCTATACCCGCCCTAAGATCACTTAGAGAGTGAGCTTTGGTCCACCCAACTGTACATAGGGGCCATGTGGATGCTAAGCCTTAGCAATGTAGAGTAGCTCCGTCTTAAATCAATCTCCATTAGGCGCAATGAGAACTCTACGAGTATTAATTAAGATCTTTCAAGCTCTCTCTCTCCTCGAACCCAGCTACACCAGGCGCTATGAAGCAAATCTGTGTCTAGCTCTTTCTTTATCTCAACATCCATCAGCCTACAAAGACCAGCAGCTGCTGAAGTAATTGTAAATTGTAATTTAACATACCAAATCGGCAAAGACCAAAGTTGGGCCGACATGCACTCGTACCGTCTCACATGCATACACAATTACAGCTCAAAGGAACAACACAACAAACCGCCTTATGGTGGGTGTGCCGGGAGCTACATATAGTACCGCCTTGTGCATGTTCTACAGTCTTATCAAACGCATGTAAAAGCCCATTACAGTAGGTGGCCATCGGAGATAACTCGTAAATTTTTAAGATAAGCATCAGCGATAAAAAAAAGAAATGGTAGAGAAGCTGCTTTAATTATGCACTGAGCGAAATTTGAAATTTTGAGCTGGGAAAAGGCAGTGAGAGTGAGTAAGAATTTTGAAAGCTTCGAAATATTCCTACTCAGTGTATAAAAACAAGGCCATCCTCTTTCAGAAAACTCTGCCTCTACCACCGGAGGCCAAGCTTCGAAAAGGGACTTTGCGATTCCACTTTTTCTTTGAAAAAAAGCCTAGTCCCGTACAGTCTCAGTCACCTTACTTCATCCCATGAGGTCAGAAATTCGCAATTTTTCCAAGTGTCTCAACACTGCATGCCCAATAATGTCCAAAGCTGTGTTGTCTCTATTGGTTACTCTGCACAGGTAAATATACACAGAAGGCAGCTCGACGCGATCAGAATGAAAATGCTAATTACAGATGCAAACATGATAAGATAAGAAGAATGACAAAGCTGTACACTTTTCATGTAACAACAAGCAAAACAACAACAACAACATCAGCAACAATAGCAAAAAAATAATAAGGCATGTGTTATAACAACAACGACTAGGTGACAAGGTGACAAGATATCATCGGTTTACATGCCTCTTGGCACATGCCACAAGCC
>JAWMAG010000065.1:5492500-5855000 GCA_037013455.1 Ceratitis rosa
ATAACTCATTTGCGGCATGCAGCTACACAATTTTCGTGCAACGGATTTATTGATTTTTTCCCTAATAAATCACCTGCCATGGCGAGCGTACATGAATTTATTACGCGCCACCACAAATCTAACGCCAGAGCAGACGCGCCAGCAGCACAACTACCCTGCGCCGCTCTCACCGCGCGCCCTCAAACAGCGCGCACCACAATTATCATCATTATTATCCACCTGCAACATGCCGGCAACAACAACAACAACTACAACTCAATTCTTGCGCTGTGTACATTTATGCTACAACACTTTGGTATGCAACATGATACGCATGATCCGCATAATGCAGCGTGCTACAGCCTGCCGGCGACGCGCGACCGCTTGCAAGTGCCTCAAATTTGAATTATTTCGCCGACGCGCATGCCCATTATCGCTTACTAAGCTGACTGCTGCACTCACTGTCGCCAGTCGCTGTCGTTGTTGTTGCTATTGTTGCTGCAGTTGTTTTCCGCCGTCGCTGACAACCAACTACGCCCGTCAGTCGACGTCAACACAGCCATTCCGATTTAAATGTCCATAAATCAGCAGATGGATCGCATGAAATGGACAGCTCGACTGACTGTGACTGTGACTGTGGCTTGGGCTTGGACTGTGGTAGTGGCGGTGGCGGTTGACTGTGGCGACGCGCTGGCAATTCGGTCAGCAAATGGAAATGTTCACGTTAAATAGTGAAAATGACTACAAAATAAAAATTGACACCAAAAAAAAAATCACAAAAATTGAAATAAAAATAAAATAACCGTAAACGCTGCTAACAAGCCATACAAGCAATACACGCACCGTGTTGCAAATGCGCATGCGTGCCACTTGCACGTACATAGCATAGATACATACATACATAGTTGAGCATGCTCCTAACCACCGTCCACCAGACCGTCTCATTAAAATCGTTTATTGCTTCCCTACTGATTTTGCTGCGCATTCAATTCCCAGCGCGCCACATTCACCAAAACGTTTATTGCTCAATTTCTTCGCCTTTTCTTCTTCTTCTGCTTCTTCTCCTACTCCTCCCTTTTTTTGTGGCATTCGCACTTGCCACATTTGCATGCCAACTTAGCAGCAGCAGCAGCAGGAGCGCATGTTGTGCGCGAGAGACACGCCACTGGGCAATCATAGTTGCCTACGCTTGTGTATGCATGTATGTGTATGTGTGTATATGTGCTTGTTGGCTCATGCGCGCGTTGATTGCTCGTTAGCATATTGCTGCTGTTCGCTGTTCGCTGTTGCCGCTGAATGCAAATGAGTTTTTGTTGCATGTTGAGAGCGCGCCTAGTCAACAGACAGCTTAGCCATCACTGTGCTTGCAGTAGTAGGTGAAGCCTAAATGTAGGCAATGGTTTGGGCGTTGGCGCGAAGTAAAAAACTATTTAAGGGGAACAGTGGCGTAGACAGCGCTAGTCAGGCGGCACAAAACTCAAATTTTTTTAGAGATAAAATTAAATTAAATTATTTACAACAATATAAGTTAAAAATTATAAACTAAATAAAAATAATATAAACATTATTTGAAAAAGAAAAAAATAATATAAAATGAAAAACAAATATATAAATAAAAATATAAACAAAAATAAAAATAAAAATAAAAATAAAAATAAAAACAAATATAAATATAAATATAAATATAAATATAAATATAAAAACAAAAATAAAAATAAAAATAAAAATAAAAATAAAAACAAATATAAATATAAATATAAAAACAAAAACAAAAATAAAAATAAAATTTAAAATAATAAAAATTAAATTTAAAATAAAAATAAAAAAAAAAACAAATATAAAAATAAAAATAAAAATAAAAATAAAAATAAAAATAAAAATTTAAATTAAAATTAGAATAAAAACAAAAACAAAACAAAAATTATATAAAACAAAATAAAATGGAGTATAATTAAAAGTAAATATTTTAAATGAAATTAGTTTTAATATATAAAAATTAAATAGAAAGAAATAAATTAAATTAAAATTGAATAAATAATTATCATAATTATAAAAAAATTAATAAAACGAAAAAAAAGATTAAATGAAATTAAAAAAAAAATTAAAATCAAATCAAAAAACAAAATAAACAAACTATTTTGATTAGAATAAATTTATTTGATTTTATTTTAATTTTCATTAAATACCACCGATTTTCTCAACATTTTCTAAAAATGTCTCTAACTAGTTTAAAACTAATTCACTGCTCTGGAATGTATCAGCAATAAGTAGCCGGTTTCCCTCATGATCCCCCTTAAAACAGAAGAACTGTGTCACTGTTGACGACACATCACAATATTTGCCCAGCAGTCGCTCAACTAGTCTAGAATGTATCACAGTAGACCAAATATGCAACTACTTGCTTTCCTTAGAAAATGTTTAATCGATGAAGAGGCTACGAACACAACTCAATGAGGAGCTGGCTATAGGGGAGGGATAATATTGCGCCAACCCACTCGAGAATCTGATTTTGTAGTCACTGGAGTGCTCGAGCCGGAAGAATTCTACATGAGGCTTTTCAATATTTATTGACTGTTGAATAAGTTCACCTCCCATAAACCACACAATGATTAATCAAAGAAATAAGACTAATAGAGGATTTTCTGTAACGTAGATCAGTCGTTGAGTGAAGACTCATTTGTGTCGTAGCCCATTCTCTTGCCTTAAAGCTTTATTCAATAGAACCCTAAAGGAGAACCGCTCAAAGAGAAGTAGATACCTTGATCTTGGGTAAAGATATGCTCGCTACGTGTAGTGTTTGTAGTGCTTAATTAACCTAGCAGTGCGTTAGAAGTGGGCCGTGCTGAGACTTTTATGGCAGTCGATGGTATAACTCCTATCAAGAGGATAGCTCTAAGAGGAAGTTGGAAAGACCAGGTAGGCAAAGACCTGGTCGCAATTGCATTGTGGGCATACGTTAGGTCTTTTGAGGTCAGCTTGGACTATTGCATTGTTCTAAGTCTTGGTATTTCAGCCAACTGCTAATTTCGAGGGCGAAAGTCCTTACTGTCCGGCAGTGAGAAGTGGAAAATGTCGGGGAGAGAGGTAGAAAAAAGGGGTTCAATATCCTGGTCGGCTTAGGGTCGCCTGGAATGGAAATAGATTGTTCCTCCTAAAGAAGAGGATTGACAAGTCAACTTTCCCTATAACAGTTTTCTACTATATTTAGCGGTGTTCGATGTGGTATTCATCACGAATTTGGTTGTGTCTTCTTCACGCTACGAGGGCCATGACGTTGAAATATGCGGCTATACCACGAGTAGTAGAGCTTAGTTCTTAGATTGGCGTATTTACTATGAGGCAGCACAACAGTGTAGAGAAAAAACTCCTCCGTTAAAGGTAGTCTCTTGTAGTGTATCCAGCAATACCTGTGCTACCCATCTCAGCGAATACTAACCTCTTGCCCGGTAGATACTCTAGGAATTCACTGCTTCATTGAGCTGCTCAAGACTCAAGGTCGTAATAGTATAGTTTTACTAATCTATCACACTTACTAACAGGCCTTATCATTTTCAGAGATTCCATCCACTTAACTTTTCAAGTACCCTAAAGTTTTTCACTCTAAGCCGGAAAGCGAGGGATTTCTTTTTATCTCGAATCAAAAATAATACATGCCTGTCATTTATAAATAAACACAAATAGCACTTACCATAATTGCACACAATGTCAAGAAGTATTAAAAAAAAAAAAACAAATAAATACAATAAAATAATATTAAATAAAAATAAATAAAATTAAAAAAATTTAAAATTAAACAAAAAATATCAAAAAAATAAAAATATTTAAATTAAAAAAAAAAATATGAAACAAATAAAAAAATAAATCCTCAAAAGCGTCCATTACTCAACGTCAGCACTTCAACGTTCGACCTCGAGTGCCGCCGTTAACTCGTCGCTCTGACAACAATAACAATTTCAAACTCAACAAATTAATCAAATCGATAGCTGAAGATGCACTTCAATTGAGAGCAAAAGACAAACGTATAAATAGACAACTAAGTCAAATTGAATTAGTGTAAATTACACACTTGAGTGAGAGAAGTCAAAAAAAAGCACAACAAAAACATTAAATTTTATATACCATAAATAAAATTGAAAACGTCAATAAATGAAAAAGTGAGTAGATTAATTGGCACTCGAAATGTTGCTGACGTCACTGCATGCTCACCCCTCGCACGTCGCCAGCCGCACGTCGCACGTTGCCCGTCGCTCGTCGCTGTCAAATTCATTACTCCGCCTAACTCTCATGCTTGACGCACATGCTTGCGCAACTGTCAACGTTGGCGACGTGGTGACTGGCAAAAATCTTTTCATATGAAGATATCACAATAAATTAAAAATAGAAATTGTTTTATGCAATTAACACTCGTATAGAGTTATTTAGAATCATACATATGCACGTGCGTACATACAAACAGATGTACTCGTAAGTACAAATAGTAGAAGCCAATACAAATTGCTACTGACCGCAAGTCAAAGAAATGAGTGAAAAAATTGCAAAAAAAAATATAATTTTTTTTTTTTGGTTTTAACCATCCAACAGCGTGTAATTGAATTTCATTATAATAAACGCTAATTTTTTGACTCGCCAAATCAACAACAATAAAGCCGTCGAAAGCCGCTGTGGCGAGCGTGCAAACATTAATCATAAACCATGCTAACCAAGCGCTGAAATAAACCAAAAAAATTAAAAAAAAAATATTAAAAATAACCACTGTTAAATTGAAAGCAATAACAATATAACTATCAGTAACAACAACAAAAATAACAACAACACACATCCGCTGTAGTGACGTCAATGGGAACCATGAAAAATTAACAACTAAATCGTCGTTGGAGTGGAACAGGCGTACCGTGTGTGTGGCCCCGGGCAGCAAACCGCATAAAACAATATTTTTTTTTATATATTTTTTAATAACATTAAACAGCAAAAAACAATGTAAGAGAATGTCAAAAATTATAAATTGTAAATAAAAAAAATTTAAAAAAATATTAAATAAAACAAAAAAATATATATATATAAATAAACAAAAAATAAACAAAAATAAATAAAAAAACATAATCACTTTTTAAAATATATAAAACTTAAAAAAAAACAAATATGAAAGCAAAAAATTTAAAAAAAAAATTAATAAATAAAAATAAATAACAGTCATCGACTGATATTCGTTGCGTACGGTTGTGTCGACTGTGTATTGAGTGACCCTCTTTCGTTTATCTTTTTCGTTCGCATAGTGCACATAATTCTATTTCTATTTTTTTTTTTTTGTGATAAAAAATAGACTTTTATTGGTGTTAATAAGAAAATAAACAATGCCTCCCAGGCGCCCCCCTCTTGGGGATAACAGGTTTGCCCTGCTATCTTCAAGCTCAAAACCCAAAAAGAAAAAAGAAAAAACTAAACACATTATATTAGAAGATTTTCCCAATTTAAAAACAGTGAAAAAAGACAACCCCAAATATTTGGTAGTTAGTGCGGTGAATACAGCTAAGCCCTTGAGCAAATTTTCTTGTTTTGCGGTACATAAAGCTTTAAAAAATATAAGCTCGGAAATCATTAATATATCTGAACTGAGAGATGGCAGTTTGTTGCTATTCGTAAAAAATACTAATATTGCCGAAAAGTTCATAGCAACAAAATCATTATTCGGAATCTGCGAAATAAAATGTGACTACCACAAAAATCTTAATTGTGTAAAAGGTACAGTTTACGCACCATGCCTAAACGAAGTACCAGATAAAGAAATCATAGAGAATTTGAAAGAACAAGGTGTTGTAAACATTTTTAAATTCCCCAAATATAATAACAATATACCAACTCCAAGCGGTGTTATTCTTCTTACGTTTGACATGTACCGTCTACCTGAAAAAATTGAAATCTCATGGTATACTACAAAGGTAAGACCATATTATGACAATCCTATGAGATGTAAGTCTTGTCAACTTCTTGGACACACGACCAAACGATGCAATAAAAATGTCCCTGTTTGTGACGAATGTGCACTCCCACCCCACTCTCCTTCGCCTTGTTCACGAAAATTTTGCGCAAATTGCTCAGGTAGTCATCCAGCGTCCAGCAAGTCATGTCCCAAGTATATACAAATGAAAGAAATAATTACAATAAAAACAGACAACAAATGTTCTATGCGTGAAGCAATGCGAATGTACAAAATGCAAATCCCTCCCACCCTTAAAGAAACTTCAACCACCACTTCTTATGCTAACATAACAAAACAAAAAACTAACAATATTCAAGAAAACAACAAACTTAACAACGCCGATCAAACTAACTACAACAATAACAATATACCAGTCAAACAAACAAATGAAAACGAAAAAGGAAACGAAGAAAACAACACCACAGTGCCTATGCTCAACGCAACAATGTCAACATCAGTCGATGACTCATCTACACATACAATGTTGTCCGCACTACTTTCTCACCTTACTTCTACAGCATTAGACCCCTCCCAACTTACAGCTCCTTCAACGGAGTCCCCAATGATAGAGTGAATAATGCAAATTTTGCAATGGAATATGAACGGTCTATTCAATAATTACCCAGATTTAAATATACTAATTAACGAATATTTTCCTGAAATTGTAGCAATACAAGAAACTCATCTACCCTTTAATAAAACCTTTTACCCTCATAATAAATATTATAGTTACTTCCACAACAATACACAAAATACTTCGTGTAAACAAGGGATAGCTCTCTTTATTAAAAAAACAATAAGCCACAAACGTATCCAAATCAGCTCAAACATCTCATGTTTAGCTTTCGAGATAGACATTGGTTTTAAAATTACAATTATTAATTGCTACATTCCCCCCCACCAAAACTTTAATGTCAGAGATATTTCGAATATATTAAACTGCATCGTCACCCCTATCCTAGTAGTAGGTGACTTTAATGCATGGAGTCCCTTATGGGGTTCAACAAATACAAACAGACGAGGTGAAATAATGGAAGACGTAATACTATTACATGACCTTATTGTACTTAGCGATGGTGCGCCAACGCATTTTTCGACCCATGGAACATTCACTCATCCCGATCTTGTTCTAGCTTCAGCTACATTAGCCCCTAAACTTTCCACTCATACCATCGATGATCTCCACAACAGTGACCATTTTCCCATCATAACTACCCTTTCTATCCATAAAACCTATAATGTGAAACCCAGACCCAAGTTCCTTACAGATAAGGCAGATTGGTCAACCTTTTCATCCCTTTCCACATCTCTGTCTAATAAAAAACAAACTTCCCAAAATGTAAATGCCGAAACTTCTGCGATAAAATCGATTATTCTCTCTGCCGCGCACTTATCTATTCCTCAGTCTAGCTCCAAAAAATTTTCATCAAAACTTCCTTATTGGTCCAACAACTTAAATTATCTAAGAAACAACAAAAAGCAAATGTGGTCTAAATTTAAACAAAATAGGACTGATACCAACCTAATAAATTATAAAAAAGCCAATGCCGTATTTAGAAAGGAGCTAAAATCAGCTAAACGTAAATCGTTCGAAAAAATCACGGAGAATATAAATCCGTCCTCGAGTCCCAAGAAAATATGGTCAGATATAAAATATCTGACATCCGGTACCCAACGATTTAGTATACATCATATCCAGACAGTAGAAGGTCCAATTTACTCGCTACAAGATATTTCTGAAAAGTTTGGCCAAACATGGTCATCCCTTTCAAATGATCACAATTTTCATAACAGATTTACCCTTAAAAAAGAAAATGTTTTAAATGAAAATTATACCAACCCTTACCCACCTCCAAAAGCCCTTATGGTTGACTCACCGATTACTGCAATAGAATTTGATACCACAATTGCATCGCTTTCAGGAAAAACGCCTGGAGCTGATAGAATATCGTATCCCATTTTAAAACATATCCCACTAGTTCTTAAAAATAGACTCGTTAACCTGTATAATAGCATCTTTGATTCCGGAATTTATCCGCAACAATGGAAAATTGCCACTATTATACCCGTCCTCAAACCTAACAAATCTCCCCATCTTATCGAAAATTACAGACCAATCTCCCTTCTCCCCTGTATGTCCAAAGTTATAGAAAAAATTATATCACTTCGAATCATGTGGTATGCAAAAGCGAGTGGCCTTATGGACCCCCATCAATTCGGATTCCAAAAAGGCTTAGGGGTAATGGACCCTCTACTTTATTTTGAACACTTTGTCTCTACAGCTATGTCAACTCGTAATCACATTTCCGTATTAAGCTTAGACTTTGAAAAGGCCTTCGATAAAATTGGGGTGCATGTAGTACTTGATGAACTAAAGCGTTGGCAAGTTGGTACCAAAATCTATAACATTGTAAAATCTTTTTTGACTCACCGTAAATTTTTTATTTCTGCTAATAAACATCATTCACAAATATATCACCTATATAATGGTATACCCCAAGGCTCACCATTATCGGTCACTCTTTTTATAATAGCTTTTAACAAAGTGACCTCCTTAATCTCTTCCAGTCCGTCCATTCACCATTTTGCTTATGCCGATGATGTAATTATCTTTACCAAAAATAAAGACTTACAACAAGTGAAGCAAATATTTCTTAAAGTTCTAAACGCAATCAGCAGATGGTCTGAAGAATCTGGAGCCAATATCTCCACAAGCAAATGTACCACCTTTCACATCTGCAGAAAACACCAATGCTCCTTTCCATCCCTCTCCTTTCGTAACATTGAAATCCCTCACACTAATTGCTTAAAAATATTAGGTTTAGTATTTGATAAAAGTATGTCATTTAAAGAACATTGTAAATATATTAGACTAAGCGTATGTACTAGACTTAACATTAAAAAATTTATGTCTTCTAAGTACTCCTTATGTCATACAAATACACTTGTAAATATAACCAAGGCATTACTACTGTCAAAAATAGACTATGGACTTTCAATATACGGGCATTGCGCAAAAAGCCATATCAAACTTCTTTATGCACCTTATCATGCGGCAGCTAGAAGCTGTATTCGAGCCTTCGCAACTTCACCAATCATACCTATCTTATCGGAAGCCGGTTTACCTAATATTGCCCAAAGAACTGCCAAAAATACGATGGCGCTTATACCTAAGTTACTAAATATCCGGAACAAATTGTTGTTGGCACAAGTAAAGAACGCTCTTAGTAACTTAAACACTAACAAAAGACGATCTACCATAATCCGCGCTCTAACGATAGCAAAAGAACTACATATCGTTGCAACTCCATCATTGGTCGAAACAGCGGCATTCCCATCCTGCTTTAACCTTACATCATCGTTTATTAATACTTTGCAACATCACCTTAAGAATGCAACCAGCAATAGTGAATATCACCAACTACATAACGAAATTCTAGATCACCACAAAATAGGTTGGGAGGTACTATATACAGACGGATCTAAATCAGACACCGGTACTGCATTTGCTGTGACAAACATACTAGGTGCTACCATCGCTGCATACTCTCTTCCATCATACTGCTCTGCATTTACAGCCGAAGCCGCTGCCCTACTAGAAGCAGTACTTTTTTCATCACAACATAATAGGAAAACCCTTATTTGCTCTGACAGCAAATCTGCCATTGAAGCTGTCCTCTGCCAATCAAACGAAACCCCCATTATAATAAAGATCAGAAACGTTCTGTTCCAAAGCTCCAATGAAATAAAAATAATGTGGGTACCAGCGCACATAGGAAGTCAAGGCAATGAAATAGCTGATAAAAGAGCTAAACAAGCTTGCGCTGAACCACTATACGTATCGGGACACTTCACCGATAACGATATTAAAAATTTAGCTAACCAAGTTCTCAGTGACAAATTCATTAACGAGTGGAGTAGCTACAACCATCATTACAAATATTTTAATACGTCAGGGACAAGGCCAGACTACCCTTCATACCCTTTTTCCAAGGATATAAGAACATTTATGCGTCTTCGCATTGGGCATACACTAGCTACTCATGAACATCTTTTGAAAGGCCTACCTAAACCAACCTGTCCGCATTGTGGTTGTACTGAATTCAATGTTATCCATATCCTCGACAACTGCCCAAACTCACAAGTAATAAGAAGTGGAATATTCAACAACTCCAAGCCATCTGATCATCTTAAAATCCCTAGTGACCGTAACATTAAACTAATTGCAAAATTTGTATCTCTTTGTAAAATAACCATATAATAAAATAAAAAAAAAAAAAAATCATTATCCAATATAAAATATTATTGATATTTTTGTAGTATTTTTATTATTACCACATAAGCTAGAAATAATCTATAATTTTGATACTTTAATAACCTTACATTGTATAGCACTTTAACATTAGTTTAAAAATAAGCCGAAGGCCCTGGCAGCCAGTGCTTTAGTTTGTAAGTGGAATAATTATTAATAATTGTTTCTCTTTTAAATAAATAAAAAAAAATAAATAAAAATAAATAAAATAGAGATAAATAAAATAAATAAAAATAATTAAATAAAAAATAAAATATACATATATAAAACTTATAAAAAATAAAAATTTATAAACCTATATGTATAAGAAAGTGATAAAAATAAAAAATTTAAAGAAAAAGAATAATAAAAAAATATAAAAAAATTCTTCAAACTGAAAAGCACTTAGTGAATTGAGAAGAACGGACGGATTAGCGATAGTGTTTAAAGCTTTTCGTACTTATTATTGAACAACGCAAAACTTATACGGCTATGTAAGCTGACTTTAAGCAACGCTAAAAGCTCCGTCAGGGTCGAGAAAGACCTCTCCGTGGCGTTCGAACAAGGTTTCATACAGGGTGATGCCTTATGGTGTGACTTCTTCAATCTAATGCTGAAGAAAATAATAGAAGCGAAGGGCAAAACGAATTATCTCCTGTCATCATACAAACAGTCATCGCATTCGCGACTCGGCTCCCACGTCACTGTTGACAGTCATAACTTTAAAGTCGTAGATAACTTTGTCTATCTTGGAACCACCAACAGCAGTGTCAGCCTTTAAATTCAACGCAGAATCACAACAGATACTACCTTGGACTGAGTAGGCAAATGAAAATTAAATTCCTCTCTCGACGAACGAAAACCAAATTATCGTTTCCATCCTGCTACATTGTGCGGAGGCATGGAGGCAACATCTGATGAGTCGGCGTTAGGAGTTTTCGAGAGAAATGTTTTGCGTAAGAGTTACGGTCCCCTACGAGTTGGGAACGCCGAATACCGTAGCCGATGGAACGATGAGCTTGGTATTGACATAGTTCAGCGAATCAAGAAACAGCAGCTACGCTGGCTAAGTCATGTGGTCCGGATGGATAAGACTACCCCAGCTTTGAAAGTTTTCGATGCAGTCCACGCGAGTGGAAGTAGAGGAAGAGATAGACCTCCACTCCATTGGAAAGACCAGGTAGAGAAGGACCTGGCTCTACTTGGTATCTCCAATTGACGCCAAGCAGCGAAAAAAGGCGTGAATGGTGCGATGCTATAAATTCGGTTAAAATCGCGTTAGCAGTAACTACGCCTGTAAAAGAAAAAGAAATAATAATAAGGAAGAAGAAGAAAAATAAGTACTACACACGAAATCCGAACGGAAGGAATAGCTCTCTCTCTCCCTACATAAATGAGCTCTCCTCGCTAATGAATCGAGCAAACCAATTAAGAATGTTTTCTTTCGAATCAGGGAGTATTTTACTTCGGTGTATTTGGTGTTACCAGCGTCCACTAGCTTCTCATCAAGAACAAAAAGCCGAAACACACTCCATAGGCCTCGTGATTCTCAGTTTGACTACGAAACCCGATCGAGGGAAACTCTCTTTTTGTGTAACCGATTTACCACTTGCTACTTAACTAAGTAGCCAGAAGAAGAAGAAGAAATGAGAAGAAAATACTAGGAAATTATCTTGAGGCGTTGAAGAAAGTCCAAAATGTGCGGGAGGCCAGCACAATGTCTCGGAGCCGAAGAGCGCTAGGATTCCCTAAAACCATCACTTGTGTAGTGGAACCACAGGACGAAGGACGACAATCAGTGCTCTCTTAAAGAAAATATTTCGTTGTGACTCCAAGAAACCCCAGAGGATGCAATATTTACAGAGCCCGTTGGTAATTATCTACGGTCCTGCCTTTATAAGCTCATCTCCTCATTCATAAATCGATCTAAACTTACCGTTTTATCACGATTAATTGATATTGAGCTCCTTTAAAGGTATCTAAAATAGTTTTCACAGCGCTCTTGAGCTCTTGAGACATTCGATGAACGTAAGATAAGGATGAGTATGTGCGCCGATAAGCTATCTCACTCACCACATGTGACAGCCTCAACGCTCGGCTACTCCTCTGCGAGACCCGCTTTCACACGCACAGCATTCGACGATTGAAAACCATTACCTTTCCATGACGTCAATTGTTCAAAGTGTAAACAGTTATTGTTCGATGGTAATGATACCCAACCGAACCGAGCCGAGAATGGACAGTCGCAAATAGCAATGGACAACAAAGAAGCACGCAGTCGCTTATTTCATTCATTTGGCGTAATTGAATGCTTATAAAACAGCTGTCAACAGTTATCAAAAACACCGTTAAACTCACAAAAGCTTGCTTGCCCTTAGAATATTAGCTATAACAATAACAACAATAAGAAGTATAAAAATAATAAAAGTGATTTTTGTTTCACACCTCAACAAAAACAACAAAAACAACAACAACAAAAGCAGCAACGGATATATAAACGTAAATGGTCTAAGGCAGCAGCAGTTTTATTGACGTTTATTAAACACGAACAACAACAATATTTACAATAACAATAAAAAAAAAACATCAGAGTAGTGCTTTATCACCCTCAACAACGGTAAATCAATAAAATAAACACAGAACTGCATGACGGCCAAATAGGTAGGCCGATCTGAATGTAACAACGGACCGAGCAGAGGACGTGGCTTGTAGCTCACAGCCGGTCCAGCGTAGTCTTTGGCTTTACTTTAGTATTTCAATGTCTTCTGCTTCCTTCCGCTTCATCTTGCGTTAAAAGACTAGCGGAAATTTCGCATGCAGAGCTCAAGTTTGAAATTCATGCGGAATAAGTCTGCAAAGGATGACACTAGTTGGTAACTAGTATGCTCCTAGTAAGCATTCTTACCCAAACTAAGATAATATATCTTCCGCTTAAGCAGCTTCCATTATTTTCCTTGTTAACAACGAGTGGTATTTTTTAACCAGCTTCATACTAGTTAAATACCAGTTAATTTATATACTTAAAAATGCTGCTTAACTAAAATTTTCAAATTACTGGTTAAGCTTCTGACAACACGAACACCGATTCTTCACCCCTCCTCTCCCCTCCCTTCCCTTCTTCACCTCCCCACCCTTCCCCACTCTTCACCCGTCCTCAGCTAAATCACCAGCGAAACAACGCGATTAGTTCAAACTCTGTTGACGTACCGCCGCAAAGTTGAGGATGGTAGTTGGTAGCGGCGATTATTATTTAATTTTCATACTTTATTGGTATTTCATCCATTGACGTCACAGAAACACTCTGACACTTTGTTCTTTTCGTAATATATGGTATAATATACTATAATTTGCTGCTGTTGTTGCTGTACTCTTTTTTTGTTTGATTTATGATGCTTTATTATGAAGTGTATTTGGCAATTATGGGCAAGTATTGATATTCAATGCGTTGTTTGACTGGGAAAGTCGTAGATTTCGGTTGGTTAACAGTTATTTAGGTCGTCTTTGTTGTTTTGGAGGTCACTTCAAACTCTTCTGGCTGCTGAAACTTAACGAATCCCCGACAGCCTCGCCAATTCTTGGTCTTAAGTACGCGCATATTCGGGTTTGGACGTACTTGCTCGATCGGTGGAGGGTTCCTCACGCTTTACGCGCGTGCGTGGCAAAAGGAGAGTATCCGTTTGGTGATTTTTCTCCTCTGCTCCAATGAACTGACACTAGATAGAACAGTTCTTTGATCCCCTCGGCTATGGAAGACATTATGTACAGCGAGCTGAACGTCCCGGGTAGTGTGCTTTCCATAAGCCCTTGGTCCCCCACTTTCCAACAGCAACTCTATACCAGAGATTTGACTATTTATTGGATGCTATGAACATTTAAAACTCGCTCGTTCTTTGACCCCCTCAGCCATGGAAGCCATTGCTAACAAGCTAGACGGCCATCGCTCCTCATCTTTCTTATTACCATAAGCGAATTAATGTTTCAAGCCCAACACATGAGCTGAATGGTCCGAGGAGTTGGTAAGCCGTAAGACCTTGATCTCTCCACTTTCCAGCAACTTTGCATTTGTGAGTTGGGACAGCCAGGTAAGACATTGTATGTAGCGATCTGGCTGCCTCGAGAAGTAAGTGCTTGGTCGTCTTCTATCCTACTCACCGCGAGAACTCGTCTACTACTCGGTAGAAAGGAATTTTGGGACGGCATTGAAAGCCACTAGAGAAGCCACTAGAGAAAGACCGCTGGTCCGATGAAAAATGTCAGAGCGATGAAGAGACGACAGCATTAACGATAAAGCAGGAGCTCTTGGACAAGCTAACCGCCAGGAGTTATGCTCGAGAATTCAATGAGAGGCTTGCACGACTAACAGCAGATTCCAGGATCGGAGTCTATTCAAGTAAGACCCAAAACGACAACCTCGTGAACGATATCCTTCGCATACTGAGGGAACACTTCTTGAGTGAACTTTATTATTACCTAAGCGATTCCCGACCGAGCTTCACCGCCAATTATTTGTTAAATTTTGGTCTTCTTTTGGCAATTATGGATCCCAGTTTCAAGCTGCCTCCGAACGGCTGATGGATTTTTAAGGTGAGCTTTTATTTTTAGATCGAGAATGGACTACGCGGGGTTACCCGGCGGGGAAACTTTCAAAAATTCCCCGGCCAGGTATCCACTCACCCAGCTAGAAATGCGAGGTGCTAAGCCCTTATCCATTATGGTTCCCATCAAAGTCGTTTGGAAGCGCTTAATTAGCTCTTTAGGCCTGACTAAGTGCGTCACACCGCATTATAGTGATCCGAAGTCATATTGCTGCGAATTACATCGCTCCCTGACCGGTAGCTGAGACTGGCACCGGTAGCGATGGCATACCACTCTCTAAGCCTGCTGCAACTCCAATCTGAATGGCTGGTGCCGGGCAGTGGAAACTAGCACATTTAGCACGTGCAACCCGCACCGGTCTGGCGATCTTACCCAACCGCGTTGCATCTAAAGCTTCCGTGGCGATTTTGTGAGCTCTCCACCCGCAGCCAATAAGCCCCAACCTCACATTATGTACTTCCAAGCATACGTATTCGAGTTTCTTAGAAGATTTTTTCAAATATTTTCACAGCCAACAAGAGTTTCCCCCTCAGCGTTGACGTCAATTACATGCCGTAACATGTAAGGTTTATCTCATTGTTATTGTTATTATTGTTGTGTGATTAAGAAGCTCATGCAGCCGCACTCATCGGAGGGGGAAAAAAATGACGTTCCAACAGAAACGCTTATCAGAGCTTATTTAATTAAAAGGAAAAATAAATAAATTTACAGAAATTAACTTCAACACAATTAAGTACACACAAGGAGATGAGCTCGCGTAATTCGCCGTAAAAGAGCTTACGTACGCTGGTATTTGCACGATATTTGCACGACGGCTGTCAAGTACTTAGTGTAAGCCGAAAGACGGCGATTGACGGTGGCGGCTAGTGGCCGAGCCGTGAACAGTCGACGCAGACAAGCGGCGACATGCGAATCGCAGCGCTTGGCGACTGCAGTAGAGCGCTTAATAGTTGCTGAGGTGCGCGGAGGCAAGGCGCATGGAGCTCATTTGTATTTAATTTCAAAAAACAGCTAATCGCCCGCTCAAAACTGCTGCACGAGGAGTACACCTACGCGACTGCGATAACTGGCAGCTTATAACCGCGCGTCCGCAGCGCCCAAAGTGGCCACACTTAATGGATAATTCACTCAAGTGCAGGCTTTTATTTATTTAAATTTTTACGCAAAAGATTTCTGTCTTCACCGCCACTTGACATTAGTCGCCGCTTCAACATGATACCAGCATTCCCTTCTTGCCGCACTCGCAACCAACACAGCGGCCACACACGGACTGCGCTGCTGCCCGCCGCTACACTTTACGCCGCCAGCTATGGCCATTTATCATCGCCACTGTCGAACTGTGTGCGCTTGTATGTGAGCTTCGGATATAAGCGATTGCTATCACAGCCAATCGACGAAACAACCAAACGATCAACCGACACTCTCCAAGCTCACCCGCCAGCGGTGGAGGTGTGTACGATCATGCGCGTCACTCTAATTGCTGTCAAAATCTTTTTTTTTTTTGTTTTCTTTTTTTTCTTTTGCACAGTGCGACTGACGTCAAAGCGCGTCGCCAACCGCACCGCGCCACCTGTTCGACGGTAATGCGCGATTGCGCTCCGCGCTATACGCCCTCCAAGCAATGCATGGATTTCATTTTTCAATACACATTGGCATTTCGCAACGCTCTTGGCGTGTCTAATTGATTGCTGCGTCGCCTTAGCGGATCGTATGTCAGGAAAAAAAAGGAAAAAAAAGGAAAAGAAAAAAAAGCTAGAAAAAATACAAGCGATATCTGCTAATTAATCTACGCCCATAAATATGGACATTTGATTAATTCATCGCGCTGAGAGAGTGTAGAAAATATTTACATATATGTATTTGCGATAAAAAAAAATAGAAAAAAAATAAAATAAAAATAAAAATAAAATAGAAATACGATAAAATAAATAAATAAATATCACACAAGAAATTATCGCGCAAAAAAATGAGCCGAGGCTATTTCCATCATTTATGACCGCTATTCTCATCATATAACCAATCAAATATCGACTTATCAGCTCAGCGCTGTTATCGAAGTCTGCGAGTCATAAAACCGCAACGCAGCTGTCAATATTATTGGTTATTATTAATTTCGTGTATTTCGCGCGCTTGCTGCCAAGGTAATTACGTTACAAAATGTATGTACTACAACTACAACAAGTGTTTGTTTGTTGTTTAATTTTTTTTCTATTTTTTTTTTTTTGATTTCGAAAAACACATTTAATTAGAAATTTCGATGAAAATGTTGTCGATTCGCAGCCTTGAGTTGCCGAAGCTGTGAGCAATAATTTCAAAAATATAACAGATTGATAAAAAAAAAACACATAAATAAGAAAATGATACATGAAAATAACATTAATAATCTGAAATAATGTGTTTTCGAACATGTCCATCATTTTATCAAGTCTTGAAGTTAGGTATGGAAGCAGAGCCTCAAAAGCATAAAAAAATAAATATTTTTTAAGTTCTGAACTGGCATAAACTCGACTTGGTTTCAAAATCCAAACATAAAATTAAAAAAAAAAAATAAAGTAAAAAAATAAAAATTGTTTCTTTTCTCAAATTAAATTCAAATTCGAATTCGAAATTTATAGCAAATCTGTAGCTTCATAAGCAGAAAATCTGAAGTTTGATCGGCTTTTTCTTGGCTTGAAAAATTGTTTCAAAACTGCTGAAATTCAGTGATCCTCATTTTTTAATACGCTTTTTGCACTAAACTGAAAAGATCACGATGTAGATCTTCCGTGACAAAAATACCAGGGATCTTTTGTTTAAAAGTCCACAGCAACTCCTCATTAGTTTCATCAGCTAATAATTTTCTTCACTTTTTGTGTTTTAAATACTGAACCGACGAAGAGATCCTCCTTTTTCGTTGAAAAATTAAAAAAAAAAATACTAAAGAGCCTTCAGTAGCTTTTATATACTTTCTTGGAACAAATAAACGCATTTATTCTCCATCTGCTTACGTAGTTGCTAAAAAGATCAGTGTTTCTCGAGGGGAAGGAGCATTTTTCATTAAAATTAGAGCGTTGTGATCCAAAATATTTTGCTTGAAAAAATTTTTGCTTGAAGAAAGTTAAAAAAAGAGATCAGTGATCCTCCTTTTAAGGCAAACTGCGACGATCTTACCAGCAAAAACCAAAAAAAATGATCAAAACTCATTTTTACCAACTTTTTTTACTTTTACTTAAAAAAAATCAAGCTCTAACAATTTTCTTGCATTTAAAAGAAAGAAAAATGCGTTTTAGTCACAGTGAAGAAATGATCAGTGATCCTTTTCATAATATTTTCAGCTTTTAGCGGCAGATGATCAACCGTTTCCATTGATCGTGCTCGGAAAATGAGATAAAGAAGATCAAAAATTCAATTCACTCAAAATGGATGCGAGATCCAGCAATTAACGATCAGCGATCTTCCAAGGACACGCTTACGATCGAGACATCTGCGATCTTCCAATACTTTTCGGAGCTCAACGTCAATCTAGTGATCTTCCAATGCCTCAAAGAGCTCAATACGGAAGCGAACTCAAGAAATCCGAGTTCTTCCCCATTCAAAAGCCCATAAATGCCTGTCATAATATTGCAAACAAGAAAAAATCCCAACCAAACGTCATCCCAGCCCACTGAGTTAAGAAGAATAAATATTTTTTTACACTATAATTTATTAGCTTATTTTTTTTTTAATATTCTTAGAAAATTAATTTGTTTTCGTTTACCGAAAATCTCTTATATACAAATATAAATATATACATACATATATGTTTGTATGTAACATATATAATATATCAACAACTAAAATATACACCATAATAATACCAAAAACATGGCATGCCATGGTATGGCATGATAAAATATACCATGTAAGTATATGTATGTGTGTGGTATGTGATGATAAGAAAAATGGCAACAATTCGAAATGAAGGTTCATGATATGGAATTTTCTATGATAACAGTACTGTTTTTTTTTTTATTATTTTTTCCACTTAAATATTTGCTAATTTACGAACGTATTTCGATATAATTATATACCATATATATACGTATGTATGTACTTAGTTTTTTATATAAATACTTATACTATATACATACATACATGTATGTGAAGTGAGTTTGATTTCGCAGCGCTCCCCACACACACACACACATAAACACACACAAAAGCTGTAATAAATCATAAAGACTTTATAGCTAGATAAATAAAATCATAAAATGTATGTATGTATGTGTGTATGTGTGTATGTGCATGTACGTACATACTCGTGTCAGCAAATATTAATAAAATATTAATAAAAATAATAAAAAAAATTTAAAAAAATAGAAAAAATGGGTTAAAATGCCTCAACGATAAGATAAATAAATTAAATTAAAGCTGCATACCATTCTTCCTCTTTCTTCTCTTTCCTCTCTCACACACTTCCACTTGCCTCGGCTCATCAAACACTAGCTCAGCTCATATGACGACTTACGACTAACGGAATAATACTCATTGTATAACATACACATAAACATTAGACCATATTATACTCGTATATATATACATATGCCTACCACATAACGGTCTATTGCATTTCACATTTACAGTTACACACTAAAAGTTAACAATCTCTTGCTTTTACATAACAGTTCTTTGGGAATTTTTTGTTTTTGTTTTTTTTTTTGGTAATTTTTTTTTTTTTTTTAACATAAAATACTTTCCTCTTAATTCTCTTGAGATTTTTTTTTGTTTTTGTTTTTTTTTTTCAATAATTAATCTTTTCGCTCAAGCTCTCTCCAATGGGCACCACCAAACCTACCTTCTTTGCTATTGGTTTCGCATCCAAATGCTGCGCGGCGAGCAACTCCGAAATATCCTTGGACTCCGCCTGTGGATCTTCGTGTATGGTGAAGGTCTCCTCATCGGCGCTCACAGAGCACGTCGAACAATCGCTGGCCTTCCGTTCCAACGCGGTGCGTATGCCATTCACATAGCACTCGGCGCCATCCAATGCGGATATGGTGGAACCACAGTAGTATAGATTGCTGCAGGATGAGGAGGCGCTCACATCGCATTCGCCTTCGCCTTCGTTCGCCGTGTCCAATGAGGAGTGACGTCGACGCATGCGCTGGGCGCGTAAATATTCGATTTCCTCGAGTGTTATGCCGCACAAAATTTCATCCGAATAGTCGGAGACGACAACGGATGGTGTGCGCACGAAACGTTTGCCCACGGGGAACTCAGTTGGCATAGTGTCACTGGCGCTGCTCTGTGCAGATTCACGACGCGAACAGGGCAGTGACGGCGCCAATGTACGTGGATCTTCTGGCAACTCAACAACGCGTTCCTCCAACAGTACCTTGCTCGGCACCGCCACAGGTTCGGGTGGTGGATTGTATAAGGCTTTTGGTGGTAGCTCGATGAGCGTTGTATCGGGCAGTGCAGTGGGTTCGGCTAATGGCAGTAACGCTGGACGCAATGGCAAATCGGTGACGGTGAGTGTCATGCGACGTTGTTGATTGCCGGCGGCAGCGCCGACCGGTGGTTGTGCCGGTGCTGTATCCATGCACTCGTCCACATCCAAATCGACCGCTGAATCGCTGCTGGCTGTGCGCACAACTTTTCCCTTACGCTTGATGTGCTCCACAGCATTTCGGGCTGTGCCTTTTGCTATTTCCGTCGTGTCCTCGCTATCTGAGGAGTAAGGACTCTGGCCGAGATTGCAACCCTCATCGGAGATGGGACTGTTGCGTTGCTCTAATGTGTCGGGTTTCAAGTTTAACATATCGATGTCTGTGTGCTCGCACGTTTTCTGTGGTTGCACAATCATTCTCTTCCGTTTAGCCTTCGTAGTCTGTCTCTCGAATCTTTGTACTAAGTCTTCGACCTTAACTGCGCCGATTAGCTGGTGTTTGTCGCTGCGGTAGGAACTTTTCGGTGCTGAATGTTGCGCGAATTTCTGCGTTAAAGCTAATCTGCGTTGCGACACTAGTGAGCCAACTTCGACTGGTAGTACGTCAATTCTGGGTAATCCTTTGACAGCAGCGTACGAGGGTTGCTGGTTTCCACTAGACGACGACTTGTTTACCTTTGCACTTTGTGCTTCGCAAAAATCTTTACACGAAATTCTCTGCGTTTTCACTGCACCACAAATGTCTGTGAGTGACGTGGTCTGCTTTGAGCGTGGGCTCACTGGTTCGTGCACTTGGAAAATCTTAAAGAAATCCGACTTCAGTTTCGCCTTTCGTGCGGCTAAATTCACTGTGCTCACGGTATCCTTACTGCGACTGTTGGTGTTGGTTGTGTCTGCGTGTGCGCTTGTCTTGTAGGCAGGATCATATTCTGTACTAACTGAACTCACTTCAGTTGGCGGCCACTTGTTGCTCGGCACTCGGTTGCTATTTCTCTTACTGTGTTTGTTGTTGCTTTCGCTTGATTGATAGATAGAGTTGTTGGTGTTGGTGTTGCTGTTGACAAGCTTACACTGTTGCTCCGTTGCTGGTATCGTACTGTTCGCTTCAACTTTTCTCTGATTACTAACATTCGTTAGCACAGCCAACGGACATTTATTTTCAGTGAATTTTGATTTCGCATCTACCGTCGCTGTCAAAGCGACCCCTTCCACCTGCGACGCCGTCGACGATATCCGCGCACTTGACGTAGACGTCAAACGAACCGACGCCGAGTGTACAGGTCGTCGGGTAGTAGTAGCAAACGAGTATGCGGCCTCCCCCGCTATAACCGTCGGTGACGCAGCCACTGTTGTTGTTGTTGCTAACGCTGTGCTGGTATTTGTCGTTGTCGTCGCCACCGTTGTAGTAGTAGTAGTGGTAGTGCTTGTTATGCTTGTTTTTTCCTTCGTTAATTGCCTCTGAGCACACGTCGCGCTCGCTGCACTTGAGCTGGTAGCTGGGACGATGGCTGGCGTACGTGTACGCGTTTGTCGTGTAACTGTCAATGCCAGCGCAGACGACGCCGTATGTTTTGATGTTGTTGTCGCTATTTTTGTGTCCGTTGTTTCCTTTGTTGTGCGTCTCCTCACGTCGCCAGCCGGCGCAGTGGCTGTGGCATGTTTGTCGCTGGTACTTGGCGCTGAGTGCGGTGGGAGGCCAACATCAATAATGCGAGCATACTCAACAACGCAACTACAGCCGGGCAACTCATCTCCCTGCGCTGATTTATGTTTAGCTGTGTCAATTACTTTACAATGCTCATTTGGGTCCGCACACACAGCGGACAATGTAGTGGACGCTGTAGGCGCGGAGGGTAACGCTTCGGTCGGTACACAGCCGACCGTATGCTCAGACGCACTTCCGGCTAATGTGGCAGTCATTGCTGATTTATGCGTGGTAGACGCTTGGGGCGATTTACGCGCCGGATGTGCGCTTTTAGTGCGTACACGTTGCGCTGAAGACGTTGTGGTCGAATTAGGCAGTTGGTGGCTGATTGTTGTTGTTGTAGTGACTGTTTCACTCGTCGAATCTGTTGATCCAAGTGCGCTCGTTTCGGTATTACTTGCCATACTTTATGTCAAGAATTGTGGACATTTGATAGACGCCTCTGAGGCGCTGACTTGTTTACAATGATTATTGTTGCTTTTATTGTTGTTCTTTATGGCGGTTTTGTTCATTCCTCTGCCATTGTATGCGTACGCACTCGTTCGTTTGTTTTACTTTTAATTTCTGCTCAACTGATCTTCAAGTTGAACGTGGCCGGTCTTTAGTGCTTAAGACGTGCAGTTAGTTGAGCGCAAATGACGTCAAGCGATAAGTTTACATGACGCACATGCAACCGCACACCAATCAAACGTTGCTGTTGTTGTTGTTGCTTTTGTTGTTGTTAGTAATGAACATTTTCCCCAACAGCATTTGACGCAGCAAAGACCATCGACCGACCGCAGGCACAAAAACCCGCACTGACGCACAACGCTCACCGTGTCGCCAGACAATTGGACGCTCCGCGACGCAAAACGCTACTGCTTTGATTGATGATATTGACGGCGCGCGTTGTGTAATTTATGAGGTGTAACTAACAAGTCACCTCGAGCGGTCGAGTAGAGTTAATAATTAAATGCTTTTTCGCATAAATTTTTATAGAATCTGTTTGTTTTTTTTTTTTTGCTAATTAATTTAATTATCACAAATCGCTTGCTATGACGTTGAGCGTTGAACATTTAACGACGAATCGATGAGTCGCGCTGATGTGGCGTTGGGATACGTAAGCTGGCGGAAGACACGTATGTATGTCAGTTATTCTACAATTACGCTTGAACTGAGTGGTATGAGTAATGCGCTTGCACATATGTACATATGTTTGCATGTATGTATGTACATACATATGTACTTAGATCTCATTAACACTTCTTGGAACGCAAATTGTCTGTTTTACGTGTTGCGTGCGTCACTTGTAGATCGAGCACTCTGTTGCACGTAAGCACCAGCAGACACTATATGAGTGAGTATGCAAGACTCCGTAAATATACATACATATACGTATGCACGACTCATCGCAAGACGATTTCTCGATCTATCGCGCCACGTAATACGCTGCGTTGTTGCTACAAACGCCGCGCGTCAATAATGGCTCACCTATGTCGCGTGCTGTTGACCTTAACGCGCCCGGTAGCTAGTACAACAACAGGAGCAGCAATGGTCTGCCCGATTGTTTGACGCTCGCGCGCGCCCGCTTCGATAAACTCACTATCGCGTTCTCTGCGCTTCGATTGCGTTGTAATTTTTTTACACATAATATTTTGTTGTTGCTAATTTTCGCACTCACTGCTGCTTTGCTTTTTCTTTTTCTTTGTTTTGCACTTGAAATTTTTGTACTAAGCCTGTTTACAATGCCTTACAAAATCTGACGCTGTCACCGCCGTCGATAGCCGCTGCGTTTCCATTTGACGTAGACAGAGTGCACCGTGGCTGTAAATAGAAATAGAACATATAAATAGCGATTAGTTATGTATGTATAAATATTTTTATTTTATTTTATGATTGCATATATAGGTATATATATGTAAATATATAGCTGTATGTTTAGAATAAGGGTGCAGTGCAGCAGTGTTGGTACGAGTTCTATCGCCCGTAATCATTAGAAAACATCATAAATTCATAAAAATATCAAAAAAACTGCTTCACCTATTTTTACGCTGTGTTGTTGCCTACAATTTGCTAGGTTAATCTACTTTTACATCTCCGCGTTTTTTTTACTTCTTAAGTCATTTATTTCTTTTCTAATTTATTTATTTTCATTTTGTTTTATTTTATTTTACTTAACTTTATGTTATTTTATTTTATTTAATTTTGTTTTATATAATTTTATTTAATTTATTTTATTTTATTTTATTTTATTTTATTTTATGTTATTTTATTTTATTTTATTTTATTTTATTTTATTTTATTTTATTTTATTTTATTTTATTTTATTTTATTTTATTTTATTTTATTTTATTTTATTTTATTTTATTTTATTTTATTTTATTTTATTTTATTTTATTTTATTTTATTTTACTTTATTTTATTTTATTTTATTTTATTTTATTTTATTTTATTTTGTTTTATCTTATTTTATTTTATTTTATTTTATTTTATTTTATTTTATTTTATTTTATTTTATTTTATTTTATTTTATTTTATTTTATTTTATTTTATTTTATTTTATTTTATTTTATTTTATTTTATTTTATTTTATTTTATTTTATTTTATTTTATTTTATTTTATTTTATTTTATTTTATTTTATTTTATTTTATTTTATTTTATTTTATTTTATTTTATTTTATTTTATTTTATTTTATTTTATTTTATTTTATTTTATTTTATTTTATTTTATTTTATTTTATTTTATTTTATTTTATTTTATTTTATTTTATTTTATTTTATTTTATTTTATTTTATTTTATTTTATTTTATTTTATTTTATTTTATTTTATTTTATTTTATTTTATTTCATTTTATTTTATTTTATTTTATTTTGTTTTGTTTTATTTTATTTTAATTTTATTTTATTTTATTTTAATTTTATTTTATTTTATTTTATTTTATTTTATTTTATTTTATTTTATTTTATTTTATTTTATTTTATTTTATTTTATTTTATTTTATTTTATTTTATTTTATTTTATTTTATTTTATTTTATTTTATTTTATTTTATTTTATTTTATTTTATTTTATTTTATTTTATTTTATTTTATTTTATTTTATTTTATTTTATTTTATTTTATTTTATTTTATTTTATTTTATTTTATTTGATTTTATTTTATTTTATTTTATTTTGTTTTATTTTATTTTATATTATTTTATTTTATTTAATTTTATATTATTTTATTTTATTTTAAGTAATTTTGTTTATTTGATTTAATTTTGTTTATTTTATTTAATTTTATTTTTTTTTATTTAATCTAATTTTTTTTTTATTATTATTTTTTTTTGCTTTAATTTCAATTTAATCTTTTATAATATTTTTATATTTGTTTGTATTATAATAATTTTTGTTGTCTTTCATATTATTTTTGCGTTTCTCATTCTTTTTTATTTTATCGCTCTCATCGTGTAGTTTATCGTTTATATTATCTACCGGCAATTATGTGATTTCTCAAGTGCTCTTTGCTGTTATTGTACGTATGTTTGTTTGCATTTATTGCTTGATTATTTTTGTAACCGAACGCCACTTGTTTTAATCGGTTATATTAATTATATTAAGCTTGTTCAGAAAATGTCATAAGGCATAAATATTTGACATGCTGGCCTTATAATACTGTTCAGACAGGCACTCAATCAGCTTACTGGGCGCATATCGGCAATTAAACAGCTAATTTCAACTTAATTATCGTAGAAGAAACTCAAACAATTAGTTATTGCAAACAGTTAGGCATTAATTATTTCAACTTAATTAAATGTATATGTGAACAGCACATTCAGTCCTCGCTATTGATTAGAATCTGATGGAAAAAAACCTGATTACTGAAAGCAGTTTTAAATAATCAACTAATTAGTTGTTCCAAGACCTCTGCATTCTTTGAGTTCGCTACCTGAAGAAAAAAACTCAATATTGAAAGGCTTAATTGAGACTCAATGTTGTCATCCCTCACCCCAATTGCCTTCAGGTTGCCTGATTTCTAGTTGAAATTCAAAATTTTTACCCAACCAGATGCCTTAATTGCTAATTTAGCGCCTTTTGTGTGTACACCAAAGTGTACAGGTCAATAAGGCTTTCCTAGAGTTAAGATTACTGAAGTACGTTTCCTCTTGGCTGTGTGACTCTGAAGGCCTTTAAATTTCAAGTTTATTTAGTTCTCCATTTCGCCCACATTAAGCACCGCCTTACTTGCTTTAGATTATTTTCCATAATTTTTTTTTTAACACTTTTTTACAGCCTGCCTACTGACGTAAATTGTATTTTTTTATATGAAAATGTTTCAGCACTTTTTTCATTCATTCACAATTTGTATTTTGTTATTTTTTATTGCTTTTGTTAGGTGTGTGTACGAGTATTAACTTGTTGTTTTTTTTGTCTCAACAAATGTTTGCTTTATTTGTTTTTATTTTTTATACATTTCCTATGTCGTCTATCAATTTTTGCCCCAAAAAAAAGGTTCATATGTTAATTGAGTCCATATTATTTATTAACATCTGCAGCTCAACATCACGTACATGCTCTACATATACTTATATATATTATATATATAAGAGTACATATGTACAATGTACATAGAAACATACATGGATATACCTATGACTGATAAAAATTTTTGTTTTTCTATCTAATGTTGCCAACTGCAAGCGCAAACACAGTTGGGATTACTCTTTAGCCCAGAATGATCTTCAGCAATTTCGCCATATTTAGAGTTGTTGTCGTTGAAAAACATACTCTCGCGTACGCATTCCAAAGACAGAGGCTTAACATTGTTCACTTATGACGTTATCACTTTATCATGTGGAAAATTTCTCATTCATTTTTATGATGCAGACGAAAAACAAAACATTATGATCCGCTTAATCACACTTCATTGAGTTGAAATAGAGCAAGTCACTTTCACTTTTGTCGGAGCTGACTTGTGATTTTGAGATCATACGTTTAAGAAATATACAATATTTCGAAGATGTCTCATTAAAAAAAAACAATAATAAATTGATTGTACACTTTGGTATGTAGAGGAAGAGCTCAGGGTGGAGTTCTATCTCAGACGCGGAACTTTCGGGTTAACTCGCTTCGTCGCTTAAGCTGCTGATATTATAAATACCCACAAACCCTATGCGTTTTGATGCAAGGCAACTCGTTGAAGAACTTTTCAAGTATCAAATTAGTCTAATCAACAAGGATTCTTCATCAACTCAGTAAAAGGTGCAACTCGTTTTTTTCATAGCGAGAGGGAGGGCAAGAAAAAACGTCATTAAATCCTTCAATTCTGAATAGTACAAGCCTGGGGAGCAAAGCAAAAAGACAAAGGTATGAGAAGACATCCTTATGTAAGAAAGCTATAGGCAGGAACTTAGGTCACAAACTCTTCACAGGGCTCTTATCTCAGTTGATGGGTGGGCTGCAACAAACAAGGCGAAAAGTGTTAACCTCTGCGCTGGATGAATGGTGCAGTCAAGGCTGCGCAAGACAGGACCTTAAATATAACCTCAATATCCTACCACTGAGCTTAGTGAATTATCAGATAGCGACAATAGTTGCTACCTAAGATAGTAATTAAAGATTTGGACATTCGAAAATTGTCGAAAGACACGTAAATCGTTCGAAGGGAAAGCTGTAATGAAGACTACGATACTTCAGTTAAGATAAAATAAGTAGAACGGAGATGGATGGAGCTTTTTAGTTCTCCTTTCGGCCACACGATCATTGCAGTGTTTATCAAACTGGAATTTCAGCTACTCATTAAGAAGGCTGCAGATGATAAAGAAGGGGAATTTGCGCTTGGCTTGCTTACCATATGACTCGCTTACTACATATTCAAAAAGTTTTGCTGTTTTTTGCAAAAAACAAAACGGACTATCTCTCTCTTAGGTTCCAGCACAAAGCGTCACAAAGAGAAATCAATAAGATAAATAAAACCTCCCCAACAAGCCACGCTGTTCACACAGGCGCCCATTTAACTAATTAACATTAGTAAGCGCGAGATTTATGATCATTTAGGTGATATGACTAGCCATTCGCTAAATACTTCTAGAACTCGTCATCGAGCACTCTTTGTTCACACAGACGGACCATTAAATTGAATTAGAGACGAAAAAAATTTAATGTAATTTTAAAAAAGTTAATAAACTAAAGGAGAATAAAAAAATAAACAAAATAAAATAAAATAAAATATTATAAATTAAAATTAAATAAAAAAAAATAAGGAAATTTTAAATAAACCTAAAATAAAAATAAACAAAAAGAAATAAAGTAAAGTAGAATAATAATAAAAAAAATTAAAAAATACAAAACAAAATGAAATAAAATTAAATAAAAATAAATAAAATAAATTCACAAAAATATAATAAAATAAAATAAGAGTAAAATAAAATGGAATCAAATAATCAAAACAAAAATGAAAATAAAATAAAATAAATTAATTAAACAAATAAAATAAAATAAAAGCAAATAAAATCGAATAATATAAAATAAATAATATTAAAATAAAATATAGTAAAAGTAAAATAAAATGAAGTATAATAAAATAGAAAAAAAATCAAATTAAATTAAAATAAAATAAAATAAAAAAATAAAAATTAAAATAAAAATAAAAATACAGAATAAAAATAAATAATATTTAAATTAAATAAATTAAAACGAAAAAATTAAATTAAATCAAATAAAGCAAAATAAAATAAAGAAAACAGTACAACATAAAAATTAAAATAAAAATAAAATAAAATATAACAAAATAAAATAATATCAAATGAAATAAAATCAATTAAAATAAAATTAAGAAAGTTAAAAAAAAAATAAAATAAAATAAAGAAAGTTACCATAAAATAAAATGAAAGTAATAAAAAATGAAATCAAATAAAACAAAGCAAAAAGAAAGATCAAAAAATTAAAACTAAAATAAAAATTAAAATAAAATAAAATAAAAGAAAATTAATTAAAATAAAATAAAATAATAGAAAATTAATTAAAATAAATTAAAATGAAAAAAATAATTGAATTTTTTTTTAATAATAATATAAAAAATAATAATAATAAAATAAAGAGAACAAAATAAAATAATACAAAATGAAATAAAATAAATTAAAATAAAATAAAATAAAGCAACACAAAATAAAATAAAAATGATAATTATAAAGAAAACAAAAATAAATATAAATATAATAATAATGTTTTTTTTTTAACTTATTTATTAATGATAATTACAATAACTTCAATATGAAGAAAAAACTAAAATTTTAATTATTTTCCAATTCAATTAATAAAAGATCGTTTATCAATTTTTAACGATCCTACCAAAATTGACGCGGCTCACATTTATGACGACAGTTAATTAAATTTGCCAATAAAGGTACAAAGACCACCCACAAACTGCAAGTAAGATATTTTCAGAGCGCATTTTTTTATTTTTTCATTTTTTATTTTATTTTTATTTTATTTTATTTTTTTTTTTGGTTGAAAAGCACTGAGCTTTCGCTTTGTCCGCTGGTAACCTCTTACTCTGCAAATATTTTTTTTTTTAAGCCGACCGAAATTCCATTGACTTAAATGATGTCATATGTGTTGTTTATAAGCGTGTATAGATATGTATATATGGTAAATGTATATACAAATGCGTAGGTATGTGCTTGTAAGATTTGTGTCATTATTAACCGGAACGTTAATTAACGACATTCATTTCATTTCGCGTAATTTAATTGCAAAACGGAGAATGCAATTTGTGTACGTACAAATATTTTTAATAACCAATCAAATGAATTCTATGCAAAAAAACAAAAACATGAAACAAAAACAAAAACAAAATAACAACGCACAAAATAGCAAGAAAAAGCAATTATATGATTTTTTATCGTTTTTTTTTGTTTTGTTTTTTTTTTTTATTTATTTATATTTTTCTTTTTGTAATGTTTTTTTTTTTGTTACACGTAAATATTTCTTATTGAATTATTAAGTTGAAAGTAAATTAGCCGTTGAGCCGTATTACTGGTTCACCTTGCGCCTGCTCGCCCGATTGACTGACAGACTGATTGACTGACCCACTGCAAGCTAAAATTGATTTTTTATTTTTATTTTTTTGTAAATTTCCAATTAACATTAGCAGTTGTTGTACGAGTAATTGCAAATTCTACGCTTACGTAAAGTGCGTTCAGACGCGTAATTGTTGCATTGCCAATACGCGGAATTATTGTAAAAACACTATTGACAATTTTGAGAATATTTCTGTTGGTTTTCATGGCATGACAATTTCGATAGCGAAAGTTTTTTAGAATGCAAAAGAAACACGAAGGGAAATGATTTTCTCAAATTTTTTTTATATTGTAATTTCGAAAAAAATATTTTCAAAATTGTTTCAAAAATTCAAAATTATACTAAAAAAAATTTCAAACAATTATTAAAGAAATTATTTTTAGTGACATGTTTTAAATTTTTTTTTTCAAAATTAGCAATAAAAAAGTAAAACAAAAATTATTAAAAAAAATATTTAAACATTTAAATTTAAAACAATCATTATTTTTTTCAAAATTAGCAACAGAAAATTAAAACAAAAATTATTAAAAAAAATTATTTAAACGTTTAAATTTAAAACAATTATTAAAACAAATTGTTTTTAATGAATTGTTTTAAAATAATTATTTTCCAAAACCAAAATTAAAAATATTATTCAAAAAAATAGCTTTTAGTAAATTATTTTACTATTTTTAGTATTCAAAAATACCTCTAAAGATATTTTTAATAAATGACTTACTTATAAATCATTATTTCACTTTATTTTTGCATTCAAAAATACCTTTCACATTTATAATAAAAAATTATTTTAAAAAATAAGTTTTTTTTTAATGAATTATAAAAAATAAAAAAAACAATATTTTTTCACTGGCAATAAAAAATTATTTTTCGAAATATTAAATATTAATATTAAATAATAAATATTATGTATTAAAAAAGTTGTTTCTAAAAAATTATTTTGCTTGTCCTTAGTGCTCAAAACAAATATTCAAAAATAGCTTTAACATTAAAAATACCTTTGAAATTATAAATAAATGCAGTGAAAATTGTTATCAATTAATGAAAGTTAGCTAATTTTTTGAAGTTATTTTACAAATATATTAAAAAAATTCATTTATTTTACAAATATTTTTAAAAAATTATTATTTCATACTGCATAATAATTTAATTTTTTTTTAGTTAACCTATAAATTTTTTTATTTGTTTATATTTTTTTTTAATTTTTAATTTTCACTTTTTATTATTAACTTTTTAAATTTTTTCCTTAATTTTTTTCAATTATTGCTATAAAAATTTTTTATTTGTTAGTTTTTTCTATTATTAATATTTTTATCTTTTTTTTTTAATATGGGAAAATCCAAAATACACCGACGCGTCGCTTGAGCATTCTAGAAAATCTAGTTTCTCACCTTTGACTACTTCAGGAGAGCACACACAAAATATTCCGTCTAACTTGATATTGAAAGTTGTTTTATAGCCATCTATCTTGTCATTATTTGCATTAATTTTTTGGAAAAATATTTTTGAGCAACATAAAAAATAATATTTTTATAAAATTATTACTATTCAAATTATTTGTGAATACAGTTAATGTTGTTATCAATTATCAAGATTAATTATCCATTTTAAATAATTTTGTAAAATATTTTTTACTCATAAATGTGATATTTTTTTATATTTATATATTTATTCGTTTTTATTCTAATTTTGTTTTCAATTTTTATCAGACTTTTTTCAATTCTTTCAATTTCGTTTTTAATTTTTTTATTTTTTTAATTAAAATTTTATTTTTATTTGTTTATTTATTTATTTATTTATATATTTATAATTATTTTATTTCATTTTTTTTATTATATGATTTTCTTTTAATATTTAGATTTTTTTTACTTTGTTATTTACTTATTTTTTTTTTTTTTTATATATATATTGTATTATATTTTTATCTCTTTTATTTTAATGGGGAAATCCATAGCCCACCGCCGCAAAGGCGCGGCATTTTAATGCGTAAAAATTATTAATATTTATTGTGCGTTTATCTTTTATTTGCACATATTTAACATTTTATTGTTATATATAGATATGCATACATATAAATATATATATGTATATATTAATTTATCTTTAATTTATTTGCCATAAGCCAACAATTAATATAGGTCTTGTGACTCTGCGGGGAGACGTACGCGTACGTACGTTACGGTTATCGCGATCAGTCAACCGCCGACGCTGGCGAAAAAAGAGCTTGAGGGAAACTCGCTTTGCAGCATTGCACAATGGATAACAGTTTTTTTGTGTCTTATTATTTATTATTATTTAATTAAGTGTGTGCAAAGTTATATAGCAAAAACTACTTTATTGCGAAAAATTCCAAGCAATTACTCACAATAAGTTTTCCAGTAGCTATAAAAATTAATAAATATATGTATATGGTATATAATATATATAAAAAAGCACATTTGTAATTAAATTTATGACTCGCTATTTTGTTTAATTAAGTGCATCACCCAAGCGTATAGTAAGAAAAAAAGTATTTTATCGTGGAAAAAAATTAAATATATATAAGTATAATAAATAAAAACACTCCGGTGTCACATAAAAAATATTAATTATAGTCTTTAAATTGCATACTTCCAAGTACACACGAAAATATATATGTATATATTTTTTTTTTTAATTTTAAGTAGCTTCCCTTTATTTTTTTATGAGTAATTAGAGCTCGCTATGACAAGTGTGAATTCGCAGTTAAAGCATTTAATCAGCTGTCACCTGTCACTCCGACAACCGCAGCCAGGTTACCAATAAAAAATAATCACTCAAACACTGAGTGCACGAGCACCCAATTATATCACGTATGATGTGTGAATTTTTGTCACTTTATTCGCCGAAATGCGGATGGAAAGACCAAGTTTCCCCACCATTATTTTAATAATGAGCTTAGCTAGCTAGGAGGCTTACTCTCCAGTCTAGTTCCCTTCAAGCTGCCGTTGAAAGAGCTTTCTACTCTATTGTTTGAAAAATGAGCTTAGGTAGCTAGCGAGATCTAATCTCCAGTCTAGTTTCTTTTCTGCCGCTGATGGAAAAACATAAGATCCATACCATTGCTCTATTACTGAACTTAGTTAGCTAGCTGGCGAGACCTACGCTCCAGGCTTGTGTTGCGGATGGGAAATTCCAGTCCCCATACCGTACCGTAAGTATCTGGCGATGCCTAGTCCCTAGTTCAGTCTCTTCTGTGCTGTGGATCACAGGAGTTTCTATAGGATGTTCCAAAAACTATCATAGATCGTGGACGATACCTAGTTTCCAGTTCAGTCCTTTCCACTCCGTTGTTCTAAAAATGAGCTCAGGTAGCTGGCAAGGACTAATCTCCAGTCCAATATCTTTTGTGCTGTACAACCGCAGCTGGCGAGGACTATTCTCCAGTCTAGTTCTTTTGTGCTGCGCTTAAAAAAAATCCTTGACGTTACTATTCCGATGTGGAACAGTGGATGTGGATGTGGAAGGACCTTATATCCCTTCCATGCGATGTAACGGCTTTTACGCGTGGTCGAAAGGGCCGGACCTCCGCTCCAAAATATAGAGTTTTTCCAATTAAAACCGAAATATGCCATATCCAGAAAGCTAGTACGTCCAAAAGTAGTCGCTGTGTTTTTTTTTTTTTTTGGAACCATCCACTTAAGCAAACAATAAGCTTATAAGTCCAACTGCCGTCACTAGAGCTTTTATACAGCTTGTCTCCGCTCGATTACTTAGAAAAGACCCTTTCTAAATTTCTTCTACAATGAAGTCAGCTTGCCATTGAGGCCATCCTCAATGAACTGAACCGTTAATTTTTCCCCGTAAGTGTGCCTAGTTCGAAGGGCGTCACTTACTTTCCACCTCCAGTCCCACCAAGATTTGACATACCTACTCTGCCGGGCGAGATGCAAGAGTCTTTAGGGGATCGAAGGAGCTTAACTTGCTTGCGTATGTCTGTCTCTTTCGTTCACATGGCGATTGTACAAGCTTTTTGGAGAATTTTTCATTTCAAGCACATAGTAGATTCGGTCAAGTTCGGGAAAACTAATTCATTTAAGTGTCTTACGAAATTAGCATACAAAGTGTAAAGAAAAAATATAAAAAATATTTAAACAATGGAATTTCGTCTGTCGGCGTTGTAAATGCATTTTAAAGTGTTAAGTGTTGAGATTTATGATAATTACAAATGCACTAATTATTTAACAGCCGTTTGCCAGACAGCGCTGATTGCTTAGTCAGCTTAATGAGTATTGGAATATTCATAGAATACCAAAAGCTATAAAGCAAAAAAGAAAATTGTCTTTAACCAACACCATAGAGCAGGGTTGCTTCAAGTCCTTCAAAGCCAGTGTTGAGCCCAATCCTGGACCGAGGAAGGATTATTTCTGCTGCGTGTACCACAGTCCCCTCTACCATTCTTTCATCACGGTTAGATGAATACAGTGTAGTGTGTGGTGTCATCTTAAGATCGGTTCAGGCCTTAAGACCCACAGAGAGACGACCCCATGCTGCTACTACTCAAGTAAGCCCCAAACCTTTACGGTGCCCTCTGCACTAGTATCCACTTTGGGTAACCACCCTCAGACCTCCACGGTCCAATGGAGCTCCCAGCGGCGTGACTCCCTATTTATATTTCAGTGAACAGCAGCGGCAATTGATTGGGTGTGGATTCAGCTCGGATACAATATCTTAGTGGGAAAATGTGAGTGAAACAACTGGAGTCTGATACCAGGTCTCAGGAGATACTGAACGGGGTGGGGCGGTTTTTATCGGCAAAAGTCTCTCACTTTCAATGTTAACGCTTTTTAATGTTACCTCGGACTCGGTCTTTCGAATGTCGCATGTGAGAGGAGACCCATAGGGTCTAAATTAGAAAAGAAGAGGATAGACACGACAAGAGCTAGAGAGCCTGCTAAATGAGTATTTTCGCCTAAAGAAGTATATATTATCTTCAGTCTTCATAGACGGAGGGATTTTATCCAACCGGAAGCCTCCAAGTATGCGCTTAGCGTGAAGAAACTGCTGAGCATGCCAAGTCTTCAGCTTTTATAGAAGGGATATCATTCGGTATGGATTGAGGTGTAGTCTATGGGTATGCAGTAACAGTTGCCAGGGCTATATCCAATTCCTACTCTTTCGTCTTAGTCACACAAACTGGAAGCGAGCAACAGTAACCAACCCACCCGCTTGGAGCTATAAGAGAGGCAGTTTAAGTAGAGCCACTACAACATATCCGGTTTAAGGGTTCACTACAGTCCTTTTGCAGCGTTTGTTGACCAAAGCTGCGTAGTCTAGACCTACTCGCGTAGTTTGTGCGCTGGATTTTGGACCCGCCATGTAAAGCTGCACCTGGAAGGTGTGAACCCTTAATTAAGAAGGTGCCGCTGCCCAGTTGTTTGATATTCTCGTAAGACCAAAGGCTAGCATTACCGCCGTCCAAGCTTGATGATGGGCGGGGAAAAAACAAAAGCGAGTAGGTTCTTATAGTATGTGCGGCAACAGCTATAAGAGAACGCAATGAGCTGTTATCTCACGTTCCCTTTTTTTACCTCTCCTCGCATAGAGACTGCACATAACCACGGCACGAGTGCGGATGCACCGAAAACTGCTTTAAGTGCCCACAGTGCTCAGCACTCTTCACTCTAACTTGAATCTTTAAAAATACAATAAATTGAAAATCTTTTTAAAAAAAAGCTCAGAAAGCGATCATAACATCAAAACTGAAATAACTTTGCTTATTTAATTAAGTCATTAGCAAGCGAAAGGCCAAGATTTTCTAACAAAACGATATAACTGTCATAAGCAAAGTTCAAAATGCATATTCATTTTAACAGCACAAATACAACAAAAAAAAAATGTTAACTCAATTATAATGAAAAGTGCGACTAAAAAAAATATTTATTTAATTATAACTGTTAACAAGTAATATTATATTTTTATTATACATACATATATGTATGTATGTGTATTTTCTTGTTTTCTTACCTATTTGCGCGTCATACATATAAAATATTTGTGAATTACATATATGTATGTATTTATGGTATGCATGTAAATACCGAGGTAATCGCATTTAATCTTCGCGCTGCATTAATTTTTATTATTATTACGTGCGGTCACATACACAATCTGACATACAATACAATTATGGTAAATACATATGTATATATATAAATATGCGTATTTTCACTGAACGATAAAGAATTATTTATTTTTTTCATTAATTTTTTATTTACTTTTTTATTTTTTTTTTTAATTTTTTTTTAATGCAACTCTGAATTCGACGCCTTAACAAGGAATTCACTTCATAACAACAACACTACCGGCGCTGTGCATCGTACGCGTCAACGCGTCAACACGACATCCACCCGAAAACCCGCTCACTTGATTTTTTCGCAAAGCAACACTGTTACGAACCGAACGCTAAGCGTACTCCGCACTCACTATTCGCTGATGAGTAAATAAAGCCACTTTGTTGAGATATTAACGCAACAGAAACAATTAACAGCTTAAAGTGCAATAAATAGGCTTAACAATTCTGTAGTACAATAACAACAACAACTAGAGCTTAGACGAAGGTAAGCACGTACATACACACATATGTACATACGAGTACGTTATGCGTACGAATGCGCACCGCTCATAGATACGCTTGTTGCGCGCGCAAGCGCTGACAAATGTGTGAATGCAACGTTGACGTGTTTAAGTTAATTTTCGTTGTTGGCAGGTGATTGTTGAGGTGTTTGTTGTCATTATTATTGTTATACCTATGTACATATGTATCTACATGTGAAAGTTTATACTGGTAAATATGTATTGTACATAAAATGTTGTTGCTACTGTTGCGGTTTTCGGTTTTCTCATTAATTGTTATTAAATATGTTTGTTTGATATTATTATATTTGCTGTTGTTTTTGTAGCGTTGGGAGCACTTATTGCGGTTGTTGTTTTTTTTTTATTTAAAGCATATTTTTAGCCTCTTTCACTTTGATTAATAAGCAATTGTTCCCATAGAAACCTAATTTAACATTTATAAAAATACGCACGTATTTACATATGTATATATTATTTATTTATTAATATTTATTTATTAATATTTGTTTATTATTTATTTTTATTGTTTTGTTCGCGCGCACAGCAAACATATTTGTTTGTAATCTGCGGCTGATATACATAATTATGTATATATTATAAACTATTTCTTGTTATTGTTAATTGGAGCATAATGCTTGAAATGTGAGACAACGCACTGGCATTTGAATTTCACTAAATTGCTTTGATTTCTATTTATTTAAATGCATGTGTACGTGCCGTCGTCGCCGCCGTTTGCCCTGTAGAGATACCTGTCAACACTTTTGTTGTATTTTTTCATTGTTTTTTCTTTTCAACCAGCAAGCGGTTACTAATCCATTTACACATACAAACTGTCTAACAAAAGAACACAATAAAGCAAAAATTAAGAAATAAAATAAATTTAAAAGCGCGCAAATGTTTATATTCGCTGGCAATGCCGCGCGGCTAATCAGGTTTTCAGTGTCCAGCGTACGCGCTAGACACGCCGCGCGGTAAGGTGCAGTGCCGCGTTGCTTTAAAACGACCCAGTGACATATTTAAAGCAATAACAGTATGAGTGTACATACATTCATGTATGTATGTACAAGAAAGCTTATGGGCAATCACCAAACACCAAACACTGGCTTGCGCTCATTAATAATGACACACACTTGATTTACTACGTACGCTTGCAGCAAATACAAATACATATACATACATATGTATAGATATGTTTGTACATAAATGTGCTTGTATCCATAAGCTTTTGACAGCGGCGTGTTTCACCATTAAGCTAACAACACAAAGCGGGGTTAGTAGCACCACATTTAGCTTGGCTCTTCTTCAGCACACATTTGTTGCTGTTTCACGTATGTATGTATAATATGTGTGTATTGAATTTTTGTTTGTTTTTGCTCACGCTGGTTTTTGGATTTTCACTTCCATGACACGTTGTTCGCGCTGGCATAAGCAAGAACATAAAGTTATGAAAATATTGCATGAGTTTCAAAATAACAACCAGTAACAACACCAACGCAATGCCGCGTCGCGTCAAAGACGGCAATACACGCGCGCAGAGGGTGATCGAACGCGCACAGCCGGTTGTGCTGCAAAGTTGTTTTAGCAATCAGTCAGATATATACATACGTATATATATAAAAGTAGATATATGCATCAACTTGCCGACACACAAACATATGTACGTAAATACTTACATATGTATGTATGTATTAGTTGACAAGTTTAACAAGTAAATTAAAGCAACGCGCATGTTTTACAGCTGATTTAAGTTATTTATGTACATACATATTTATTTAAAGCATTAAAGTCTTGTTTAGTATTTTTATTGGACACAATCACTTGTAATTTGTTTTTCCGTTTTTTGTGGTTCATCTCTGTGGCTTTCATTTGCTGGTATTCTTTAAATTGCCAAAAATTTACCACTTCCCGTTCAACGGCAGGCAGCAACACAGCGTATGCAAACGGAATTGTTGTTGGGTGCGTTAATTAAATATGTACAAGCGCGACAAAGCAAATTTCGGTAGGAAAAGCTTATGTACCAGCGCAAGCTATGCATAGAGGGGCGATTAATTTAATTTGCTTTATATCTTCTACAATATACATGCGCTGTCGGTGCCATTAAATTAATATTCATGCAATTTGACAGTTTAACGGATATTAAAACGGAAGTAACCGCATGATTATTATGCAGAGTCGCTTGAAAATGCAGAGTCGTATTTTGGCTTAAATTATGGAGTCATAATTTTATACATTAATTCAAAATTATAATTTAAAACAAAAACAAATGTAAACTTCTGAAACTAGATATTAAAGCGAACGTAACAACAAACAACAACAATAACTACTCCAAAGTCTACATACATACATACATATGTACATCAACAGCAAATAACAACAATCAATTGCACCTGCTTGTTTTCGGTTTTATTGTTTGCACTTATTTGTTTGGCCAACAACAAATCACTTTTCATCAAATCAAATACGCTTAAATCGTAACGGAAAAAAGCACACCACAACAACACGACATTCGGCACGATCCATTCCATACCGTTGTTCGCGCTCAACTGCAAGTCGCCAAAAGCAAGCCGAGCTCCAAACAATGCTAGTGTTTTGACACTCACATACCAACGCACATGCATATATATACAGATATATGTAAATATGTATGTACATATGGAAGTTCATTGAGGTTGTTTTACACTGTGAGAAACAAGAGGGAGCAATTAAGCTGGTTCGGCGCGTAATTTGAAATTATAAAAAATATCATTTACTTCCGAAAAGAGCAAAGTACATTTTGCATTGAAAAGAAAAAAGAATTAATTAGTTGTTTACAATGAAATAAAAATAAATTAAAACTAAAAAATAATATTTTAATACTTTTTCGTGAGATTAAAAGCAAATCTCGTTAAAAAGTTCTTACAGGCATTGAAAGTAACTTGGAATCGGTATTATATTTTTCTTTATCGCATAATATAAGATGAATAAAATTTATTTTTTCAAGACAAAAACTTGTAAATGATAATTTTTCGTTCTTCAAAATTTTTTTCCAATGGCAATAAATAGCTGTCAAAATGTTGATATTTCATTATCATTCTTACTGAAAAGTTCTCCAGTTATTTTAATATTTATATATGGTATGTATCTATGTATGTATTTTGAAATTTTTCATATTCATTTTGTTTTTTTGCCATTCTCTTTTTACAATGCAAATCATGAATTCCTCTTCGAAAAGCCCAAAATCCACTGAAAATACATCTGTGTAAATCCCTACAGATGCCGCTAAGTACTCGGCGCTGCCAGTCCGCTTTAAGTAGAAATTTTAGGATTTTTTGTTAAACTCATAAGTAACCGTAGATTAGTAAAAGAACGTATATTTCTTTGGTATGTGTAAAGAATATATGTATACATATTCACAAACGTTTTGTGTTTGTTAGCTTGCCGCTTCTTATTCATATCCCTTTTTTTGGTTCTTGTTATAAAATAATATGACAAACTGTTTGGCAAATATATGTGGAAGGGTTAATATAAACTTTTGCACACATCTGGCAGCATACTGCGAGCTGTCAAATTATTTCACAAACTAGAAAAAATTGTCAAAAGGGAAAAGAAAAACTTCATTTTGCAAAATTTTTGCATTGTTTCCTTGAAATCTATTAAAATTTTTACGCACATTTCCAAGAATATTGTGCAATTTATGAAAAGTGCAACAATTAAAATATTGTACTTAAGCAAAAACTAAAAAAAAAGTCAAATAAAATGCCAAAACGTGGTGGACGTAATGGACCAAGTGGTTCACGTTTCGTAGCATTCAATGATTTGGATGGTAAGTGGCTACGTGCATATGTGTATAACTTATGCTTAACAAAAGAATATTAATTTCATTAATTAATCTTTATTTCGCAACTAAGAACGTGATGAACGCGAACGTGACCGTGAGCGGGATAATCCTCGTAAGGATCGTAATACACGTCGTGTCAGCTTTAAACCATCACTACTACAATATTCCGGTGGTATTAAAAGGCGAATGGCTGAAATTGCCATACGTTCACATTTGGAAGATGATGAAGATATGGGCGATATGCCCGGCACTTCAAGGGTAAGTGAATATAGTACATACAATGAAATGTAACTCCCACATTTATTAATATTTTGACCAATTATAGCCGGAAAACACACGCAGAAAAGGTTCACCCATACCGAGGAAAAAATTTGGAAATCTAGCGCATTTATCAAGATCACCGTTTGGTTGGTATCAAATTTCGGTAAGTGTTAATTTGTTTTATAATATTGTTATAAATGAAAAATATGAGGGATGAGTAGTTATATGTATATGTATGCACATTTCTGGTCATCAGACTTTTTGGGATGTTATTGTTAAGTTTTGTGGTAATATATCTAAAAGTCAAATTAAAAAAAAAATAGTTTACAGCAAGTTTAACCACCAGGAGTTGTACTACGATAGTAAATTCTTTAGTTCCATTTTGTATATTTATACCTGTAAAAATTTAAAGGAATATATAAATTGTTTTGCGTTAGTTGTTATTGTTTGGTGGCGTATCGAACTTATTTGAATCTAATAAGCTTTCATGAATATGTAGCAATATCGCCTTTATGACACTTCAAGTTTATAGACGGAGCTAGACATTAACGATAACTCATTGTTATAGGTTTGGTGATGAAATACTAAAACAAATTGGGAATATTTAAAGCAATATATGTATATATGCACACGCCGACGTTTTTTTTTTGAAAAATATTAAAAAAAAAATAAACAAGTGGCTGAATTAAGTAAGCAAAAACAAAATCAATAGATAAAACAATTAAAATTTTATATAAATACAAAACCTGTAGTCAACACATGTAATATATGTATGTAGGTATGCTATCTAACATCCAACAAATTGTGTACACTTGCCGGATTAGCTATGAATGGGGCGCTAGCATTAGCGCTACAGTTTTCTGTCTGCCGTCGAAATGTTGATCATTAAATTGTTTCATATTTACATTTGCGGCAATATAAATTGAAAACTGTTTATAGCTAAACGCAGATATTTTACTTTATAGACTCGAAGCCGAAGCCATTTCCGAAAGTGAGAGAGTAGAGGTTGGCATCATACATATTTTTACATACATATCTACGATGCCCACTGCTAAATACTTAGGTGGGTGGGTGGTTTTGTTGGCAGTCTGGTGCATTTAACACCAGAGTATTCACGCCTACTAACCGATAACGTTGCGGAAGTTTATACAATTTTGCTCCTAATCAAAAATAGACTCGATTCTGATGCTGCGTCAAGGCAAGTTTTCACATACAAAACCTTCCTGAAGGCGCCAAGAGAGTCATAATTCTTCTAATTGCTTTCGTGAAAGTCCGTCAGTGCTAAACTTTGTATTAAAGAGCTTAAAAAGCAAAAACAAAACAGAAAACCGTGCACAAATACAATTATAGTTATCAAAAATATAGATAAAGTATCGACATACGGTTAACCAATAAAGATTATCTTAACAAGGTGAAAATCTCCGTAGAACGAGTGTGCATACACATTAACGACCAAATATAAATCAGTAGCCAGTGTGCTGTGTACCTGAACTGTAGTGAGTCCCGTTGCTAGAGACTGAAAATAGTGCCTTGTTGAAGGCAGTGAAATTTAACAAAAGTTTTCGCGCCGAATTCTTCCGCGTACAACCAACGAAATGGCCGGTTTTGGTGCGCTCGACTATGGCATTGTTGCAATTGTGCTCATGGCTTCAGCTGCGATTGGCATTTACTACCGCATCACCGGCGGTAAGCAGCAAACGACTAAGGAGTATCTACTTGCCGGTCGTGAGATGTCCATATTGCCTGTTGCCTTCAGTCTTATGACTAGTTTCATGTCTGCTGTCACTTTATTGGGCGTCTCGATGGAGAATTATCAGTATGGCACAATGTTTGTATTGATCAACTTCTCATACATATTGTCCACACCTGTAGCCGCGTACCTCATACTACCCGTTTTCTATCGCCTGAAAACAGCATCCGTCTATGAATATCTGGAGCAGCGTTTCGGCTACGCCACACGGCTAAGCGCTTCAATTGCTTTTACGATACAAATGACGCTCTACATGGGCATTGTGCTTTATGCGCCCGCACTAGCGCTGGAAGCGGTGACTGGGCTCAATCGAAATTTCTCTATAATTGTCGTGGGTGTGGTGTGTACCTTCTACGCTACTTTGGGCGGCATGAAGGCGGTACTTATCACGGATATATTTCAATCACTGTTGATGTTTGTGTCCATCTTCAGTGTGATCATTTGTGCCACCATCAAAGCGGGCAGTTGGGCTGAGATCTGGCGTGTGGCCGATAAAGGCGGTCGTATTAACTTTTCCGATATACGCATCGATCCGACAGTACGCCATACGCTGTGGACACAAATTATCGGCGGCATGGGCACTTATCTGTCTCTGTATGGCGTGAATCAGACACAGGTGCAACGTTTGTTATCGACACGCACACTGAAATCAGCGCAGGCATCGCTGTGGTGGAATTTGCCAATTTTGACACTCTTGAGTTGCAGCACCTGCTTCTCAGGACTCTGTATCTACTACTACTACAAAGACTGTGATCCACTTCTCGAAGGTCGCATTTCGTCACGTGATCAACTGATGCCGCTTTTCGTCGTAGACACAATGGGAAACATACCAGGTCTGTCGGGTCTCTTCGTTGCGGGCATATTCTCAGCAAGCTTGTCAACAATTTCATCCGTTATTTCCTCGCTGGCCGCCGTCACTGTCGAAGACTATTTAAAACCTTTGCTACTTTGGAAAACTAAAAAGCAATTAAGTGATTCGCGTAGCACATGGTTTTCGAAATTCTTCAATTTGATTTATGGTGCCGCGTGCATCGCTTTGGCATTCGTTGCCGGTTCTCTTACCGGTGTACTACAGGCCGCGCTCTCTATTTTCGGTATTGTGGGCGGACCACTCCTGGGCCTTTTCACACTCGGCATGTACTTCACGTTCGTCAATCAAAAGGGTGCGATAACAGGTCTCGTCACTAGCTTGGTATTATGTTTTTGGATCGGCTTCGGCGTACCAAGGCCAACACCACAAACCTTGGAATTCTCCACCGACGGCTGCGCCGCAACGCCGCCTACATCACATGTCAGTGACTTTTTCACACAATCCCTGACAGCGTCGTCGGAAGCAGAGGAGCCGCATTATTTTTATCTATATCGCATCTCTTATATGTGGTATTCAGTTATTGGTTTTCTCATCACGTTATTTGTGGGCTTGGCGTGTTCCTGGCTGTATGCCAAACTGGGATGGGATTCGAATGCGCATATCTACACAGACAGCGCATGTACGACCATCAAATATGATCTCTTCGTCCCACCACTGGCGAAGCGTTTGCGCAATCGACAAGTGCCCGTTGTGGTGGTGACAGGTACAAGCTCCGAGATCGGTGGCGGCTCAGCAACACCTAGCACGGTAGATGATGACACACCCTTGCCGAAGAGTGGCTTAGAACAGTATTTGGGTATGCAGCAACTGGATGGTACCGCTAGCAATGTGAAAGAAAGGAAGAACAGTGATGGCGATGTGATTACGCAAAACGGCAATAAACAACACGTGGCCACAATAGCTTAATATGTATGAACTAAGGAATTTATATACAAATGTATTTTTGTATACAATTTTGTTATTGATTTGTGATTTATTTGTTTTCATCAGTATTGTTGAAGGTGTGGAGGCGCATTTGAAATATGTCGGGAATTTAATTTGTTGCAATAAATCGTTCTCGTAGATTTATAAAGCAATCTACTTTGTTTACATCTTATTTAACTGTGTGGTGGGTGCATATATATTTTCTAAAATACTTTTCAAAACTTCGAAATTCTTTAATTTTTTTTTGAAGTACTTAAAATTTTCTTTCGAAATATTTTTCAAGTTTTTTCGAAATACAACTTTTTTGAAATAGTTTTAAAAAATTTCGAAACTACTTTTGAAAACTTTTCGAAAAAAGTTCAAAATTAAACATATTTTTGAAGTATTTATAATGTTTTTCGAAAATTTTAAAATTTGTTGAAATATTTCTGAGTATTTGTATATGTACATATATATTTTTTGAAAAGCATTTTTTTTTAAAACTTTTTTTCTTTTTTTTTTTTTTGAAAAACTTAAATTTTATGTGTTATAACTCTTTTGGAATTAGTTTTAAATTTCTTTTTGAAAACTTTGCAAAGTAACTTTCAAAATTTTCCAAAATATTTTCAATTTTCTCGTAACGCTAAAAATTTATTTTGGAAATATAATTACAAAAAACTTAAAAAAAAATGAAAATAAATTTTCAAACTATTTTTCAAAGCTTTATACAATCTTTTAAAATTTTTCGAAATATATATTTCGAAATATTGTTCAAAATTTTTCGAAATGCATATTTTTCAAAACTTCTTGCAATATTGCTAACACTGTTAGAAATATTTTTTTGTCCTTGTTATTATAAAATCTTTCTAAATATTTTTAAAACTTTCGAAATATATATTCTTTTAAATAGATTTCAAAAAAATTTCAAAATACCTTTCAAATATTTAGAAATTTTTTTTTCGGCGAAAACTGTATTTTTTCGTATTTTTCGCAATTTTTCGATCTATTAGAAGATTTTGAAAGTTTTTCGAAATTCAATTTTTTTTCAAAATTTTTTAAGATACTTTATAATATATTTCAAAATATTTATAATACTTCTTAAAAATTATAAATATTTCCTTAATTTGCAAAATCTTTAAAATTTAGGTTTTTTTAAAATTTCGAAAATTATTTCGAAGTTTCCGAATTATTTTTTAAATATTTCGATTTTTTCAAATTTTTAATTTTATTTTAAAGGTACAAAGTTTTTAAAAATTATATACTTTTTTTCGAAATATATTTCAAAAGTTTTCGATATATTTTTAATATTTCACTTTTATCTGTTTTTTCAAAACTATTTCGTTTTATTTAAAATATTTTGAAAAACATTTCCAAATTTAATTTTTTTTTTTTAATTTTCGAAATAGTTAAATTATTTGATTTGCTTTGCAAAATTTTTTTGCAAATTGTTTGTTTTTTTTAATTTAATTATTAATTATTTTTTCAGAATTTTTGGAAAATTGTTTGATTTTTTTATATTTTTTGGAAAATTTTTTGATTTCTTTTGCAAAATTTTTGGTAAGTCATTTGATTTCTTTTCGAAATTTTTTGAACAAATTTGGATTTTTTTTTTTGAATGTTTTGGAAAAATATTTAATTATTTTTCAAAATTTTTGTATTATTGTTTTTTTTTTTAAATTTTTTGGAAAATTTTTTGATTTCTTTTGCAAAATTTTTTGGTAAGTTATTTGATTTCTTTTCGAAATTTTTTGAACAAATTTGGATTTTTTTTGGAATTTTTTGGAAAAATATTTAATTATTTTTCAAAATTTTTGTATTATTGTTTGATCTTTTTTTTCAAAATTTTTGGATTGGTTTTTTTTTTTTTTTTTTTTTTTTTTTTTTAATTTTTTGATTTCTTTTGCAAAATTTTTGGTAAATTATTTTTTTTTTTAATTTTTGAGGATTTTACTGAAAGTTTTCCCCGGACCTAAAGCGACTAGTTTGGAGGTTGAGAAGTCAATCTGTAATCAAAATAGTTTAATTATCTTATCTTCAAGAGCTTTAATTGCTTCTATGTGCAATCGAAATAAAATTTATGTACATACATACATACATATGTATATTGTGTAAATGGCATGATTTCCTTTATTTGTGCACTTAATTTGAGTGTTTTGTTTTTATAGGGATTATATAGATAATTGTAACTGTAAGCAAATATTTATTTTTCAAACGAAATAATCAACGCGTTGCCTTAATAAATTCGCTTTGCTCAGCATTTCAATTAATGAGACAATAAACATTTTCAAAAATAATTTTTAAATATAAACATTGAATGAAGCTCCAAGACAAATTCTCCAACAACCCTAAGCTCACTGATAGCGTTTTTGCCTGACTAAGCGAATCGTTATCAGCGAACGCCGCCCGCAACTAGTGGCACTCAAAATTCGAAATAACAATAAACAACTATATTTATCTACAATAATATAAACAAATAACAAATTCGTTAATCCACCGCTAAGACTACGACGCACCCGTGCCGTGCCGTGCCGCTCAGTTGTGGCGACGCGCATATACGCCGCCAACCTGCATTTCGTATGCATTGCGCTCCTTATCCATTTGCCAATTGGCCAGCAGCTTGTCGAGTTCGGTATAGGTCAGCGTCTTGCCTTGACGGCGCTGTTCTGCCTCTAAGGTATCACCCGCGCGCTTACCGTCCGCCTCGTGTCGCTTTGCGACGTCTTCTTTGTTAATGGATGCTGCGGCATCGATGAATTTGGTAACCTCGGACACGTTCAACTCATTGGGATGTGCGATGCGCATGATATAGTTGGGCGTCGGGGTCGGTGCTGCGGGCGTCTCCTCGGCGTACTCATAATCGGCGCCCATCAGCTGTGCGTAGTGCGGCAGTACGAAACCTTGCGCGGCGCTGACCAAGAACGCCAGCGCGGCGAGCATTATCAAGTTCAAAACTGGTGCCATGTGTCACGCGCGCAGTGCCAAGAAACCAGAAGAAGAAGAAGAAGAAGCAGAAAAGACGCAAAAGAACAACAGCAGCAAACTCGAAAATCAAAACAATTTCACAAATAATTCGCAGCCGAGCAAATGCGCGTTCGAAAACAACTCGCGTTCAATCAAGGCGATGACGTGCGAATTTGAATTTAAATTTGTATATTTGATATTTAATTAATTTAAATTTTTCCCTCCACTTTATGTGTAGCGTGAGAATTGTGCGCGTTGCTGTGCTGTTTGCTTGTTGGAGGATGTTGTTGCCGCGACGGGTATTTAAACTAAACTGATTGACGATTAAACGAGCATTTATTAATGCTGCGCGAATCGGATCGAGATTAGAACTGGCTCGCTGGCGGCTAGCGGCTGGCTGGATAGATGGATGGGATGGGTAGACAGTAGCGACGTGCGCGGCGCGCGTTCGATAGAAAAGTGATGATGGCTGCGCGACGGTGCAGCGGACGTACGGTCAGCAGCATCGTAAATTGTTGATCTTGTTGTTTGTCCGCGCTGCTATGCTTTGCTGTTCTCAAATCTCCAATAAAAATGAAATTTTATTTTCTTTTCTTTATCACTCGCAGCAATTTGTTTTCTACGCTGCATTCTGTGGCTGCACTGGCTGGCTAGGCAGGCTCGTTTTAAATGCGTTTCAGTGCTGGGCGCCCCGGCAAAAGCTTGATGATAAGCGTTGCGTTGTGTTAGCCGCTACAAAAACAACAACAACAACAACAAACCCAGCGACAGCTTGATAGTCATTTCAATTAGTTTGGTTGTGACTTCGGGCGGGTAGAGCATACAGGAGGAGGTGATGGTAGCGGGGCGAATGCATGATAATGAGAAGTCAAAGACACTTATTATGAGCTTGCTATCGAACATTGCAGTTGGGGCTTGAAATGCGTATTATGTGCTGGGAAACCCTGTTCTTATTGTTGTAGCTGTTCGATGTCGAACTTACTGGGTGGTCCCGAAAAGGAAAAGTCATACCATTAAGAGCCACGCTGTCTGAAACGCCCGTTTAGTATCGGACGGCTCAAAGAGACCCTTCTCCCTTCTGACTGAGCTTTTGGTATTGAGCGACGTAGAATCAGATCCATTATCTGCCATCGAAGACTGCTTTACCTTGGATCAACTGAGTCCGAAGACACTCTGATCAAACCCTTTGAGTTCGTTGTCAGTGGGCCGTAATCTTTCACACAATACGCTAGATAAGGGTTTATATACAATATTGAGGAGGCTTAATCCACTATTATTGGCGCAGTTTGTGAAGTAACTCTTCTTGTGGACTGGACAGGACACACTTAGATTCCATTCGTCCTACATGCTCTCATCGATTCAAATTTTACAAAGAAGCTGACGCATGTTGTTGTTGTTGTTGTAGCGGTTCGCTAACCCCGCTTAGGGCAGGCATAATCAGTCTAAGTCGCCGAGGTCATCTAACGGAAGGTCCAGGAAACGTGTTTTTTCGACAGGGTTGGACCAAAGGGAAAGGGGGGTTAGATGGGTAGGTTTAAGGTGGCATGTGAAGAGGTGGTTAGTGTCGTGCGGGGACTCTCCACATGCAGGGCATACGTTGGGTATGCTGGGGTCGAGTCTGCATGCACCTTATCAGTTCTTCGTTATCATATTTGAAGAGCTCAGACGGCTCTCACAGCTTTGTTGTTCATCTGGCGCACAATTGCTATTCAGATTTCAGTTGGTTGATGGAACATAGATTGGGGTTTCGGGGAGTTCGCTATCTCCGGGTATTGCATTCTCACTGGCGTGCAGAAGACCAGAGAAGGGTTGCCTGTATAAATGTAGTAGATCAGATCTTTGGATCCGAGTACATAAGTATACTCCGGTACCGGACGCGACATGTTCACTGCTGCTGTTGCAGAGGCTTGCTCAGCCCCACTAAGCAGCAGGTGAAGCCAATCTCTGTCGTAGAAGGTAGTTAGTGTCGTGCGTGGACTCAGACATACTTTAAGTATGTCGTGTTCACGCCTGTATAAGTCGGAGTTGAGTTCACTGCAGTATGCCGACCTTAATTGGGTCATTCGTATGATATGGGTGGATGCGGCTACCTCTTTTCTCTCGAGCATTACCCCTTGTGGACCAACTCCTGTTGTTGTGGTTGTTGTTGCTGTAGTCCAAAGTAGATTTTAGGGAATGTTGCGGGGGTGACACTCCTTGGCTGGATAACAATTTGGTATTTATAGATCCGAGTGCCGCGTGAACCTTTTGATTTTAGTCGCCTCTTACAACAGACATGCCTTACCGCGGGGAAATTCTTGAACTCCTACCCATATCCAGCTCGTCAAGCTCTAACCGCTGTCAAAAATATACTATTGTGAATAGCTCGTACAAAGGGAAATTCACAATAACGCAATTTTTTATAGCAAACCCGTTAAAATATCAAATGAAACCTCGAAACCTCCTTTTCTTTCAACTTTTATCAAAAATGAATGCATTTTTATTATTGCACAAATACAAAAAGAACAAACTATTTTTTTTTTTTCATTTTATATGAACTTATACTCATATGGTATATGTGTGTGTGTATGTATGCATGTACAGTATATATAATATTTAAATGTGTACATTCTATCATTTTTTATTTATTTTTTTTTATTTTATTTTTTTAACTGGATTCGTTCGTCTTCTTAAATATCAGTAACATCTATTATTACTTAATTGTGTATATAAATTAATGCTAAATGCTTCTTTCATCATTTGGTTATTATTCACTCAAACATCGCCTCCAGTCTCACAGACAGACTTCTCCTTGTACTGCGATTTTCGTCTCAGCATTTGTGTATTTATTCCTCCGAGGTCTCCGTAACTGTCTCTGTGACTTTTGTTCTCTTTATAACAGTCGTTGTTGTTGTTGTCTCGCCAGTTACACCACCATCAGCGTTGTTAACCGGCAACACAATCGTGCTCGTAAACACACCAGTCGAGGTATCCTCGTTTGTGGGTTGTGCGACAATGGTTGAGGTTGTGCTCTGGAATGCGAAGTGAAAATTAGTAAACAAATACAATGAATAAATGGAAATACTAAAAAAAAAAAATAATTAAAATTAAAGAGAAAAAATAATAAGAAAAATATAGAAAAAACTAAAAAAAAAACACAAAAAATAATTAAAAATCAAAAAAAAAATTAAAAATTGCAAAATAAAATTTTTAAAAAATTAAAAAAAAATAAAAAATTAAAAAAAAAATAGAAAAAAATATATTACAAAAAAAAATTTAAAAACTAGAAAAAAATTAAAAATAGAAAAAAGTTAAAAACTAAAACTAAAAAATTAGAAAAAATTAAGAATAGAAAAAAATATAAAAATGTTAATATAAAAAAATTGAAAATAGAAGAAAAATTTATAGAAAAAATATATAAAAAGGAATGTATAAAAAATATGTATAAAAAAAATGTGTATAAAAAAGGAAAAATTAACAAAAAAAAATAAAATAAATAAAATAAAATAAATAAAATAAATATAAAAATGTAAAAAAGGAAAAAAATAAAAAAATGGAAAAAAAATAAAAAATGGAAAAAAATAAAAAATGGAAAAAAATAAAAAATGGAAAAAAATAAAAAATGGAAAAAAATAAAAAATGGAAAAAATAAAAAATAGAAAAAATTAAGAATTGAATAAATAGAAAAAATTAAGAATTGAATAAATAAAAAAAAATAAAAAAAAATAAAACAAAATAAAAAAATGGAAAAGATAAAAATTACAAAAATAAAAATAAGGTAGAAAATATAAAACAATTAAAATTAGATTAAAAGAAAGAAATAAAATATAGAAGAATGAAATATACAAATAAAAAGCAGAAATAAATTAAAATAAAATAGATAAAAAATAAAAAAAAAATTTAATCAAAATACAAATAATAAAACAATATATTATTAAGTAAATATTTACATATGTACAATAAATAAATTACAAAATTTAAAAAATAAATAAAGTAAAATATAGAAATAAAGAAAAAAATTATAGAAACTAGAAAGAATTAAAATAAAATTAAAAAAAAATTTAAATTAATTTAAAAGATCAAAAATAGAAAAACAGAAAAATATAAATAAATAGAATAAGATAAACACGTACAATAGAAAATTAAAAAAGGTAGCGAAATAAGAAGCAGAAAAACCAAGAGAAAAGAAATAGTAAATCAAATAAAGAATAATAAAAAGAAAAATATAAATTAATAAAATAAGATGAAAACATTCAATAGAAAATTAAATTCTTCCCTTTTTAAAAAGAAACAAAATAAAGAAGGGGAAAAAATTAAAAAGAAAAAAATATTTCAAAAAAGTTAAAAATATATATAAAAAATATAAAAAACTGTAAAAAATAAAGAAGGGAAAAAATTAAAAAGAGAAAAAATATTTCAAAAAATTTAAAAATATAAAAAACTAAAAAATATAAAAATATAAAAAACTAAAAAATATAAAAAAATAAAAAGTATAAAAAATATAAAAAAAAACAAAAAAAATTGCAAATAGAAAAAAAGAAAATTAAAAAAATAGCAAGAATAAGAAAAAAGTATAAGCATAAAAAAATAAAATTATGAAATTATAAAAAATAGAAATAAAAAATAAAATCAAAAATAATTAAAATTAAGGAAAAAAAAAATAAAACGATAAAAAAACAAAAAAAAACGGGAATAAAAGTTGTGAGTAAAAATAAAAAACAAGAAACATACATAAATTAAACAAAATTAAAAAATTAAATGTAAGAAAAATAAAAAATTAAAAAATTAAATGTAAGAAAAATAAAAAAATAAAAATAGAAAATATATATAAAATTAAAAAGAATATAAAATAAAAAATAATATAAAATAAAAAATAATATAAAATAAAAAAGAATATAAGATAAAAAATAATATAAAACAAAGAAAGTTTGTTATTTTAATAAAAGCGTACTACCGGTAAGTAGTATTTAAAATGGGTTTTATTTTTATAATAATTTCATTTACATTTTTCTATTGGCATCAACTAATTTAAACGCTTGAAAAATGTATTTTGTTTGCACAAATTGATATATGTGCATACATAATACATACATACATATGTATTTACGTATGTCAGTTTTGTGTGTTGTCTGTTTCTTTATGATTTGTCAATTGTTTGCTTTTTGATAAAAATTTAGCCATCAAATTAACTGCTAAATTAAATTTTATTGCCATTCGCAAGTACATACGTACATACATATGTAAATTACTGGAGTTTTTATATACATACATACAAATATATGTTCTTTCTGTCTACGTGAGTTCTGTGCGAAGCACTTGCACTTTCGTTATGTGATATACGAGTACGATATATCGTATGGTATATGCGAAAATGTTAGATAAGGTTTTTTTTAAATAAACTTAAAAAAAAACACGTGCGCCGACAATAAAAAAAAAAACATTTTTTATGTTATTTTAAAGGTCCCTTGCGCATTTTTAGTTGAAGGTGTTAGTTGTGCTGGTTCATATAATTAAATTTTTGCAAAACGTAATATATTTTTTTAACTTTAAATTATGCATTCTTTTTTTTTCGAAAATAGAAAAATTCTATTTTTTCCAATGCAAAAAAAATATTCAAATTTCACAACAAAACAGCACTAAAATATATGTACATTTGTACACATATCAGGCGCAAGCTCTAATGAGTGCGCGTAGAAGTAATTAGCTAAGCTTGCGCAATAAAATTAAAAACAAATTTTGTCTGAAAAGCTTATTTTATGTGGTTTGAAATTTTTATGAATTCGGAAATGCCAACCAAAAAATTTAAAGAATTTTCAGAATTTTTCCTTTTATTTTTACAATACACTAAAGCCAAAACGTGTTTAATTTTGAATTTCTTAAAATATTTGAGTTTTTAATATTTGTAAATATTAATTTTTTATTTAATTTTGAAAATTTATAAATATTTAGATTTTTTTTGTTAATTTTTTTTAGTGATTATTATTAATATTTGAGTAAACAATTTCGATTTTCCTTCATTTAACGTTTTTACTGTCGCTCTACACGCATCGCATACAATACTACATTGTTGTTGTTCGCATTAAAATATTTTTATGCCCGCCCGTATGCATTGGCTACTTATGTACATATTATATGCATGTATGCATATGCCATGTGATTAAGCGCGAGACTGACTCATGTCGAGAATATTTCTTTATGAGTAATGTTTTTTTTTTTTTTTTTTGTAAATAATGTATGTATCTTTTTATGTTTTATTACAAAGATCTTTTTTGTTAACAAAAACTTGAGACAATCACATTTTTTATTTCAAAAGTATATTATTTATTTTTTTAATTGTTTTTTAATATTTATTTTAATTTTATTTGTATTTTTTAATTTTTTTTATTTTTATTTTATTTGTGTTTTTATGTTTTATTTCGCTTAGCTTTTAGTTTTTTTTTTTAATTCTTATTTTATATTTTTAGTTTATTTATATATATTTTTTAATTAATTTCAATCACATTTTCGAATTTAATTTTATTTCATTCAATTTTTTAAATTTTTTACTTTATTTCAATTTTTGCTTTTTCGTTATTTTTGTTATATTTTTTAATTTAATTTTTTAATTTATTATTTCATTTTTGTTATCTCTTTATTTTATTTTTAAGTTATTATTATTATTAGTTATTTTTAAGCAATTATTATTTTTAGTTATTTTTAAGTTATTATTATTTTTATTTATTATTATTATTTTTTATTTATTATTATTATTTTTTATTTATTATTATTATTTTTAATTACTATTTATTAATTATCTTTTGTTATCTTTTTATTAATTATCTTTTGTTATCTTTTTATTTTTTTTTTTTTTTTTTTTTTTTTTTTTTTGAATTATTTTTTGTTATATTTTTATTTTTCTTATTATTATTATTTTTATTATTACTATTATTTTTTTTTTTATAATTATATTTTTAATATTATTTTTTTATATTTAGTTTTTTTCTTTACTATTATTTTTTTATATTTGTATATTTAATTATTATTTTTTTATTTATTTTTTTTTTTATATTTTTTTTTATTTATTTTTATTTACTTTTTTTTATTTTTTCTATTTTTTTTATTTTTATTATTATTATTATTACTATTATTATTTTTATTATTACTACTATTGTTTTTTTATTATTATTATTTTTTTAATATTTAGTTTTTTTCTTTACTATTTTTTTATATTTGTATATATAATTATTATTTTTTCATATTTGTGTATTTAATTTTTATTTTTTTATATATATATATTTTTTCTATTTTTTTTTATTTTTTCTATTTTATTTTATTATTCCTTTTCAAAGGCCAAAATCTCCTGCCTCACTACCCTTCGCAAGCACTTGTGACATCTTTATACATGCTTTAGAAGCACACACGCATACACACACACACACTTTGCATTCAAACTCTTTTCAAAAACACTCGGCATCCTTTCATACCGCATTTTTCGCCTCTGAAGGACTCCATGAGGTCTTCGAGTCTGGATCCTTTGAGCAACAGCTACCCATTTTGCTATTTTTTTTTTCTTAAATTTTTCACACTTTTTGCAACTCTATGCTGGTTTTTAGCGTGCCTGTATGTATATTTGTGTATAATTCCACACTCCAAACACTCCGTATGCGCTTTTTAACAGTCTTTATAGAACTGAGTTAGTAGTATATTTTTCATCAAAGTCGTTGCCGTCGTTGTCGTTGTCGTTGTCGTCTCACGATTGCACAGCGTACGTTTGTCAATTTCACTTTTGTTGGACTCACTTTTTCGAATTTATTATTGAATCGAGTAAAAGGTGGCAGCGATGCAGGCCGGCGGTGTAGGCGTCGTTAGAGGAGTCAGTCATACTACGACTTGCTGCAGCACTCCTTAACATACTTAAGTACGTATGTACATATGTATGTATGTACTGTGATATGTTTGTATTTAAGTTCTGCTGTGCTCTACTCTCTACTCTGCGGTTGAATTCAATAAGGTTTTATCGCGAAAAAAAAACAATAAGCGCAATAAATAAATTACAACTAAATAACTCATACATTGCTACAACAGCAGCAACAACAATACACCGACATAAATCTTTGTACATTCATTACCAAGTATGTACATATGTACTCGTATATAAATAAATGATACGCTGCGCCACAATACTCATCTGATGTATTTCACAAATTGATGGGGGGAAATAAGTAAATTCGCAATAAACTAATAATAATAAAATAAGATAAAAATATATATGAAAAATGTGCAAAAGAATTTATTTGAATGACTTAACTGCTGCCGGCGCTCAACTCCATTTGTAGCACATAGACACCGGCTGACAGGCAGGCAGGCAAGAGACTCTCACTTGTCATGTGCGTCCATCGCCCACCGAGTGGGTTGCTGTGGGGTTGAGCGGCTGAATGGGGGCCGCGGCGGTTATTAGTTGGTTGGCACTTGTTTGTTGTACACATATACACTGTTAATACATACATACATACATTTATATATATTTTTTCTCGTTCCTTTTGCATTAAATAAAGCTAACTGGGCTTCCATTGTCTTATCAGCTCAAAATGAGCGCTCTGCTCTGCTTTACTTGCTTTACTCTAGCAGCGGCGCAATTGTGGCATTGCTTTTGTACGTGCGGCGTATTATTAATTTTTTTTCTTTTTTTTCTCTTTGCCTGGGTATGAGTTGATTTGGAGTCATACATATGTGCGTATATATTTATATTTTTGCTATATTAATAACTTTTATTAGCCGAGAATACACGTATGACGACGACTTTATTGAATTAGAATTTTTTTCTAATTTTTTTTTATTTGCCATATTTCTAATTTATTAGTTTACCAATTTTTTAATATTTTACCATTATTTTTATTAATTAATTTTTTATTTATTTTTTTTATGTATATTTTTATACCTACATTTTTTTACATTTTATTTTTTTTTTTAATTAATAGTTTTTTATTAATTTTTTTCACAATATTTTTTTAGTTAATTTAGCTTTTAATAAATTAATTCTTAATTATTTGCATATTTATTATTTTATACCTTTTTTAATTTGTGTAAATTTTTACAAATTTTTTATATTTTACCATTATTTTTATTAATTAATTCTTTATATATTTTTTTAAATTTTGTTTATTTTTGAACTAATATTTCTTGATTAATTTTTTTTCACAATATCTTTTAGTTAATTTAGCTTTTAATAAATTAATTCTTAATTATTTGCATATTTATTATTTTATTCCTTTTTTAATTTGTGTATATTTTCAATGAGTTAATTCTTTTATTTTCAAAAATCATAATTTAATTAATAAATCTATCATATTTTATCTAATTTTTTTTTTCTAATTTCCTTAATTTTATTAATTTACCAATTTTTTTATATTTCCCCATTATTTAATTAATTAATTTTTTATTTATTTTTTATGTATGTTTTTATATTTTTTTTTTATTTATTATTTTTATATTTTTGTTTATTTTTAAATTAATATTTTTTTATAAATTTTTTTTCACAACATTTTTTAGTTAATTTTTTTTTTAATAAATGAATTCTTAATTATTTACATATATATTTTTTATTACTTTTTTTAATTTGCGTATATTTTTAATGAGTTGATTCTTTTATTTTCAATAATCATAATTTTTTAAATTAATAAATCTTTTATATTGTACATAATTATTTCTTTTTTAATTTCCTAAATTTATTTATTTTTAATAATTTAATATTTTTTAATTAATTACTTTTTATTTAACCTGTTTTTTATGTGTTCTATTTTTACTTTTATACTTTTAAATGCATTTGTTGTTTTATCAATATTTTTAGTTAATTTAATTTAATTTTTTATTTTTGAAAATATTTATTTTTTTATATAATTTTATTTTTCATTTTGAACGGTATATTTTTTTACTTATCATAATTAGTATTCTTGGTTTCTTTTTTTTTTCATTTTTAAAACTTAATTATTTTCAATGCTTTTTTTTAATATATTTTTAATCAACTAATTTTTTATTTAACTTAAACTAATTTATTTTTAATTTTTTTTTATAATGATATTTAGTTTCATTTCTTTTTATAATTAAAATTGTCTCATCTTTATTTTAGTTTTTTCAAATTTCATTTCATTCTTTTTTTAGCTTTCTAAAATTTTTATTACTTATTGTTTTATCTTTAAATTTAGTTTTAATTAAATATTTAATTTTTTTTGTGTATTTTACGAAAGAATAAAATTAAAAATTTTAATAAAATTACCAAAAAAAAAATTTTTTTTGTAATTTTATTTATAATTTTAATTTTTATTAACTAGACTAAACCCTTGCGCTAGTGCTTCTTTCTCTGTAAAATAATAATTGTAGTATTTTTCTTTTATAAATAAAATAAATAAAAAAACTTTTTTATCATTTTAATTTTATGATTATTTTTATAATTTTAATTAAACGTATTTTTTATGGAATTTTAATTTTATCATCATTATTGTTTTAACTTAATTTTTTTATAGCTTTAGTATATTTTATAATTTTTATTTTTTCTATCTTTATTATTCTGTTTTTTATAATCCTTCATTACTTAACTTTGCTTTATTTTTAATTTTAATTAAATCTTTATAATTTTATTTATTTTTTATAGTTTTAATACAATATGATATATTTTTATTTTTTTTTTAGATTTTTTTTTAATGTATTTCATTATTATCTTTATTTAAAATTATAGTTATTTTATATTTATTTTTATAATTTTTTTTTTGTTATAGCAATTTAATTTTCTGTTGGTATTTTTATTTATTATCTAATATTTTTCACTGTTTTTATAATTTTATTTCATTATTGTTTTAATTTAACTTATTCCAAATTTTTAATAATTTTTATTTATATTGTATAATATTATTTTTAATAACTTAATTTTATTTTTTTGTTGGTAGTTTTTATTATCTAATATTTTTTGTTTTTTTTTTTTAAATAATTTTAATTTTAGTTTATTTTTTGCTAATTTTATTTTTGTTTTTCATTTTATTTTTAATTAATTTTTTTATTATTTATTTGTAATAATTTTAAAACATTTTTATTTCTTTTTTCTTCTATTTTTTTTTGTGTTGTTTTTTTGCTCTCTCCTGCCCTCAAATTGGCTTAAATTGTCTCTTTTTGAGACTTGAAAGTGGCACAAGGCGCCTTCGCTGATAACGCCGGCGAGTATTTTAATAGCAAAAAGTCAGTTGAGCAGTCAATATGATATTTGTATATAAATACATACATATTTATTTTTATTTGAAACATTTTATTTATAATTCCTTTTGAGGTCATCTGTATTTTTACATGCCATTTGAAGTACTTGAGTTCGCTTATCGTACAGTTCTGGTATCGATGCTTATCAGTTATCAGTTTTCGTTTAAATATTTATCAGTATATGTACATATGTCCTAATCATTCAAAAATAGCTTTTATTTATTTATTTTTTAATTGACTTGAACTCTAATTCTCTGAATCGCTCTGAATCATTTTTCATTCTTGAGTCACACGCTCTTATCTCTGCGCTTAGTGAATGGTTTTTTAGCACTGTTCTAATATGTACACGCATACATACATACATGTATTTATTTGCACAAGTGTTGCATAAGTTGCTGCTGTTTTAGATATGCAAAGTTCCTAATTATCGAGCTTTCTTCTACGACTTATTGTTTTTATTTTTTATTTTTTTAAATTTAGTTTCGCCAAAGAAAGCTTTGACGCGCTGCGATTCGGCAAATGTTAAGTCACTTGCTGCTCTCTATGGTAAAGTGACAAGAGAGCGCTTCGATTTTTAACTGTTGAAAATATTTTTTATTTAAATATTTGCTATACCTTCTGCTCAAATATAATCGAGACTGGCTCAATAAAACAAAAACGGTTAATTATTCTTCAATATTTATTTTATCCCCTTCAAAATAGTCACCATTAGAGGCGATACACATATGCCACCTTTTTTTTCCAATCTTCATAACACTTCTGGTAGGCCGCTTTAGGTATGGTTTTCAGTTCCTTCTTTGAATTCTCTTTTATGACTTCAATCGACTGAAAATGCTTTCCACGAAGCGGCAATTTGAGTTTAGGGAAAAGAAAAAAGTCACACGGTGCCATGTCGGGTGAATATACGGTGCTTGCGGAACAATATTTACGTTGTTTTTGGTCAAATAATCACGTACAAGACGAGACGTATGAGCTGGCGCATTATCATGATGTAGAAACCATGACTTGTGGTCCCACAAATCCTTCCTTTTGAGACGAATATTCTCACGCAAACGCTTCAAAGCGGATAAATAATATTCAGCATTAACGGATTGACCTTCTGGAAGGAATTCCGAGTGCACAACACCTTGGCTATCAAAGAAAACAGTGAGCATAACTTTGATTTTCGATCGACTTTGACGTGGTTTTTTTGGGTTTCGGCTCATTTGGAAGGCGCCATTCAGATGATTGCTGGGCTGTTTCAACGTCGTATTCATAGACCCAAGTCTCGTCACCAGTTATGATGTGCTGGATGTCCGTATCACTCATTGTGAGCATTTCCTAGGCGACAGTTTTGCGTTCCTCTTTTTGAAGAAAATTCAAAAATTTTGGAACAAATCGAGCAGACACACGTCTCATGCCCAAAACATCGTAAATAATGTTATGAGCGGATCCATTTGATATGTTGAGCTCACTAGCTATCTCTCTTTCAGTCACACGACGATTTTCCAACGTAATTTTCTTTACTTTTTCGACGTTTTCTTCGTTTATTGACGTTGCTGGACGACGATTATGGGGCATGTTCTCCAGCGATGTACGGCCGTCCTTGAACGACTTATACCAATCAAAAATACGTGCACGTGATAGGCAAGACTCCCCATATGCCTTCTACAACATTTTCATTGCGTCCGTCGCACTTATTCCATTGGAATAACAAAATTTCAAACAAACTCTTTGCTCAACGTTAATTTCCATAGTAAAATTCGAAAAACACACTCGAGGTTGACTTGTTTATAGTGCCGTAAAAAAAAAAAACTACGTGACAGATCGCGCTCAAATTTGACATGTAAACATACATATAACAGTCCTGCCAACCTAAGCAAAAAAAAAGTATGGCCATATGTCTTGTCCTTCTCGAGTTATGGATAAAGTCTCGTTTATATTTGAGCAGAAGGTAATATGTAACTAAAATATGATATTCAAAATTGAAATTAAAACTTTTTAAAATGAAAATAAATTTTATTTAATTTGTCAAAAATCACTTTCAAAAAAAATTTTAAATTTTTAAAATGCAAATATTTTTTTCTTAATATTTTTATTTTCTAAAAAACAAAATTTTATGGCTTTTATACAATTTTTGTTTTGCATAACCATTGGAATTTTTCGCTTATCTATAATTATTTTTTTTTATAGACATACATAAATACATACATATATTATTATTTTTATTCATAGTAAAATTCTTATCATTTAAGTCATGCGCACGCAATTGAACTCTTACACTAAATATTTAAATAAATTTAATATTTTTTTTTTTTATCACAAAACACAATATCCAACACCTTAGTCTACCATATATACATACGTGTACATATGTATGTATGACCTTACTCAATAGCCCTCACGTATGCTGTCGTTTAAATATTGTAGCCGACATATCGCCATAACGCACATCTTCATAGCTGCCCTGCGTGAATTCAATGTCCACGAGGTCATCGGCAACACTACGTGTTGCCGCCGTCGCGCTGGCACTCGGTTCGCTAGTGACTATGGTGGAGAGTGTACCCTGGCGGGAGGAAGAGTTATTTATATTTATTTATATTTAGCCTGCCTGCTCCACCCACTCACCCGCTCATTTGGCTTGATTTCCTCTCTACTTTGCCATATCGACCAATAGCTGCCTGTGATCGCTCCATCATCCAGTTCATCGGGCTGTGCGCGTCGACAACAGCAGTCACAGCGTAGTAAGCGTTGCATTTTGTGGTCCTCCTATTTCTTGCTGCTCCACTTCGCTTATCTTCCTTTTTTGTGGCTTTTTTCAACTCAACTCCGCCGTTGCATTACAACATTTCGCTTTGATTGCTTTGACTACGTTTCGACGCGTTTGTATGTTACCTGACGAGTGTTGGGCGTTTGTGCGCGCATTGGAGTCTTCGTAGCACGCCATAGCCCGGCGGCTTGTCTTATCAGCGTACATTATTGTTAGCGATCAGTATCATAAAGATTATGAAACGTTTGACGCCGTATCGGCGCATTATTGGCAAGTGTTTTATAAATTGTTGTTTTGTTTTTCCCTAGTTTCTGATTTATTTGATGTCGTAATACAAAGTAGTGTCTGAAAAGAAAACAGCTGACCGCCCTTAGCGCTGCTACAAAGTGGTCGGCGGGAACAAAGTGCGTCACTTTGCTAAGCGCCCTCAAGTCTATAAGCATACGTTCACACATACATAACTACAAACTTGTATGCATACCACATACCAACATAATGTAATCACCTTTCATTTTTGTTCACTTTCAGATTAACGGCGGTCAACGCTATGCACGCGACGAGCTAGTGAGCGTCTTGCAACGCGCCATCTCACCCGAACAGCTCATACCGCTCTACTGGCGCTCGGAGAAGAGTTTCATCAGCTTCTATGTGGACGATCATAGAGTTGCCGAACGTTTGGATGGTCTCGATCGTGCACTACAAATGCCCGATGGCTTTAGACCGTATTTGCGTATACGTGCCGCCTGTCCACAGGTGCCAGTTAATGACGAGCTAAAGGCACGCATGCAAGTGGTGATGGCAAAGCGTTATAATGCACAAACTAAGGCGCTGGACATGTCTAGCTTTCATACAGATCCCGATTTTAAGGGTGTCTTTTGCGGTCTCTTCCGTTCGCCCATCATGGCTGCCGCTGTGGAGATAATGGAGAAGAATATACCCGATTTGGTGGCGTTAAATTTGAATAACAATAACATTTCGTCCATGGAGGCGTTGAAAAATGCACACACACGCCTACCGAATCTGCGCATACTCTATTTGGCCGATAACAGGGTGAGTGTTGAGGTTAGGTAGAGTTTTGGGTTTTTTTATATCTTTTTTTTGTTGCAGATCCCCACCGTTACACATTTAGTTTCATTGCGTCAAGTACCGTTGGTTGAATTGGTATTGAAAAATAATGGACTCTACAGCCGCTACAAAGATCACTCGCATTACGTCAGGTATCAAACTTTGATTTACTAGGTGGCGCAACTGCACTGCGCAGCAGCGTCTGGTGTAGAAACTTGAATGACTGAGATTGTGTTGCCGGATGAAAGTGTTGCTGCGGCGGCGTTGTTGTTATTGTTGGTTGTTGGGGTGCGACGACGCTACGCGACGCTTCTCGGACTGCTCAAACACATGCTGGCAGCTGGCTGCTGACTGACACTGGCTACGCGTTACTGAGCTGATGTTGCTACAAGCGTGCCACGTCTATACAAGGCTTACGTCCAGCAGCTACCAAATAATATATATATTTTTATATACGAAAATTAATTAATTTTGAACAAATTTCATGTTTTATACTTTCTCGTTTCGTTTATGAAAAATATTCTGTAAAGCGCAGTTGTGGCTTTTTAAAGGCATTTTTTTTTTTGCAAACTAAAATATTTTTGCAAACTAAAATGTTCTTGCAATGTAAATTTTCATTGAAAATATGAAATTTTAGTTAAAATATGCAGAATTTCATTACAAAAATGCACATAAAAAGCCGCAGCAAAGCTCTATTTAATTTGTAATATCGTTAAAAAGCAAAAATAAGTAGTAAACCCCATCTACACATGCGTTTTTGTTGCGCATGCGTTTTGAAAATTTTGTAAAAAAGCAAATTTAAAGCAAAATTATTGTAATTCCTAGAGCAACTGCAATGTGAAGCAAAAATATAATACAAGTTTTGCTAAAAAAGAAGCTAAAATTGTAGCTCAAATATAGCTAAGCGTTGCTAGGCATGCAGAAGAAAACAAAAATAAGCAAAAAAAACAAAAAGCAAGAAAAAACATAAAAAAGGCAATAAAAAAAAAACGAATAAGACAAGCCAAATACAACAAAGAGCGACAATAAACGGCGCTTAAACATTACACGTCTGTGGAAATTAGCACTAATTTAGTTTGTATGAACACCGCAGACAAGTCACTGTTAACAACACTTAAACTCCAAGCGATTGGAGGAGTAAAGTTAATAAAAAATAAAAAAAAAAGTACAAAAAAAAATTTAAATAACCTAAAAAACTATGCGTAGAGCACGCTTCACACTTGCCTCACTTTAAAGAACGTCTACTAGTCTACGCCGCATTGCAATTAAACAACATTTTTTGGTACACTTGTGTGTGTGTGCGTGTGACGGCCGTGCGCGCATGCGTGCTTTGCTGGCGTGCAACTGTTAAGTTCTGAGGTCAAGGAAGCCGTTTTTTATACTTTGAAAGCATTGCATACACGCAATAACTGTTATAATAATTTGTATAAGTTTCATACATGTGTTGGTGTGATTTTGGTGTATATGTGTGTGTGAGGTGTGAGCCTGCAAAACACGAACACCAAATTGAAGCCGACTGCTTGAAACTGACTTAAAACATACAGAAAATAACTTAATAACGTATAAAAGAATAATAAGTCTCAATAAATGCATTTAAAACAATAATTTTTTCAAAGAAATGTCTGTGGCGCTCAGCAAAAAACGCGCGTTTCATTTGCGGCTTAAGGCATTTTGGCCAACAAACGTTTATTGTAGCTCAATTAAAATTAAAAAAAGAAGAAGAAGAAGAAAAAATGTTTTTAAAAAATATAAAATAATATTTAAAAATATATATGTATATGCTACAGCATACAATTAAGCAACGTTCAGCTATACAATGCAAGCAACCAAGTCGTTTCGAAAATTTATTACGACTTGCCACAGCGCAATGCTTGTTTATATATTTGCTTCCTTACACACATATTACTTCCCAGAAAACAGTGCTCTTTTTTTCCATACAGCGCGCATATTCTTTGCTGTACTCAAAATTGGCTTTAAGTCTGCTTTGTGATATGTATGTATGTATGTATGTAGTAATTAAAAATGAAATTCAGAAAATGCCTTATTTTCTACACTCAACTATTCAATTTTGCTTTTTAACAAAACTTGATAAAACTTAACATTTAATAATTTGTAAATTAATATTTCAAAGATTGCTCCAATAATATGTTCATTCACAGGGAGGTTCAACGTAAATTTCCGAAATTGCGTAAATTGGTAATTATGCTTCCAAAATTTTGGCTTGGCCTTTTCTTATTGGGCGTTTAAATTTATACTAATTCATTTTTCTATTTTCGTATGGTCGTCGTAGGACGGCGAAGATCTAACACCCATGATACAATTCGATGTGGGCGAGGAGGCTACTGCTATGCCACCGGCGAAAGCCTCATTCCTTTGCGATCCGAATGGTACAGATATTATACGTCAATTTTTGGAGCAATATTTTTTGATATTCGATTCGGACAATCGGCAGCCATTGCTCGATGCTTATCATGACCAAGCGATGCTGTCGTTGAATGTGCCACCAGCCAGTCAAGTTGGGCGGTAAGTTTCCGGTGTACATTCTTTTTATTTTTGGCTCTACGTGTATTCTAATCGTTACTCACTGTTCTTCTTACACATTGGTTTGTAGACTTGAGAAATATTGGCGCTACAATCGGGATTTGCGTCGTCAAAACGTTGATGATAATACAAAATTTCGCAATTTACGTGTCGGCCGCCTTGCGGTGGTATCAATGCTTGCTGAACTGCCGAAAACTAAACATTTTCCACGCTCTTTCACCGTTGATTTGACGCTATTTACGGTGAGGACCTGTTTGATTTTCATTTTTTTTTTTTACTTCTTTACCGTAATATGTATTTATAATATATTTTTATTTTATTTTTAATAAATATTTATTGTATTTCTTAAATATTATTAGTATATTTCAATTTTTTTTTTACTATATTTTAAATACATATTTATTGTATTTTAAAATTATCTTTGTTACATTTTGAATATAAATTTGAAATATTTTACTATATTTTTAATAAATGCTTATTGCATTTTTTAAATATTTGTAGTATATTATAATGTATTTTTTAAATATATTTACTATATTTATAGTATATTTAAATGTATTTTTATTGTGTTTTTAATATATTTTTATTTTATTCTTATTGTATTTTTTAAATATTTTTAGTATATATTTATTGTACATTTAATATATTTTTTGATTGTATTTTTTAAATATATTTAATTTATATAATATATTGTTATTATATATTTAAAATATTTTTTTTTATTTTTAATATATTATGTTGATTGTATTTTAATATTATTTTTGTCATATTAAATTAAATTAATTAATTAAATTTTTTAAATATTTTTGCTATATTCTTAGTACATTTTAATGTATTTTTATTTTATTATTAAAAAATTATATTTATTGTATTGTAAAATAATTTTTGTTATATTTTTATTTTATTTTGAATATATTATATTTATTGTGTATTAATATTGTTTTTGTTATATTTTTAATATTTTTTTTTAATTTTTTTTAGTATATTTTAATGTATTTTTATTGCTTTTTTTTATTATTATATTTATAATTTTGGTTTTATTATATTTTAATATTTTTTTATTATATTTTTAATTTTGGTTTTATTATATTTTTAATATTTTTATTTATTATAATTTTAATATTTTTTTATTATATTTTTAATTTTGGTTTTATTATGTTTTTAATATTTTTTTTTATTATATTTTTAATATTTTTATTTATTATAATTTTAATATTTTTTATTATATTTTTAATATTTTTTTTTATTATATTTTTAATATTTGGTTTTATTATATTTTTAATATTTTTATTTTTATTATTTTAATATTTTTTTATTATATTTTTAATATTTTATTTATTATACTTTTAATATTTTTTTGATATTATATATTTTTAATATTTTTTTATTATATTTTTGATATTTTTTCAATATTTTTTATTGCATTTTTAATATCAATATTTTATTTTTACTGTTTACTGCTGTTGTTGTTGTTGTTTTTGTAGCTGCTTTTATTTTTAACAATTTCTCTTTGTTTTCATCATAAATTCAGCCGAAAATGATAGTATTCACCGTCGCCGGCATGTTCAAAGAGTTCGATCAAGGCTCAGAGGAATTACGTTATTTCCAACGTCAGTATATAATTGTACCAGCGGGAAGTGGTTTCTGCATACGCAACGAAATGGTGCTCATCACAATAGCAATGCAGCCACAGATACGCTTCTTCAAGAAAACAATCGAGCCCTCTAACGCGCCGCAACAGATCAACCATGAGACTACTGGCCTTTCTAATAGTCTACAAAATCGTTTGAGTATCAATCAGCCCAGCGTGAGTATAACGTAGTTTTTTTACTTTAATTTCGTTTTCAAATTTTGTTTCCCTTCCTCTGTACACAACAGACCTCAACTGTCGCTGCCGCTACACTACAACCAGCGCAAGTGGGCATTGATGAGTCAACAAAAATACAAATGGTGCAAGCCCTTTGCGCACAAAGTAATATGAATATCGAGTGGAGCAAGAAGTAAGTTTTTTTTTTTTTAAATATTTGTAAACTTAAGCAATGTTTTTTAACCAAATACGCTTCTTTTGTAGATGTCTGGAGGAAACCAATTGGGATTATAATCATGCCGCTTTTGTATTTGATAAGCTACACAAGGAAAATAAGATACCACCGGAGGCCTTTATTAAATAGGCAATAGACGAGCTACATTACTTAACCTTCTACAGCTCAACCTCTTGCTCCTGAGCTGATTTTCTACGTACATGTGTACATAGTAGAGTTATAAGCATTTAAAATAATTATTTTTGAATATGCTAATTTTCTCATAAATCTATTTCAATATTATTAATTAATGCATGAAATCAAAATCTTTCAAAAATACAACGGTCTAGATTTAATATGTTTGCACATTTGCAGGCGTTTGATTTTATTGTATTGACTGAAAAGTTAACAGTTTTTCGATTCTTTTTTAAGCTCACTTCTTGAATGTTGTTCCGACGAAGTTAATATGTATGATTAACCTGTATGAGAGGAATTTTGTTTGATAATTGTATTAAAGCAATTCCTTAAAAAAGGTAATAGCTATAAAATAAAATCATTTTTATAGTAAAAATAAGTTAGAAAAATAAAAAGGAAAAATTATATATTTAATTTACCGAAAACTTCTAGAAATAAATGTAAATAGTGAGTAATTTTTTATGTTTATGTCCAATCAGCGTAAATTTTAAACTATATATCATTGAAATATAAAACACTAAGTAAAAGAGTCTATTCAAAATGGGCAGAAGTAGTTTTTTTTTTGTTTTTCATGGGGCAACAGGAAGGCGACCTCAGCAGTTACCAATTCAAAATTTAATTACCCCTACCAAAAGCCTGAAATATTTCATTAAATCAACCCCTTCCATTCTTTTATTTCCGGTAAACAGCTGTTTGCCAGCCGCTATTTGTCTTTTCATTAAGTTGGCACTACTGCTGTTATGCAAACTCAGCTGTCAAAGCTGACATTTGTTGGTCAGGAAAATTTTTCTCATTTCTATTAATTATAAAACGTAAGAATATTGATTTTAAAGCTTACAAAAATCATAAAAATCTATATAATACTTTTTAAGGGAGCCCTCAAAATGTCGGCCGCAGCAGCTGGTGCAGCTAGAAAGCAGGATATGCCCCCACCGGGTGGCTATAAGAAAATTCCATACTTACGTGTGCCAGCCAAGAGTTACTTCACAGGTGAGTAGTAGCCAAAATTCAACGTATCTACTTCAATTTATTATTTATTTAATCTGTAGGTTTTCAAATGATTGGCGGTTATGCGGTCATCACAACTGTGGGCATGTACATATACTACTTGACCGCAAAGAAGGTGCATCGTGAGGAGATCGAGAACCGTTCAGCACAACTCGTTATATATCCACTGCTCATTGCAGAACGTGATCGCGAATACCTAAAGCAGTTGCGTCGTAATCGTGACGAAGAGGCCAAACTGATGGAAAAAGTACCTGGCTGGGAGGTAGGTTATGGGTTTAAAAATTTGTATTTACTTATTAAATTTTTCTCTACTATTTCTTCCTAGGTCGGCACCTGGTATGGCGAGCCTGTCTACAAGACCTTGCCCAAAGACACACTTGTCACTCCCTTGTTCAAGGAGTTCTACGCGCACACCGATTACAAATCATTCGCTAAGCGTGCTCATCTTAAATTGTGGTCGTAAACCGTTGGCTACTGCTTTCGCTTTTAGTTTTTCTGCCATTCATTCGTAATACATATATATTATCATCGAAATGCTAATGGTATAGTAAATAAATAAAAGTAAATAAACGTTACTTTAATGTTAAATTTTTATTAATTCAAAAATTTACATATAGATTTAAAAAAAAAATATTCTTCAAGATACATTTTGAGTGTGTCTTGCCGTTCAACAATCTTCTTTAAATGGCATATGTATTTACATAGTTTCTTCTAGCATATGAATAAAACGAGTTACAAATAATATAAGGTACGAAAAAACAACTTAGTAATGGATAGTTTTAAAAAGCGTGTAGCATCGACAGGATCACTGTTAATCAGTTATTCGAGGTGTGAATTTCTACTTCATATCGCGTCTTCGTTTTATTGTGCCATCACAAGTTGGAAGATGTCGCTGTAAGAAGCCCTCAAATACGAACTTGCGCCCACAACGTTCACAATGGAAATCACGTTTCTCACCCACCATTTGTTTGTGTTGTTTAAGTTGTTCCGCATTTGAGTATTTCTCACGGCATTCATCGCAGGCGTAACGTCGTTTTACTTGGCCCTCTTCGAATACAACCGTAAAATTCTGTGAACAAAATGAGCATGTAAACTCTTTAACCACAATTTTTTTGCCACCATGCTGCTCAGCTAGTGCCTGCGCTTCTGCATCTAATTTATCCTGTTGCTTGTGGGCTTCCATGTGCGCTTTCCATTTGTCCTCGTCGATAAATTTACGATAACAACGTTTACAACGTCTGGGGCCCTCGCCTGTGTGTCGCATCATATGTTCTTTCAAATACGAAACCGAATTGAATACTTTGTTGCATATATCGCAGCGTCTTTGCTCAGGTGGCACTTCTTCACGTTGCTTCATGCAAGCACGCATATGTAGCTTTAATGAACCAGCAGCACTATAGCAATTTCCACAATTCGGGCAATAGAATGTTTTGTTGCGGTTACCAAAAGCATCGTTTGGACTAAGACTTGCATCACCATCACCACCGCTCTCCGTACCAGTTTCTTCGACCACTGGTGAAGAGGGCATTATATGTAATATGGTGTGTGTACCATCAGTTTCTTCTACAGCTTCTACCTCCTCGACGGAATGATTGTCGACCAATTGTTGTATAGTTACAGCACGTCCATGTTCATCAATAATCACCTCTTCCGAGCTAACAATAGTCTCATGTGTACTAACAATTGTTTCGTGTGCGCCCGATAGTGATTCAACAGCAGAATCGGCCTCCTCTGCCGTGGCGAATGTAGCATAAGCGTATTGTTCTCCATCTGGAGCATTGGGATCATGTATCAAAACTGGAACTACCTCCTCCTTAACAGCTGCAGACAGTGTTGTGTATTTGGCTCGCTTTGGATTCATTTTTTTGCAAATCTTTTGTATAGAGTTTCAGCTCTTCGCGTCTTTTTCACTGCAGTTAGTCAACACTTTTTCACCGAGTTGATTTTTTTTCCGAACCCTTTGCACTACCGAAGGTATTTGATGTGAAAATTCGATTGTGGCAACATTCAATCAAAATGGTGGACAGACTTGCCAAGTTGCTGAGTTGATTTCAGCAAAAGTTGGCAGCATTGTTGTCAGCAGGGTTGTATGCATGCTTGTTTTTCGATTATGGCAAGCGTGAATGTATTGAAACTGAGTTGCCTGTGCGTATTTTAAAGGAATTTCCGGAAGCTGACACTTTCGTTTCGAATTAACTGTTTTTTTTTGGTAACATTCAGGTTTTGTGTTTATATTAGAAATAAAAAGAGAAAAGAAAACTGTAAGTTTGAGCAATATTATAGGATCAAAACCAGTTAAACCAAAGCTAAAATGTTTAAGTGTTTATTACTGCTTGCATGTTTATTTTAATCTGTATTGGATTTTCATTAAAATAAAATATTTTACCAAAAAAATTTAAAAATATTTATATTTTTTGTGGACTTGTCACTAAAATAAACTTTATCCACAGAGCATTATATATTTTTTTTTTGTATAATTTTAAAATATAAAAATTTTTAAATGATTATATTTATTTTTTATATTAAATTCTCATACATTTCAAACACCTGCCTGTAAACCAGTTAAAATTATATACATTGAAGTATATTAAACCAATTCTAATTTAAAGGAAAAGCAAACAAGTATTTGATCTGGAATTTTAATTATTCTTTTTTTTATACCCGCTGCTTGTTATTCTCACGTTTTACATAAGTTCTTTAAACAATAAATTTTCTATAGAAATCAAATAAATTGAATATCAATTTATGCAAACAAAAAAATTAATTTCCTTGAAATTTTACATAAACTACTTGTGTCACGCGTACTACAAAGTAATTTCGTAACTATTGTTGTGTTATTTTATACATACATATGTAATTTTATTTGCATTTGTTGTCGTTTTCTATAACTATTTGTCTTATTTGATGAGTTCCAGGTTTCACGCGATTTCAAAGCATTGAATTTCACAATAGATAACTGAATGCAAATTCTACATATTTGCATTTCTGTATATCTATACATATGCAGGTATGTATGTATGTGCACTTTTTATTGTTAATTAAAAAACGTTGATTACGTTAACTTGACTCCCATGAAATTGGAGCAAACATTAACTAGTTTTAACTGGACATTTTAAATATGCCTTTTGAGCATTCATGTAAATATGTGTTATGTACTTACGAGTATGTTTACTTTTTTAATTAATCATCACTCCGACAAGTGGTTTGCTTGTGCGGCCGCTGCAACATAGTAGAATAAGCGCTCAAGGGAGAGGCGCAAGCGGAAGTTGCTCTAAATTTACACGTGATTTATCGTTTTACGGGTGTCGTATTTCCCATTAAAACAAAAATATATACATATGGTATATATGTAGGTTAACCGCATATGAATGTTTTTGAAGCAGCATCCCATTTATTATTTTATTTTTATTTTTTTTTTATTTTGCATGAGTCAAGCTGTGGTTACGAAAAAAGCTGTTAAAAAGAAAATCATCACTAAATATATATATACGTGTACAATATATGGCAAATTATAATTATTGTATATTCACAATAAAACCTTACACTTCACAATAAACTCAAACGGGATTGCTATTGTAGGGGAAATTGCAAATTACTTGAAGATGACGTGTGTTTTTATTTGCTTATTTTCTTAACATTTAAATAAGCCTAAACGCTTGCACAGATGTTAGATATTTATTTTTGCTTTTCTTTCTTATACATGCATATATGTATATATTAACGTGCTTATGAATGTAATTTAAGTTGAATGGAATATGTAAATAATGAGTCAATGAATGTATGCAGCAGCAAAAACTAAAGATTATCTAATAAAATGTGTAAAAATTGAGCTGAAACGTGTATGGCGAACAAAACTAAAATTGAAAAATTATTTTTTTTTTAATATTTATAGATTCTAATTAACATATTTTTTTACTTTATATTCCTTTCCTTTGCAGTATGCAGGTACATATACGTATATAATTCCTTCTGTAGTACTCAATTAACATATTTTCTTGTTATAAATTGTTATTAGAATACTACTGCTAACGAAAAAGCAACAAATATACATCAGTTTACACATATAAAAATATATACTCATTAATATGCTTAAAGTATTACAAGGGACATTAAAATTCTCATGAAGTAAGGTCAGGTACTGTATGAAAATTAAAACAAATCAGGGATTAAAATTAGGTTAGGTTATCCCAGTTGGCTGACACGCCGTACATACTATAGGTCGATTGGTCCTTTGTGGTGACTGATAGAAGTTTAGTCTATTTTAGAGTTATGGTAGTCTCGGATTTGATGTTCATCAATTATCACAGCAATGAGAATCAGTAGAATTTCATGAAGCTGGTATAATTTTATCGCTTATATTATTTAAAAAATAAGAGAAATTTTTGTTTTGCGTAATTTGAAAAAATTTTTATAACAACCTACGCATTTTGTAAAAAATAAATTCATTTTAAATAATGGGAATTTCTTAAAAATAACTGTACGCTGTTGCGAGTTAAACGACTTTTTAATTAAATTTTGATATTTCCCAATTTTTTCTCCAAAGTTCTCGGAAGTACAGTTTAATTTATGCTGCACTGTTTGAACATCTTCGCGAATATCAATCATAATTAATATTGTACAATTGGATAGCAATTTCAACGACGCACGACATTTAACCGTAATTAATGTAGCATATACATGGGTATGTGAGCTACCCATAACGGTTTAACAAGTTTCTATTTTATATATTGGATATCATGTGAAAACTGCATGTCAAAAATTGTGCCGAAAATTTCAATATACCAATTTTGAGGCTCTTCTCCCAATGCACAGAGAAAAGGTGAGCTCGTAAGAACTTTTTATCTACATATGTAGAAGCGTTAACTCGGTAGCTGATTTCAACTCGGGTTGAGTTGAAATCAGCCGTTCTGCATTTAACCTGATTGATACAGAGCTTTCGTGTTGCTAACTTTTTGTCAAGAATATAATTGTTCACCTAAAGTTTTACTAAAATTTACCAAAGTTGGGCTTGGGATTCCGTTCTGAATTCAACTCGAGTAGAAAATTTGGTGTTTTTGCTTGTAGGCTTAACCCGAGTAGAATAAACCCGTGTAAAAATTAAGCATAACCGTAGTATATGTTGTTTTGATCTTCCTCGCAATTCACCACATTATAATTTTTCACTTTCGGTGTAACTACAGCATTATTGGGCGAATTCAGATTTTGACATTTTGCTAAAAAATATTTACACATACAAAATATGTTTTTTATTCTAATAATTTTACTGTTATTGTAAATACAGTTAATTTAAAAAATAAATTATTTATAGCGAGATTTTGTTCATTCGGTAATCAGTGTTCATAATTATTACCCGCTTTGCAAAACAAAAGACTAAGACAATTTAAGCAACTAATTAAAAAAGTTTGAAAAATACTTCTATTTCCATTGAAAGTTGTGCCCGATTGTAAACTATTTGAACCGCTGTCGTGAACATTTGTTGAATACAAGATAAATTGTAGAAAATGCCAAAAAAGCCAGCTATAAATGGATATATGCTGTATACCAAGGAATGGAAATCCAAATATGGAAAACATCTTAGTAATGAAGAAGCCAGAAATGAAGCGGGTAAAATTTGGAGTGTAAGTTGTTTTGTTTGTACAAATGTCGGCAACTTCAATGTAATCAAATGTGATTTTATAACTGTTATTAAAGACTATGGCGAACCATGAGCGTGCTCCATATAATGAGCGTGCAAAGCAAGAAAGGCTGGCTATGAAGTCTGGTGGACCACCAAAACTTACCTGTACAGGTAAACCAGTTGAAGATGTAGAAAGGGAGTTGAATGAAGCGAAGGAAGAAAATTATCGTATGCAACGTTGTATACAAAGCACTGTGCAAAATAGCTTGAATAAAAGCCGTAAGCTAACAGTTTATTTTTTATTTGAAAATTACTGCTTTATAAATTGGATTCTGTTTTTTTTTTGTGTTTGCTTTGCTTTTATAATTCCTTGTAGAACTGGAAACGCAGTCATACTTCTTCATAATGGTGAATTATTTCGTAAAAACATTCAAAGGTAATAATTATGTGCCAGCAGAAATATCCATTGCTGAATATTCATTAAAAGACGGTGTGTTCCGTAAATATCATACACATGTAAATCCTGGTAAGATTTTTTTTGATTATTTATAAGAAATTTTACAATAAACTATATTTTAAGGTTCCAAAATGTACGGTTTACAGTATGAAGCACAACATCATGCCGATAATACACATAAATTACCTTTACCACCAAACGCTATGGGTGAATCCAATTTAGGTTTTATATATAGTAACATTTTGGACTTTGTACGCAATCAAGAAACTGGCGAATATCCACCACTTTATAGCTTTCCAGAGAATAAGCAAATAATTGAATCTGTTTTAAATTATCTAAAAATTGAAAGCCCAAACAATACAAATTTGAAAGTATATGATATGAAATTTCTATTTTATATACTCAAAAAAGCTACGTGTGAAATGGGCGAGATAGTGGAATCATTCAACCAACATATCACTGATGCCTTTCTCATGCGCGACAGCTTCGAATTCGAAGATGGTCTTGCCTGCACTGTAAGTTTAAAATAAAATTTTTTGCTACTAATATTTTATAATTTTTATATATACAAATTATATATTAAAGTATTATAATTTTTAATTTATTAATTTTTTTTTTTTCTTAAACAGTATCATGAAGACATTGATAAAAGTAAATATTGTACACAATCATGTGTAACTCGTTGGGGATTCATTTTTTCCGATTATATGTGTAAAGATATTGCCATTGATTTAATACCGGGACGTCATGCACCGTTACATTATAAATTAAATGCCAAAATTTTTTTTCCGACCCCAACTAACACTTTTGCCGAAACCGATTCTCACGTATCAGCAATTACTAATGGCAGTTACGTTACTAAAGCAATATCAGAGAATAAAATTTACTACGATAGTCAAAAGTCTTTTAAGTCAGCACGTACAAATAACACTGCATGCTCTTTAAAAACTTTAAATAACCACGATTTTTCGAGTCTTGGATTTGGGCAAACGAATAAGAAAAACCTTACAACGCGAAACACCAGGCGTAATAATACGTGCAGCCAAAAAAGGATAGAGGATTTCGATGATTCAGTTGATGATCTGAACCCATGGTCAACACGTTCACAAAATATACCAAGCGCACCGGATACCTCACATTTTCAAATAAGTTACACACATGAGGATACAACTGATAATGAGACAACAACATGTGTCGGCTATGGGCGTGGTAGAATACGCAGTAATCAGGCCTTGGTTAGTAATAAAACTGTGGGATCAGGTCGTGACAGGCTATACCAGCGTTTGTAGTGTGAAACAGTTAAGAATTCCCAAAATGTATTTGTATACAAGTAATGTATACATCAAATAATTTTTGTACATTTGTAAATCACTTGACAATAAAAAAGTTAATGTAGATATGTAAACAAATAAGTGATTTTAATAAAATGATTGACACCGCTATATAACAATGTTTTAATAACTTTGGTACGATAAAAATATTTAGCATTAAGAAAAGAATTGGTTTTTAACACACCTCGGATGTGCTATTTATTTTACTTTTGTAATCTTTCAGCATTTCGACTGTATCTTCAATGATATTAACCAGCACGTCGAAATTAATCACTTTTAATTCAAATTCCCTTTCTAGGAACACCATTGTACAATCTTTACAATGACTATCGATTTAAAAGCAAAACGATATTAATCGATAATTTTCCGTTAACGAAAGCCGTGGAGCATCAATACAGTTTAAAAAAGTCTCGTCAAAAAAAATGTAGCGTAAAAATTTTAAATTAATAATGAGAGATATTTTTTCGTATTAATCATGAGATCATCACACACATATATTTCATATTTTTATTTTCCATTTGATTTCTTTATTTACGCTATTATTTCTTTAAATAAATATTCATAGACATATACACATTTATGTCTGTGGTAGGCTTATGTAAGTTCGCAGCGGTTCGTAATAAATGTTACGACAATTGTCACGTTTACCAAATGTCCAGTGCAACCCACCCACTCCGTTATTATTATTTTTCCTTTGTTTTTTTGTTTTCTTCATACAAAACACAATTTCCTTTGGTTGTGTGATAATTTATATATATAGATTAATTTACATACCTGCATGTATTTGTAAACACAAGAATGCAAATCTTTTTCTCAGTTTTATCTATTTTTAGCTGCACGCCCAATGTAGCCGGCCCCTTATGTGTCACATACAACGACTTGCCTCATGAATTTTCATTGGTTTATGTGTATGTACATATATACATACACATGTGTTTGCATGTTCGTTTAGAATTTTTGCAAACAAACGTAATTTAATTTTTATTTATTTTGTTTTTATTGTTTCTACTATTGCAGCTTTTAAGGGGCCAAGGTGAGCGACTTGAGAGCGTAAACATAAAAAAAGAAAACTTTTTAAAAATCTTTAGAATTTTTTTAAAGTGTATACGCCAGTGAAAAAATCAGAGAAAATTAAAAAAAAAAAATAAATATTATACGAAATACACATTCCCTCTTCTCGTGTTAATTTATGCATTCAAACACATATATATTTATCATGTTGAATGGAAATGTCAAATAGAAGAAGTTCTAAAAGCTAAATATTTACATATGTAGGTAGTTAGATGATTTGCAGAAGCGGAAGGATCTTTGTTTTAAATTGAGCACGTGCTAATTACTTAAAGAAAATGAATATATTTTTCACCAAATTATGGATGCATAATTAAATGTCGAAGAAAATGGAATATAAACTTACATCAATGACTCGTTACAAAAGAAGATGCCTAAAACAATTGTACTGAGATCTGCAATTTCGCGATATCTTCTAAAACACGGAATTTTCGAACGAAAAGAAGTGAATTGTTTTCATCAGTTGATAGAATGCCAAGCAAATCAAAAACAAAATCAGTTTCGAGGTCGAAATCATAGATTTTAAAGCACAGTGTGAATGTAGCATAAGTCTGTCTTTCATTGCCGATTATTCATATCGATTTTAAGCGCCCATATCCTTTGAACAATAAAAACTCAAAAGTGACAAAACAACTAACTAACTAATTTTACAAAAACATATAGTGTTGTTCTTATTGGAATTAGTGACGATTGGAATTTCTACTCGTAATTAAAAAGTGTTCGGCTATTGAGAAATTCAAATAACAAGAGAATCTCATTCAAACTGTCAAACTTTATTCTTTGGGAGTGATCTGATTTTAAACAGCCTTTATGTCGCAACTTTGAAACAGAACAAGAGGGCAGTAAGAATCAGAGGAAACCTCTGCATATCGTTCGGTACTAAATGAGGTTTCACACAGGGTGATTCTCTACTGTGTGAGTTCCGCCACCTAGTGCTGCAGGAAATAAGAACTACTGAGCCAAATAAGCAACATACAATCTTCTAGGAGATTCCTATGACAAGGCAGCAATTCTCCTGTCATCAAACAAACAGTTAACACTTCAGACCTTGGCTACCACATTACTATTGACAACCATAACTTTGAAGTCGTAAAGATAATTTAATTTGTTTGACAACTGACAATATGAGCCTTTAGATCCAACGCAAAATGTCTCTTATCAATAGGACTGCTTGCTATTGACTGAGAGAGCTAGTGGACAAGTAAAGTAATTTTTCGATGACCGGAGCTGAAGTTCTCATTCCCGACAGACGCTCTCTTATATTACTATGGCGAGCGCAAACACAAGAAATATCGATTAATTAGGGAAAATCGATCGATGTTTTTTAATGATTTATAAAAGTAAAAATGGCAAAATTGAACTAATTACCACGTCGGTTTTATACAAACGTGGAAAACGAACTAATACCTCTTCGGTTTTATTCATATTGTGGAATTTTCCGTTAAATTGAATTAGAAAATACCATAATCGTTCACGTCAAACGAATTTTAATATCGACTAACATAACATGAATTCGATCGGAAGACACTACACAATTATGCCATCACATTCGGATTCAATGTCAGTTACGGTAAATAAGATGGTGGTATGTTAATATGTTTTTTAAATAATTTTTTCTGTAAGATATTCGAAATGCATTTATTAATTTACATACCAACGTATACCTATATATAATAATAATATAAGTATATATGTATGTACATATGTAAATATGAATGAAGAAATAAAATTCATTGAGAAAATTAAATGTGCATACATGTTTACATATACATACATATGTATGCATGTATGTATACATATTTACGAGACATATTTGCAGTAATATATATATTTTATCTATATGCAAGCATTGTCGTCTATATACATACATATGTACATTCAGAAGTATTATATGTATATGCACATTAATGCACATTCATTGCATATTTCAGTTACCTGCAATTTACAAATATATGTACATATACACATACAATGCGCAAATGTATCTGCACTCACCATATCGACGAATGCTTACAGTGTGCCAGAATGTTAAAATTCATGCTTTGTTGAGTCAAAAAGAAATATTCACACATACCTACATACATATATCTATGTATATATTATTTTATTTTTTCTGTGTGGTTATTCTATAAGCAATTGCAAAAATTTTCGCCTGCTGTGCACACATCGAAAAAAAAAAATATATGGAAAAATGAAAAATATTAAAATTTGCTTGCTTGGTGGCTGACTGGCTGGTTGACAGCGATACATAGTATAGGTATTATGTATGTATGTATGAGAAAATAAAACAGAACGAAAACAGCACAGAACGTTGATAGCTAAACAAAACGTATTATAAGCAATGGAATTTTCCATTCGATTTCAATTTCAGTGCATTTTACGCTGAGTGTATTAACCCCTTTGTTGCTCGGGGTAACCCAGTAAGAATTTTAACATGCTAAAATCAACCCTTAGGCGTGACATATGTTTGTAGGAAAGGCAATGGAAAATTTTGAGATGGCAAGCAACATAAGGAGGGGTTGAAAATTTGCCAAAAAAAAAATACATATTTTGATGCACGTATGTTTGTACATACCTATGTATGTAGGAATATCAGTATGCTGATAAAGATTAAAAAAACGAGTTTAGAATCTTCTAGAACATGCCGCAAGCAAAGCGCATTGCGCATATATATTTTTTTTAATTGGCTCACAAATCGACGCATTGCCGCTCAATGGGTTAAGCGTACATTGAAAATATTGCTTTGTATTTTATTATTATTATTATTATTGCAGCGCGCTGAAAATTCCAATACAGATGGTGTCACTGTTTGTGGCGACAAGCTTTTTGTGCTGTGTTCGTGCTTCTGGCCGCATCTGTTTGTATAGTTGTATGTTGATATGTGTATGTATGTATGTTGCTTTGTTTATATTTTGCAATTATATAAGCATTTAATAAGCGAAAAAAACTTTGCGTTCATGTAACGTGTATAAATGTACGCGTATGTATGTATGTACATATGTATGCAAGTCTATAAAAAAAGGTTTACGGTTTGCTGGGTGAATTCGCCCAGTGGACAATGTGACAAAGTGCAAACGAATTCAAAACCAAGGTAAAATTAATTAAATCGCTTTTTTTCCGCACCAACTATGCATGGTTGAGTGTATATACATATGTTCATATATATATTGTAACATTTATATGTACATGTATATACATACATACATACATACATCTGTAATTCATATCTAGGGAGCAATTAGTGATCTTAATAGAATCGCTGCAGTGTGTTTGCTTACAATTTAACGGCGCTTAAATTTCACAACTCAATTAAATAAATAAATTCATAAAATTAATAGAGATTTATATGCACATTGTTGGTAAATATGTATTGAATGTGGTGTATGCATCATTAAATATGGCCAGACGAGCACTTTTTGCACTGATCCATGCAACGTGGGTCTGAAGCTCCCAATGAAATGCCGAACTGGCTTTTGTTTTGTTTAAAGATGCCGATGCCTGCTCGATAATGGCGTCTGTCCAGGATATTGGTAACCTCTGTTCGAAACTCAACTGCTATCTTGCCAATCTTTTCCACTTCTTCACTGCACGACAATTACAACTACAACCAGCGATATCCTCGGCGGCCGTCTTCACCAGCTGGATGAAGGAGTACCGGCTCCAAGCGGATGTGAAAGTCGATGATGTAAAAACTCCGACAATAAATACTCCCAAATTACTGGGTGTCAGCCTGCATTCCCTCGCTCTGCCTACGACTGCATTTTGCTACCAAAGTACAGAGTCACAACAAAATCTTCTCGCTAACTGAAAAGACAAAGAAGTGCTGCTCGCAACTTACAAGGCAGTTGGTCTGTGGGCCAGTTGTTGTTGTTTTTCCACAATTCCCAACAGACATCTATTCAGGGAGTATTCAACTTTAAGGACTCTATAAAGCTTCTTAAAACCGAACTGCTGGACAGGACGGCATGCGAACAGTCATTAAACGCCATTCGCGACTCAACACCTTCGTAAACCCTCTTTCCGTTAATGGCGGAATCCAATCAGCAGCTAAAGCAAACCAAAAGACCGAGCTGCCTCGCGAGACCCGAGTAATATTGGCACAATTAATGCGTGGATATTGTTGTGGTTAAAACTCTCACCTACTATCTAGATTTGACCACGAGATACCAAAGTATGTCCTGCAATCAAATAGGCCCCGCACGCAACTAACCATCTCTTTGCACGCTCTCTAAAACCAACTCATCTAACAGCCTTCCCCCTTTGGTACCATTAGATTATGTTGATGACTTCGACTGACTCCGTCGGCGGGGCTTTCTAGCCATCATAACAAAAACAATAACAACCAAGCCAGCGTAGCCACTGTTGCTTTGAAACTATGCATATTGTCATATACAGTTTAATGTTGCAGAGTCGACGTTATTTGCCATCGGTGCTGTGCAATCTTTTTTTAATCTTCCGTAAAACCTTTCTCCAGAAAACTTCTTCTAATACCGACTCATCAAATGCCCTCATGCAGAACGACAATGTTGGTCGCCTTATAGAGCTTGATCCTGGTTCGTCGTGAGAGACTTTTTACCTGTTGAAATCAGCTGAAAAATCCAAGAAAAGATAATTTGTATTGATCTTTCTTTTATGGGCCTTTTCGTAGATATGCCTTGCAGCGAATATGTGAACAATGCTGGATTTGTCAACTCTGATCCCATGACGGCGGGCTTTAGTCTTTCACACATTACGCCCGATAAGACCTTTTATGCTATGTCTATTAACGAGATTTATCTCAAGACAATTGGCTCAGACTGAAGTATCTACTTTTTTGTGGGTTGTACAGAACATTCTTAGGTTTCATTAGCCAGTAATGCACTCAACCGGCTATATTTTGGAAAGCAGCTAAGACAAGCACTTTTTTAGTTCTTCGACACCATATTTGAAGAGCTCAGTTGGCTGACCAACAACACCAGCTGATTTGCTGGTTTTCCTGCAGCATTGCGTTTATGCAATCTTCATAGACTGTGTAATTCGGATCCTTATCTCCAGTGTTGTGCTTGTTACCAATATTAAGTAGGTCGGGGAAGTCTTTCCCTCCATCCACATTGCATACTCGTGGCACTGCCATCTCTTTAGTTGATACTTCCTACTTCGGCTTTAAAATCTTCAGTAAGTCGCCGCATGTTTTCATAGATTACTTGACCATTACCTCTTTTTGTCAATTACTCAAGTTCTTTATACGCACGCAGATCAGTTTCTCCTTTCTTCTGTCTGCAAATGCATCTCGCTTTCACACTTCGACTCCCATACGGCGGGCGTTATTACGATGAAAATTTTTAAATTCTTAATATACGTATGTATGTATGCAGTGGTATGTAACGGTATTTAATATTTATAAAAAAATAATCTTTGTTTTTAATGTAATATTGACTACTTTAATTTAAGCGAGCAAACAAATGATCAAAATTTTTAATTTTAATTATAATATTTTAATATTAGTTTATTTTTCATCTCAGCAATGAAGTTTATTTTGAGTGCTCCATTTAAATTCAACTTTTTCACTAATTAATTAAATATATATCAAATTTTAGTGAAACTTCCAGTGAATAAATTTTCTATTTACCTAGAGTAAGATTAATCGATATGCGGCTTATCGATTATGCAAAATTATGCGCCATCATTGGTTTGACTTGAGAAAGATCTCGCATTGTAAAAAAATGCGTTAACATTGAACTTTAAGTGTCAAAGAGAAAGTATTAAAAATATCTTCAATAAAAATTAGTGTCATTTATGTAAATATATAGAGCTATCAACGAATTACTTTGCAAATTAACCTCACAGCCCTTGAGTGTCATTTGTCGTCCCCAGCTGCATATAATCCCTTGATAGTGAGGTAAATTTTTGCAAGCATCTCCACCTCCTCCACCTGTCACACGCTGACACTTTGTAGTTGATAAATGAGTAAGTACATATGTATGTATGTACATATGCCTGTAAGTGCGTTTGTTTATGGTTGAACATGAGATAAGTGGCGTTGAGTGGCTCAATATGTGCATGGCTTCGATTGCAGACAGCTTAGTGGACATAATTTAAATAAATAGCCGTTGGACTGCACGTCGTCGCGCCAACCGGCGTCGTGACACATCGGCAGCACATGAATAATAAATAATAAATAGTCGGTTAAGTGCAAAGTGCAAGTGATGCCATTTTTATCTTACTTTTGTGTACACGGTTGTAGGTAAGTGGCTAATTGAAATATGTACGTCAGCGTTGATGGTGGGCAGCAGAGCAAACAAAGCGGTGCTTTTCAGCTGTCAGTGGTATAGAATTATGGCAGTACTAATCTGCCTAATTTGATTTTTTTTTTTATTGGTGGGAGTGATTTTTTTGTTATGTAAACGCGTTGAATCAGCGCTAAAAGAATTTTTATCAATTAAATATTTTTAGTCCAGCATCTATCAACATACAAACACACAAACAGCGAGGTAATCGGTTTTTCGTATAAATAGAAGATACTTTGGCAAAGCAAAATGTAAACAAATAATACACACATACATACATATGTATGTATATAAAAAAAAATAAATAAAAATCAGCAGATACAAGCATAAATATTTATGTATATGTTTGTAGAGAAAACAAATATTTATTTAATCGCGCGTTTTGTGTGCCTAGACAAAAAATCGTTGTATTGACGCACAACAAAAAGCGCAAAGCGCGTACAAAACGGAAGCAAAAAAAGTGGAAAAATCAAATTTGCCATAGAGCGCAACGAGCAACCAACTAAAAGCGCTGTCGGTTTGTTAGTAGTGAGTGGGTGTGCGCCGCCGGTTAAATATGTATGTGCCGGCGTTTTGCCAACTAAACAAAAACAGTTTTTTTTTAAATTTATTTTTTATATTTATTTTTAATTTCTATTTTTATTTTCACTTATTCACCAAACACAATTTACCGCTTTCATATAAAAAAGTTGTATAAAAAAATATTTTAATTTATTTCTACCGCTCACTAGGACGACGTCACTGTCACCGTCACCGTTTCCATTTCAGTGTTCTTCACACTCTCCCGCAGACCCACCAATTTTTCGCTCTCTGCCCATAACCAATCGGCTGTATCTTTATTACTCGCCCACGGCATAACAGGCAGACGCAACGAGTCGCTGTAGTAACCGCCACTGCATTGCTCCAACGCCGGATCGAGCGCTAAACGTAGTTGTGTTTGTGCGCCATCCTCTGGCGATTTCCAGAAGAACTGCACCAAGTAGTGTAGTAAGCCGAAACCGGGAAACTTTATGTGTCGCACCAACTCAGTGCGCACCACGCCAGGATGACAGCAGTTCACCGTGACGCCTGTACCGTGCAGCAATTCAGCCAACTTGCGCGTAAACAAAACATTCGCCAACTTACTTTGCGAATAAGCGCCGAAAAAGCTCGAATAACTGCGTTCACTATTCAGATCATTGCGTTTGATGCGTCCAAAAAGGTACATAGCAGAGCTGACGACCACTACACGACTAGGTGCGCTGCATTTCAAGCGTTCCAGCAGCAAGTTTGTCAACAAAAAGTGTCCCAAATGATTGACGCCCAACTGCTGTTCGAAACCGTCGGCGGTGAGTTTGCGTGGCGTAGCCATAATGCCAGCATTATTCACCAAAATATCCAGCCGCTGCTCCTCGCCCAGAAAGCGTGTAGCGAATTGGCGCACCGACGCCAATGAAGCGAGATCCAGCGTACGATTGTAGACATGCTGATTGCCTGTGCGCTCGATTATTTCCAGACGCGCTGCCTCGCAACGCACCGCATCACGACAGGCCATATAAATGCGTGCGCCGCGACGTGCCAGCTCCAAAGCGGTCGCCTTGCCGATGCCCGTATTGCAGCCGGTGACAATAACCACTTTGCCATCTATGCGATTCGGTTTGCGATAACGCGGACCCTGTATAAATTTGCGTAGCAGCCATAAGAATAACATCACCGCGCAGGCGATAAAGGCGACCGGCAAAAGTTGCGCCCAGATGCCATGGAAACACAATTTCTCGTCGTCGTTATCTGACATTTTAGCAACTAGTGCGCGTGTGTTTGTGTTAGTGTGCGTTTGTGCGTGTAGTTATACAAATAAACGCGTGTAAATAATAACTTTGTTTATACAATGCGCGTACCTTGCGTCTTCAATGACGAGCTTAAACTGATTTCCAACTCACAAATCACTCTCTACGCTGCGTATTTTCCTCACTCGCTGATAAATGTTAACTTGACAAGTCAACAACAAACAGCCTGCACATACTCGCATGCACACTCCGTGCTCGGGCCCAGTAAGCTTGTACCAACTAACTGCTCTGTACGCCGTTTTGGCCTCGTGGTGAAAGTGGCTGCAATAGTGGCCCTATACGGCGGCCGGCGTACGTTGGCGGTAAAGGCAAATGTTAGCCCAAATATTTTGGCCGACTTTCGAATTTAAATGTGTACATTAAAGACAGCTGTTGGCTTCCGCTGCAGCAGTTGCTAAATGTAGCGTGTAAACAACAAGGCGGCGCTGCCTCACGCTGCGGAACTGGTTTAAATTTTGTATTTGCAGTCGAAAGTGTGCAAAGAACTTGAGGTTTGTTTAGCGTGCCAGTGTTGTGCAGCGACGGCTACGAAGTTGCCACTAGTACTGACTGGAAAGTCGATGTACATACAGCAGAAGCACGGCGGCAAAGAGGATCGCTACTGAGTTTGCGCTTGTGCATGAAGTCACTTTACTGGCTTCATCAAACATTTTCTACTGCGCCGACTTACATACCATACATACTTAGTATTCCTGTCATGTTAACTGTGTTAGTGTTGGCAACGCAATGCACATACATACATACATATGTACATATGTATAAATGTAATCGCAATTAAACGTCAATGCCAATGTAAGATCGTTGCTGGCAACCGGTTCGCCATGAACTTCTCAGCTGCATACTAAATAGCTTACGTTTAACACATACATACACACCTAGAACTACATACATACATCTAGTTTTGTTATGATCAGCGTTCGTACAATTAACGCGGCTCGCAGCAGCAGAACTTGACCAGTTCTGAGACGTGTTACCCTACAAGCGGTCAGGACAGAACAAGCAGATAACCAAGCGTCGTAATAAATACATAAGTACGCACGTCGAAATGAGTTCAATGTCAGTGGAGGAGCTAGTGAAAAAGTGATAACCGCAGCAAAAAAATAAAAAATAAATAAAATAAAATTAAAATATAGCGGCGCACCAAAAAAACAATGAGAGAGCGTGCGACATTTGTCTCTTTTTTTCTTAATTGACGTCCGCCGCCGTATGTCTCTTCATCGCTCGGTGCCAATTGGAGATATCAAGTGAGACCAGTTCCTTCCTTAGTTGATATTTGCAACCATCAGAGTGGAGGACTTCCTCTTCCTCGGCTTCCACAGAGCTAAAGTCCTTCTACTGTTTCTTAGATAGACGAAATTGTCTCCGACTTCGATGTTATGACTGTGAACAAGGACGTGGGAGCCAAGAAGCGAGTACGCTTCAATGTTTGTTTGACGAAGGGAGATATTTCGTCTTGTACTCCTTGACTACCGGACCCATTTGCCTCACTTTCTTATTTAGTCTAGAGAAAGCAGAACCATTGGCGTGATTATTGAGTCCGCTGAAGCCTTTTTTGTAGAAAAGTAGCTCGTATTTAACTCTAACACAATAAAGAATCACCTAGTGACCGACCCTTGTGCTAGATGTGGCAATCAACCCGTGTCTCATCGTTCCGATCGACCGCAAGGTAAACAGTATGGAAATGATAAAGAGAGATGAAGCGAAACCAAACGGATTTGCATTTTAGAACGAGAAAGGCGATCTTCACATCAATTCAGCGAGCTGCAGAAGTGTTCCCTCCATGAAATCGGTATACTCTGAACATCAGTTGTCGGGGCATACACTTAATTACGGTACTACATGAGTGTGCTTCGGTTTTGAAACCGTCTGTAAGTCCAACAACAAGTTTCTCTTAGGAATTTCGAGAAGAATTTTAAACATAACAGAGAAATGAAAAGCAAAAATACCTTTGAGCTCCAAAAATCTTCGTTAAATTTCATTTTATTCATATGTATGTGAAGAAACACTTGAGAGACTTAAAAACTAGTTGTATATAAGGAAATGCTGGACGGCTCTTTCGGACAAAAATCCTTTCCTTTACTTTCACTCTTTAAACTTCCTTTAACCTGCTGCCATTTGTTCGCTCACTGATTCACCACTATCGTCTGCACCGCATTCTCCCGCTGTAAACCCACAAGTTTTTCACTCTCCTGCCACAACCAATCCGCCATCTCTTTGTCCTTCGCCTTCGGCAATAACGGAAAACGCATCGAGTCTGCATAAAATTCACCGCTGCACTTCTCCAACGCCGGATCTAGCGCTAAACGCAATGACGTCTGCGCGCCTGCTTTGGGCGTTTTAACGAAACAACCGAAAACGCGTAACCAAATCGCATTGAACCAGTGCGTAGCGATGCTATAACGTCCCAACTCCGTACGCACAATGCCCGGATGCACACAATTGACGGTAACGCCGCTGTTCTTCAGCAACTCGGCGAGCTTGCGCGTGAAGAGTATATTTGCCAATTTGCTCTGACAGTAGGCGCCTAGAAATTTCGAGTAATGCTTCTCGCTATTCAAATCATCTTTGTTGATGCTCCCACAGATGTAAGCGGCTGAAGAGACAACCACAATGCGACTGGGTGTGCTAGTTTTCAAACGTTCCAACAGCAAGTTTGTCAACAAAAAGTGACCCAAATGATTGACGCCAAACTGTTGTTCGAAGCCGTCGACGGTGAGCTTGTGCGGCGTGGCCATTATGCCGGCATTGTTTATGAGTATATCCAAGCGTTGCTCTTCGGCCAAGAAACGTTCGGAGAACTGACGCACCGAGGAGAGTGAAGCCAAGTCCAGTGTACGATTGAAAACATTTTGATTTTGTGTACGTTCGATGATTTCCAGTCTGGCGGCCTCACAACGCGCGGCATCGCGACAAGCCATGTAAATGCGTCCACCACGACGCGCCAACTCCAACGCTGTCTCCTTGCCGATGCCCGTATTACAGCCGGTGACAATAACCACCTTGCCGTCGATACGCGTCTTCTTGCGGTAGTATGGACCCTGTACGCACTTGCGCAACAGCCACATGATCAAACCGATGCCAATGCAGCAGATGAGTATGAGCACCAACCAAGCCCAAGGACCGCGAAAACACAATGATTGCTCCTCGTCTTCTTGCAGCAGTGGGCGCGGCAGCTCATCCGGCATAGTCGTGCGCTCTGACTTTGTGTGTAGCGAAATGACGAACTATGATTTGATCAAGAAAATGCAGATTTCGCGTTGTTGCGCTGTTTACCTACAAACAACTTTCTTTTCGGCACCGTTACAGACAACTAACCGGCCAACTATAAACTCCACCGTCGATCACATCAGTGCACCACTTACAGCCAGTAGTTGACTTCGTCCGCTTAGTATGTTCGAATTTTAATAGTCGCTTTCGAATTTCGCTTCGCTGCGTTGTAATTTCGTGGCTTTCTTTCTTTTAATAACCGGGCTTGCACACTGCCTACAACAGCCAAGAGCCGGTGAGCACTAATCGCCTGCGCCGTGGCGTGTGGAGCAATAACAGTTAAGATGGCATAATGGAGATACGAATAAAAACAGAAATAGAAATAAAAAGCAAAAGCAAAAAACAAAAACAAAAATACCAGTTTTCCTCGTACGGTTGCGGTCTTTGGTTGCCGCTCAGCGCTGCAGCTCGGACGGAGTCTATGCCACTGTTACACACAAACAAAGTTTGATGCTCCCAAGCTACGGCGGCGCTGGGTGCGCGTTTAATTAGCACTTAAATTTGTAAGCGGAAAACAGAAGACCGCACAGAGAAAGACTCGTGAAGCTTTATCGTAGATACATATAGATTTTTATTAACGCTGATACTTTATGCTTGAGCTAAAAGCTTTTTAACGGTTTAAAATGTTATTACACAAAAATAATTTATACAATCATCATTTAAATACACTAAAAGCCAGCGAAGAGCCGCAATCTTCTACTTAGAACACCAATCAACTCCATATAAACATGCCGCTCCTCAACTTCTGCTTCAGCCTCTGCTCACACCGCAATCGTCTCGATGCGTTCACCAGTGTTTATGCCCACCAACTTCTCACTCTCGCGCCACAACCAGTCCGCCATTTTTTTGTTGGTTGCCCACGGTGGCAGCGGCCATTTAATGTAATACGAGTAGTAGCCGCCTGATGCACGTTCCAATTTCGGATCGAGTGCTAGACGCAGCGCAGTTTGTGCGCCTGCACGTGGTGTACGCGCTACCCAGCTGAGGAGCTTATCGGCAGTGAACCATAGCCAGGCGGGTTTTTGATCGGCAACGATCGATGCGGTGTGCACAAAACCCGGATTGCAACAGTTCACTGTAACGCTCGTGCCGTCGAGTATTTTGGCGAGCTTACGCGTGAAGAGTATGTTAGCCAATTTACTGTTACTGTAGGCGCCGAAAATTTTCGCATAACGCAGTTCACTGTGCAAATCATTCCTGTTGATGCGTCCGAAGAGATGCATGAAAGAGCTCAACACAACCACACGACTCGGTGCTGCGGTTTTGAGCCGCTCCAGTAATAGATTGGTGAGTAGAAAGTGCCCCAAATGATTTACACCGAATTGGCACTCGAAACCGTCGGCGGTGAGTGCGCGTGTCATAGTCAGAACAGACATATTATTCACTAAAATATCCAAACGTTGCTCTTCGGCTCTGAAACGTGCTGCAAACTGACGCACCGACTCTAGCGAAGCGAGATCGAGTGTGCGGTTAAAGATTTGCTGATTGCCTGTGCGCTCGATAAGCTCCAAGCGTGTGGCCTCACAAAGCGTAGCATCGCGACAGGCCATATAAATGCGTGCGCCACGTTGAGCCAACTCCAGCGCTAGTGCCTTGCCGATACCCGATTCGCAGCCAGTTATGATGACGACTTTTTCGTCGATGCGATTACGCTTGCGATAGTATGGACCCTCCTTGATTTTACGCACCATATAGAGTATGACAAATGTGAGGAAGAATATCAAAAATAACTGTATAATCCAAGCCCAAGCACCGTAAAAGCACAGCGTTTTGTTTGGGTGCCTTGCAGTTGGGGTTAGGCCGTGCTCTTCCGCCATGGTGTTGGTAGAAAAATGTCTTTGATATTTCGACTTAAGGCAGCGACCGCACGGTTTAAGGCGTTCGCTTGAACTAATTTAAAAATTCGTATCCTTTTGAAATGTAATAATTTTTTTCGGCCAACCTGCTGCTGCTAGCTAGCTCATGTGTTCTAGAGTTCGGGGTCATGCGGCAATATTAAACAAATGACACTTACGGCATTTTCGGCCGTGCTTCTGCGCCAATTCCAGGTATGCTCACTACGAGCTAGGTTGAAACCTACAGTTTTGAGCCGACTCCGCACGTCTGAAGGTTTGTTGTGGGAAGAAAATATTTTCGCAGACAAAAATATACACAGAAGCTTGGTCTAACCCGGCCGTGGGACGTACATATTTGGAAAACAGCTTTCTAATATAACACCGGCGCGGATTCGAGCTCATTACCTCCTGCACGGCAACCGCGACTGCCCATAAATTAACATTTTGTAGCTTTTTTTATGTTTGGTAAGGAGCTACCTTGACCGCTTGCATGGGAACTTCATATTTTTTTTGGGCTAAAGCAACAAATGTTCCACTTTTAAAGCAAATAAATTATTAAATATGGCGTGTCTTGAGGCTTCGCTCATTTTCGGCACTTGAAGTTGTTATTAAATGTTATTCACTGCTTGGCTTTTCAACACGGCTGAGTGGGGAGAGGGGCGAAAATTATATACGAAGACCATATTTTATAATTAAAAATAATTAAACCAATTTACATGCAAGTTAACCGGAGTCTCACAAAGGCGCTCGTTTAAAATGCACACAGCGCAACAATAAATGAGAAATATCAAAACGAAAAAAAAGAGAAAAAATGATTGAAAACAGAAATATTACACAAATTTTATATCTTTTGTTCGCCATTCGCTTGGCTGGAGGTGAATAACATTTATGGTTTTCTGTTTTGATTCTGTATTTGAAGTGAAAGTTGTTTTATTTTAATCGTTGCCGACGCGTGTGTGCCTCTCGGCCGCCCCGTCACCGCTGTGCAGCCGACATCTATACCGAATTGTGCAAAATTTACATATTTTTAACTTTCTTTATTGCTCACTTCTATTCGCTCTCTCGCTCCCTTGCTACACTCTTGACAAATATTTGGAAATATGTATGTTTGTATGTAGGTAAAATCAAAAATAAGCATTGTGACAGGTGTAGAGGTAGCTGCCTGAAGACCATTACGGACTAAGCAATGTTGTAGTGTCTCTTCTGCAAAGTTGGACTACTTCAATACATCACCACGAGCTCTTATAGCAAACTATTAAACGTAGCTTGGTTTGATGTTGGGTTTGGCTATACTTTTTTTTATATATATTTGGGTACATATTATCCAAAAAACTCTCTAAACGCCAGTCAGCTGACTAGCAGTGCTCGTAATAGTGTCCTTGAGTTGAATATATGTATGTAAATAAATATGTGCGCAAGATTTACTGGAAAGCTTTCTAAACAAGATTACACCACAAGTGCCGCTTGCTGCTGCATTGGAAGTTACTACGCACGCTCTTTTGGTAGCATACTCGTACACTGCAAAGTAAACGCCGCTTCCAGTGGCATATATTTATATGTAGTTGGTAGCTTTTCCAACATCCCACAATAAATGTTATTTCCACCCCTTCGTGGCAAGTGCGGCGACCTCAATGACGTTTGCGACGTGCGTGACTTTCTACACGTACACACCGCGAGAGCGCGAAACAAGTCGAGCAAATCTGTTGATTTCCACAAAAATAGAAAAGAGGAGTGTAACAGTTGCCTAATTTTGTGCAAATTTTGCTTATTTTTGCTGCCTTTGCGTTTTTTGTTACGATATGCTGCTGCTGCTGCTACAGCACACCCTATACTGCCACACGTGTTGTTGGTTGTGCGCCATTATCGACAAAGCTGAGTGTAGGTCATGTCGCTGTTACTGCAATATTTCGCTTGTTGCAGCTTGGAATTATCGTCTAAGATATTCTATGCGGAGCAGTGACTTTGCTTGCTGGTAGGAGGTCAAACCGATTTTCGTAGCAAGCCACATGGTTACATATGTGCAAACAAATGGATCAAAAATTGCTCTCACTTAATTTTGATTAATTTTCATGTGATTTCGATTTAGTCTCTTTTCATTTTCATTTATTTTCTTTTAATTATAATTCTTTCAACACATTGTGTGTACATATTTGATATGTTTTTATTTTAGTTAACGTGGATAATTTGCAGAGAATGCAACACTGCATTGCTCATCAACATTGTCACTATTCGCTGTCAAATTCGTGTTGCCGTTGTTTTTTGTGATCGTATGAAAACATGCAACTGTATATTATATTTTCGGCATGTCATGCTGCTTTACGTCAATTGTAGAACAATTGCTTGTTATTTTGATTTACTAAACTATTATTACATTTTCTTCGCGTAACTAAACTGTTTTTCTTCAAATCACATTGGCTTACTGCCCATTTGGCGTTACAATGCATTCATCGTCTGTTGTTATATGCGGGCAGTTTCTTTTTTTGGCAAAGTGCGAAGTTCTCGAATGTATGTTTTTGCCAAAACAATGTAGCAAAAAGTAATACCTACATACATACATATATATCTATGCATACGTCAAACAGTGACTTTACGTATACATACATATACATAACTATGTAAATCTGTTGGCGCTTTGTAACAGCTGAAGCGATTTTTGGCCGAAGAATTCAAAGTAAACGATTTCTTGTGTGTACGCGAGTAATTAGCATTAAATATATATATGTACATACATACATAGCATGTACATATTTATTTTGTCTAATTTAATTAACTGCCACTATATTGTTGTTTTTTGTTTTATTTGTCTATGATAAAAGCAGGGAAAATGGCTTTTCACACAATGCTAATAGTGCAAGTATAGGTATAAATAAATTGTTTTGCTAAATATTTTCGATTGATTGGGAAAATAGTAGAAGTACATACATACATATGTATATACATATACATACGTATGCGTTTGTTTTGCCGCTATTTGTTTATCATTTGGCTGTGACAGCTGGTGTTTAACAACAATTTAATTATATAAATAGCTACTTAAATTGTGAGAATATTTGAATTACAATTGGAAATTTGGTGTTGAAATTATATCTTATTTTTTTTTTCTTCCTCTCTCACTTTGCCATGCACGTGTTACTTATGTGTTTTGTATTATAGTTGACGTTGAAAAGTGAGTGCAACAATCGTGTGCGGTTCGTGTGAAGGTCAAACTAGTAAGAACATGGATATATAAACATACATATGCATTTGTGTAAATATGTACGAAAAATCTGCAAATTACCTAGACAAGAAACGCATGCATAATATGCATACGATATGTATTTGCAATGAAATATTAAACTGGTTAGAAAAAGTACTAGTTTATTACTTGCATACTTCGAACTCGTTAGAACTAGTATGCGCCTGGTATATTTTTGACAAAAAACTGACAATTAATGGGAAGGACTAGTAATTTGTTGTTAATTTTGGCTTAGTTTGTGACTAGAATATTTCTGACTACAAAAGTTTGACAATCATCATAAAAATGAACCAGTAATTTTTTTCCACTTTGAATCAGTTTGAGATTAGATATTTTTAAGCATAAAATTAGAATTGCTATCTCATATAATATCTTCGCGTTTAAAACACCAGTTGCTTGTATGGAAAATAAAGCAGTTGATTGATTAATTGATTTCACTACTCATACTAGCTTCTTGGTGATATTTAACTAGTTACATGCATGCGTATGTACCATATATATTAATGTAGCATGTAAGAATGTAGAAATCAATTAGCATATTGTACATGTTCATGTCTTTGCTTTATATGTATTTCCTTTTCCCGGCGGCACTTGAAAGTCTTCACACGCCCATTCATACGTACATATGCTAGTCTTCTGAACGTTAGATCGCGTGCTTTGGTTGTTCTTGCTTAACTGGAATGTAAATATTGATTCGCAATACTATGCGGATAATAAAATGATACAAAAAACGAAAGTAAATCTATGTTTCTGAAGGAATAACATTATAGTGAAAAAAGTTTAAACTTTTTTAAATACGAAGATTAAAATTTTACTCGCTAGGTGGTGCCGTATAGCTCAATACTCCTAAAAATTGTATTATATAATTAATACTTGTTGATTTTAAGTTTTTAAGCAATAATAATAATCAATTATATTTTTTTTTATTATTTTTTTACTTTTTCTTTTTTTATGTTTGTATATTATATTTTAGTATATAATAAATAAACTCATGACAGTTTATTTTAATATTGTTTTTATTATTTATTTAATTCAATTTTTTTGCTTAATTAATTTTTTTATTTATTTATTTCAATATTTTTTTTTATTCCATAATAAAGTCCTTATAGCGTTTAAAATAGTATTTTATAACTTTCTGTTGCCGATAACCATAGAAATATGGATCGAAAATAACTTCTATCGAGTGCTCTGGTGTATTCACAGAAAAAATTCTACTCTTTTTAGGTTATATCTTTTTATTTATAAAACATGCCTAATTTGAAATATTCCAATAATTTATTTTCGTACTTGTTTTGATCTATAAATACAGTTTACTGAATATAAAAAGGTGTGAATGACAGCATGTGCATGTACATATGTACCATATACATTATACAAACCTATTTATAAATTTATTAATAAAACCACAAAAATTTTAATTTCATTTTGATGCAGTAATCGGAAAATAAAAACAAATAAAAATTTTGAAAAAATTTGTAAACGCTTTTGTATGAAATTTATAGGGACATACCGGAAATTCTGCGAACAAAGACAGAAGGACTGACTGATGTTCGCATACCATTTTGCAGCTTATGTGCTAATGACTTTTATACGTGTGTTTATCAGTATATCCGCAGATACGAATTCCTTTTCAATGGGGGTGCTTACATGGGGAATAAATACATACATATGCACATACGTGTATGCACAAACATACATATACTGGATTGTTCAGGTAAAATTCGCTTAAAATAAAAAATTAAATAAAAACACAAAATAATAAAAAAATCCAAAAAATAAGAAATAAAAACAATAAAACAAAATTTCAAAAAAAAAAAAAAGGAAAAAAAAAATAAATAAAATAATAAAAAATCAAAAAACAATAAAAAATAAAAAAATAAAAAAAAATAAAAAAATAAAAAAAATAAAAAAAAAATAAAAAAATGAAAAAATAATAAAAAATCAAAAAACATTAAAAAATAAAAAAAATAAACAATTAAAAAAAATAGAAAAAAATATAAAATTAAAAATAAAAAATAAAAAAATTTAAAAAAAATATATAAAAAATTAAAGAATTAAAAAAATAAATAAAAAAAGTTAAATCAAAGTAAGTGATAAATTTTTTCACAATAAGATTTCCATATTCGTACAATCTCCTTTTTTAATTTGTATTTATAAAATAAAATTGGTGGCATAAAATTGAAGGAAAAAACTTTTTTGTCAGTTTTTCCGAAGTAGTCTTGAGGTCTATTGGTAGAAAGTGAAGCAAAGTTGCGCTTTTTATTTTAACTTATGATTTTTATTATATTTTCTTTTAATTTTTATTTTTCATATCTTTTCTTTTTTTTTGCAATTCATTAATCTTTTGATTTCTTTTAAATTTTTTCTTTTTATTTATTTTTTGCTAGATTTTTTCTTTTTTAATTTTCTTTTAAAAAAGCATTAAATTTTCATTATTTATTATAATTATTTTTTTCCTTGTATTTTACTTTTGTGGTTTTTGTTTTACTCTGTCGTTACTTAAATCCCAAACCACTTTAATCGACTTCAGTGAACTTAAACTTGAATTATCTAGTTCTAACTGATTTCTATAACTTAGCACTTTTAGTTTAAATATTGTAAATATATACACAGATATATGTGTGTGTGTATGTATGTGCACTCGTAAATATCTATATGTCAATATTTATGTAAATTCATAAAGACTGGGCAGCAATAAAGCACGCAATAAAGCACATTTTATGCCCACCAATTGCAATTAGATGACAGTTGATGTTGTTATTGTTTGTTTGTTTTTTTTTTGCTCTTTGCCTTTTGTTCTTATGTGTACACAATTTTATCAATTTGTCGGAGATAAAATATTATGAATCTTCGTGTGCCTTTTGATGCCTTCTCATTCAGTCATATTGCGTTGTACTTTCACGTTATGATTTATGATTTAATAAATGTGAGTTGAATAAGCGCAACAAAACATACATATATATGTATATTAACATTTATTAGCGTATATCTAGTTTTTATTGGCCCACAAATGATTCGCATCGCTTATTAATTGGCACCAGCGTGTCAGCAGCATATTGGGTTTTGCCCATGAAATGAAACTAGAAGCAAGATTTTCCGCATTCTCTGCACACGTTGGTATGAAAAGGAGGCGAAGAAAAATTATTAATGGTAAAATATAAAATAAAATATGGTGAATATGGTGCCGCATGTTTGCGGCAGAGAAAAATAAAAGAAAAATATATAAAAAAAAATACAAAGAATAAATAATGAAAATTTAGCCAAAAGCAAAGTATGTAAATACGTATATTTAAAATAATTTTCATAAAAAATAAAAAAAAAACATTTAAATAAAAGAGAGCCATCTGTGCAATTTCCAGCAGGGTTCACTCTTCTAAACTCAACGACAACGTTGACCACACAAAAAGGTCGCCTGCGAGGTATTTATACATATGTACATAGTACATGCATACAAACCTTCATAGGCATACGCCCAAGGTGCTTGCCGCAATCCAATATCGATTACGGAAATATCTATGTTAATACCAAGGTGTGTAAAACAGACTGAATTACAAATGGCACTTTGATGGTCGCGGAATTTAATTCATTTTGCAAACTATTACAACATTAAGCGCATTTGTTACTGTACTATTTACTATTGTGTAATAAATCGGTGAGAGTATAAACGAGCTAAGAAAAAAATAAAATAAAAAAAAACTAAATAATTAAAAAAAGAAACAATAAAATAAAGGAAAATTAATTAAATAAAAATAAAATTAAAATAATAATAATTATATAAGCGAAAAAATTATATATAGATAAATAAAATAAAATAAGCAAAGGAATATAAATATAAATTAAATATAAAAGAAAAGAAAATTAAGTAAATATAAAAAAATTAAATAAAAATAACGTAAGACAAAATAGCAAAAAAATATAAAATAAAATAAAGTAACATAACAATTTTAATCAGTAAATATTTAAAAATAAATAAATATATATATATACAATATATTATATAATAGTAAAATAAATTGTAAGAAAATACATATATTAAAAAATTTAAAATTAAAAAAATTAGGTAAAAAATTAAAAGCAAATAGAATAAAACAGTATAAAAAATAAAATAATAAGAAAAAACAAAAATTAAATAAATAAAAAGAATTAAAATATAACAAAATAAATTAAATTGAATTAAATTAAAATAAATTGAAATAAAATAAAATAAGTAAATATTAAATAAGAACGGAAATAAATTAAATGACATAAATACAGGGTTTTCCAATAAGAGATGTTATTTTGATATTCAAAGAAAAATGTCATTTTTTGAGATATTTATTTCAATGAAAAACAACATCAGCCAAATGGCCGCCACGGCTACTCTTACAGGATCTTTCCTTTATATGAAATTTTCCATCACCAAATCGCAAAGTGGCTTCACGAATTCCTGCTTTGAGGTCTTGAATCGACTTTGGCCTGTTGGCGTAGACTTTATATTTCACGTGGCCCCAAAGGAAGAAATCGCAAGGTATTCAATCACAAGATATCAATGGCCAATTGCGATCATCTCTTCGATAGATAACACGGTGCGTAAATTTTTCCCTTAAAAACCGATGGTTTCGTTGCTTGTATGGCACGTAGCGCCGCCTCGTTGAAAGTAAACGTTGTCCAAATGATCAATACCATCCAATTACGGCCATAAGAAATCATTAATCATCTCTCGATAGCGGAGTCCATTCACCGTAGCTGTTAACTCAGCTTCATTTTCGTAAAACCGAACGATAAACCACATCAAACTTTTACTCGTTGATAATGAAGAGGCTTTTCAGGAATAAATCTTGGGATTTTCAAGCCACAGATGCGACAGTCTTGCTTATTGGCGTAGCCATTGAGGCCTTATCAGTCAAGATTATTTTTTTATTGTAATTTCGGATCATTTTTATGCATTTCAAGAACCCAATCAGCAAAGACACGACGTTGCTGATAACCGGCCGTCTTGAGTTCTTGTGTTAACTGAATTTTACCAGGTGTGTTAGTTGAAATTTGCCGGTTTTATCGATAAAGAAAACACTTAATTTTCAGAGGAATCTTAAAATTTTTTTATTCAAAGTATTGACCATTGGTTTATACATATTTCGCCCATCTCTCAGGTAAATTATGGATACCATTCCAAAAAAACTTTTTCTCTTTCGAGGCAAACCATTCGACGAGCCATTTTTCGACTTCTTCAAAATTAGCGAAGCACTGCTCTGCAAGGGAGTGTCCCATCGATGCGAAAAGGTGATAGTCGGACGGGGCGAGGTCTGGAGAGTACGGCGGCTGCGATTATATTTCCCAATTAAGTGTTTTTAATGTGTCTTTCGCCAGTTTAGCGGTATGAGACGGCGCGTTGTCATGTTGCAAGATAACTTTGCCATGTCTTCGGGCCCATTCCGACCGTTTTTCGATCAACGCATCATTCAAATTGATCATTTGTCGTCGGTAGCGATCAGTGTTCACCGCTTCACCAGGTTTTAACAACTCGTAGTACACCACACCACACTGGTCCCACCAAGCACAGAGCATTGTCTTACGGCCAAAGCGATTTGGCCTTGCAGTCGATGGGCCAACTTCACCAGGGGAAAACCATGATTTTTTTCGCTTCGGGTTCTCAAAATAAATCCATTTTTCGAATCGTTGAAGCAGCATTTCACAAACGGTTTTTCGATTTTCCATTTGTCTATCGTTCAGCTGGTGTGGCACCCATTTTCCATACTTATGGACCTTTCCCATGGCTTTTAAACGTTGGCAAATTGCTCCTCGAATCACATGTAGTGTTTCTGCCAATTTTTGTTGCGATTGGGTTGGATCAACATGCAATTCCTCGTCTTCGAACTTTGTCGCTGCACCGGGTTGTTCATTGTCTGTCAAATCGAAATCTCCACTTTTAAATTGACGAAACCATGTCTCCCATGTTCTAATCACTGGGGCATGTTCACCATAAGTTTCTACCAGCAACCGGTGAGCTTCAGCTGCTTTTTTCTTTTGATGAAATAAGAAAAGCAACGAATGCCGCAAATGCGATTTACTTGGAACGAAACTCGACATATTCACTGAGGTAAACAAATATGACGCTATTATTTTGGAGGAATGTGACTTGTGTATTTTTGTAGGTTAATGTCAATAGAAAAAAATTACATATGTACATGCCAAATCATAGAAATTTTTACATACATACTAGTAAAACCGGCACACTTCAACAAACAAACCTGGTATATATAAAAAAAAAATAATAATAAATAAAAAAAACTTAAAAAAATACTAAAAAAAATTAAAAAAAATACTAAGAAAAAAAAAGTAAAGAAATACTACGAAAAATATAATAAATTAAATAAATAATGTAAAAAAAGTACATAAAATAATTATGAAAATTGCAAAAATATAAAAATAAAAAAATATTACGAAAAAGCTGAATTTGAATGGAATTCTTTATTTAATGCGATTCTTTTTTATATGTAAAATCTTCAAATTGGAACTTTTGCTGTGAATTTTGAAGGTCATTTAAGTGTCGTCGTACACACAAATATATGTACATATATTTAATATTTATGTACATTACTCTATTTTTATGCCTCAATTTAAAGCGAACTCATATTAATAACAATATAATTTGCTTATTGTCATTCATTAAATTTTACAACACCCCACGTATGTACATATGTATGTGTACTTCATGCACACAGTTACTAATAAACACTATTTTTAATGCACGTATGTATGGTATGTACACGTATGTATCCGTGTGTATTGAGATAATGAATAAGCATTAAAAATTTGATTTAATAGCTATAATATTCGACATGCATACAAAACCAGTACGTATGTACATATGTACCTATGTATGTATGTATGTAATTTTGAGTACATATATGTATTTAGAAATGCATTTCATTCTCATCTTTCTCTAGCACTTTCGCTATATCGAACACTTTGAAAACTATTTCACAATAATAACGTTAGATAAGTGTTTTTTTTTATTTATTTTACTAAATTCATTTAAGAATTTTTCACATTTTGTATATGTATATGTATACATTTTTGATGTGAGTGTTGACAATTTCAATGATTAATATATGAAAACTTTTGAAATGCTGACAACCCATTTAGGCAAATAGATATTTACTTTTATGTAACTACATATGTATGTATATTTATATGCCTTTGTATATGTACATATGTATGTTTTGTTTAAATGAATTCAAATTTTTGAAATTCCTTATCCATTATTTTCTGTTGTTTACAACTCATACTAGGCACACTACGCGTACATACATATGTATATAGAATGTATGCACCATATCCTTGCAGTGAAATTAACTATGTACGAGTATGTATATATGTACAATATGTATGTTTGTAATGAAAAAACAAGCAATTATATTATGTAAAAAACTGACATTTTTAACGGGATGCCAATTGCCAGATATCAACAGAAATTTACTGGTCCCATACTAGTTTAAAAAAGTGCTAAAGAGACACTAGTCCATTTATTTAGTCGTTTGTTTGTTTAAAAAAAGTTTAAAACTAGTAGTAATTTTTAAAAAATAGACAATAAAACTTGTTATCGATTAGAAATGCAGATATAGGTATACTACTACTCAAACTAATTACAGCTAATCTAAAATATTACCAGTTCAATTTTGAGACAAATTTATTTTTTATTTGCTTAAAAATTATTTTGAAGATATAATATAATATTAGTTATTAATCCATTTTTCAATCTAGCTCAGTTGCATACTACTACTCAAAATGAACCAAAAAGTCACTAGTCCAATTAGGAACTAAAAAAAACTTATATTTTAAAATGTGCAATCAAGTACTTTTTAATAATCGATTTCACAACAACGGACAAAAAATATGTATTAGTCTCATTTTAGCTCAAAACCGTTCAAAAAGATAGTTTAATTTTGAATCTAAATAAATTTTTTAAAAAATTTTATTTAAATAAAATGGTTTTTTATTAAAAGATGTCACGATGTCAGTTAAAATTACATATATATATATACATATATCGTACTAATTTAAAAGAAACCAAAAATATGTTCGATTTTGAAATTAAAAACAATTTTTGCTTATGCAAATATGCAATAAAATACTTTTAATTAATCGATTTTAAAATATTCCTCAAAAATATACCAGTCTCATACTAGTTAAGGAGAGACCATAAAAATACTAGTTTAATTTTGAATCAAAATAATTTTTATTTAAATAAAACATTTTATATTAGTCCATTCTACAATATATCTATATTGATCTTACACAAGTAAAAAACGGACCGGAAGGATACTAACTAAATTTTGTGTCAAAAAAAGCTTTTTATTTGTTTATATATGCAATAAAATACTTTTTACTTATTAGTCTATCTCAAACTAGTTTAAGTGTTTTTCGGTTTAGTGCAATTTCAAACTGGTAGTAAACTAGTATTTCCCTGAACAGTTTACAATTTTAATGCGGTAATCATGTATCACATGAATGTGCATTAAACTTTCATGTGAAATGAATTTATATACAAACATACATTGTAGGTATGTACATACATACATACTCGTATCCACCTACTATTCCCTATGAGTTGTTTTCCACTACTTTTCATTTCGACTCAATTATCCCTAGTAAATCCATATGCATTATATTTATTAAAAAAAAAAAGTTGGTTGTTGCTTTGTATGACAAGTTTCAAATTGCATGTACATTACATACATATGGTGTTTGTATGTGTCATGAATGAAAGTCTGTGAAAGTCCTCAAGGCATAGAGGGTAACGCTAGCGAAAGTGGGTGAAGGACAGCAGGCATAAAAAAAATATATATAGAGATAGAGAAGACAATTTTTTCCAAGGCTGACTAAGCATTATTCAAATAAACGCTAGAAAAAGGTGAATATTGTTTACTTATTTTTTTGTAATTTTTCTTACATACAATATGTGTGTGTACATATGCATATGGACGAAGTCAGACAAATATTAATTAAAGCTTCCATACAAAGTGAAGCCAAAATAATATCATTGACAGTTAATTACCACTTTCGAAGATGGAATTTATATTTAGTTGAGAGGCACAGCTTAAAGAGCATAACTCCCCTTTTTGAGGAAAAAAATGCTACAAAATTTTTTTATTTTTTTTTATTTACAATAAGTATACGATGTACACTTATTTTTATTGATGAAAAGTGATTGCAAAAAAAAAGAAAAAAAACTATAAAAATTAATCAAAAATATGGTTCGAATTTTTTTATAATTCAAATTATGGTTTTTTCGTAGAAACTATTTTTATTTCTCCTTTTTTGTAAATTAAGAATTGAAAAACCATCAGAAAATATAATGTAATTAAATAAAGTTTGTAGGCAACAAAAATTGGCCTATACAAGGACTTTTTTATTTATTTTTTTTCTGCGGTAAATTATTGGTTTCTTACAACAAAATCTATGCAATTCGAGCTTTTAGGGTTCGAAAATTCTCTAAATTAATAATTAGCGTTCAGTGGGAACACAATTAACTTTCTCAACAAACCTTGTGAAGTGGGTTTAGATTGAATCAGGAATAATAGCAAAAAATCTGTTATTTTTACAACAATTCGAGCTTTTGGAGTTCAAAAACGTTCTAAATTAATAATTAGCGTTCAGTGGGAACACAATTAAAATTTCGAACCAACCTTTTGAAATGGTTTTACGTTGAATCGGGAATTATATGCCAAAAATCTGGTGCTCAAATTTTAATTAACCTTGGGAGTGGCTCTTTTTAACTACAAAATTAATGAGAAATGCTCGTAATTAATAATACCATAAGTATTTTAGTGGGAACACAATTAATTTTTTTTTATCATCTCATATTACGATATATGTAAGTTGTATGCCAGAAATGTTCGTTTTTTGCCAGAAAAATAATTGAAATTTCGCAACAACGTCGAGAAAATACTTTAAATTATGAAATATAATTTTAGTGAGAACGCAATTAATTTTATGAACCAATCAGAGGAAGTGAACTCACATTGTATTATGAAGTTTTTGCCAAAAGTCTATGTTTTTTTCCAACAAACTCGATGGAATTCGAGTTTTCGGTGCTGAAAAAGGCTCGAAATTAATAAATTGTATATTAGTGTGAACACAATTTAATTAATTGCAAATAACATTTGGCGCTGAAAATATGCTTTCCGAGTTTTAAGAGATTTTTGAACTATTTTTTGGACATTCAATGCAGAAAGTAGCTGTAAAAAGTTGAAAAACAAGAAATTTTTTTAACCAACAAAAAAAAATTAATAAATAAATAAAAAACGCAAAATTAATTTTTCGATAAATATCTCTTTATTAATTGTTGTTTTTTTATATACTGCATGTTTTTTTGTTTTAACAAATACTTAAAAACTATTATTTAATATACAAATTATTTAATATAGACATGTATAGCTTGTATACAGTTAAAGCAATTTACTTTTCGATTTCAAATACTTATTTTAAGCAGCTACATCTAGATTATTTAATATAATATATTTTTTTTGCGTGTATATACAATTTACTATATAAAAAATAAGTATTCAACATTTTTTATAGCATAAATAACATTTATTATTAATTTAATAAAGCAGAAAACTTTTTAGTTATACTTGACAAGTCCATTTTGTTGTTTCTTTTATATCATTTATTTAATTAGCAACTATTTAATAGAAGAAAAAAATATAATTACTATTGTATGCCATTTACTATTTATTTCCGGCCATAAATGGACCGCCCTAAACGACGTGTGTTGTACTTTCGTGGCTTCTTTATATTCACCTTATATTTTTTACCGCTTGATGTGGATAGCTCAAGTTTAGTTTGCTAATTTTTTAATTTTTTTTTTTGTAAAAAAAAATTAATTTAAAATTTTCGTTTTACTTTTCTCACACAGCGCAATGCGAAAATGGCAGTTTCAAAGTTGTATACATAGTTTTCTTATATATTTTTCTACAATTTCTGGAAGCATTTGTTGGTTTTTCTTTTTCCTGAAAATCGTTTTTTGAAACTTTTTTTGCAGCTTTTATTTAACTACGCGCCGCTTAAGCTCACTGACTTTTGCATAATGAATTTTTGTTTTTTTTACAAATTGTAAATAAATTTATTATTCGCTGTTTTTTGTCTAGCACAACCAGTATTTTTGTTCAATATTTCTCTACTGTATCACACGGTAAAAATTTCAATATAAATTATTTAATAAATTTTCTGTAAAAATTATTTTCGAAAAAAAAATGTTTAATTTTTCTTTTTCAAAGCTATCACACGCCAAATAAATGTATATGTATGTACAATTTTTTTTTTTAAATAATGCTGTTAAAAAAAACAATATGATAATTTCTTTAACCAACCATCGGTTGAGCCCAAAAATAGCCAAATTTTAGTGCCTAACACCGCCGCCCATTGAAATTCCGCAAGTACATATGTACATATGTATGCATGCATGCAAGCGCATTCTCAAATTGCTATCACCGGCGCTGCAATGCCCAGATTTAGCTTTGAACGCGACACATCTACCTTTCTTTGCTGCATATAGTACTTTGGGCTGCTTGCCAACTCGGCCGCCGCTTTGACGCTGCGACCCTTACTCATCTTGCCATTTTTACAACTTTTCAATTGGCGTCGCGCTCACAACCTTGAAATTGTTGCTGCTGGCAGACGACGCGTTGCGCGCCGCGGTCGGACCTTGAGCGCACACCATCATTCCCCGTACTACGACCGCGTTGAGCTCGATGAAAGCAAAGCACATCAAACATCGAAAGCCAACATTACTGCCACACGAAGCCCAAAATGTATATTGTACATGTATGTATGTATGTATGTATGTAGCTGAAAGCATACACAAAGCCTTGACGCGCCCAAACTACTGCTTGAAAACGCCTTAACCTGGCGCACTCTTCGAACTAAAGCGGGAAGTTGAACGACGCAGGAAGTGTAGACGTTTTTTAGACTTGCGTCCACGACTGTTTACTTCCGTCTGTTTTGGTTGTTCTGCGTCCGTCGCATCAACTGTGCCACTAATTGTTGTTGTTGTATTTTTGACACGCAACTTCTTGAAAGCGAGTAATTGGCGCCTATCGCCGCCGCCGCCGCCAAACAAACTAGAACCATCCGAGCTCGAGTACAATTCATTGGTAGATGTTGCTTCCATTTGAGCGCCGTTGGAGCGCTGCGCTGCTGCTGCGTGGAGTTGCATTTTGGCGAACTTCTTACGGCAACGTTTGAGATTGGCGCGCGTTAGTGGCGCTGTAATGCGCCGACCCAAGTGTGCGGCCAGTGAACTCGGCGTTGGCGTGCTGCTGTTGAAATTATCCTCGAATTTCGGCCAATCTTCTGCATCTTCAATGACATCTGCTGCGACGATAATGGTATTATCATCAGTCTGCTGCTGCTTTGGGACTGTGGCGGTATCCGCCGACGCGCAAACAACATCACATACGGTCGATTGACGTCTGCTCGCTCTACTTTCCGGACTGTTGACCAGTGAAAGCAGCAGCTGCGGCTGTTGCGGATGTTGCTGCGTTTCCCTATTATAATTAAGATTATTGTTTTCTGCTTTTGATGTGCTGCCATCGTCAATTGGATAGCTGCTGCTGCTGCTACTGTTGCTGTGTGGTAGAACACTATCGCGTTCTCATGACCGCTTGGCGCTGTCCTTGCGAAAGGACTTACGCAGCTTGTCGACAAGGCGCAAATGAAATTTCGTAATATCATTTTGGCTCTCCACCGTGTTTATGGTCTTGGGCGGACTCGAGGACTGGCTAAAGGAACGCGTTGGCGAGAGTGCGCCTGCGGCCGAGGAGTGTGAGGTACGCGATGCGTTGCGGGGAAAGGCGCGTGATGATTGACAACGTTGCATTTGCATGCGATAGGTGTGCGATGGTGAGGTGGCGAAACTCTCCGACTTGCATTCAGATACTTTGCGTACGCGGGCATTGGCCGGCACACCCATGGCGGAAGACAGCGTGGGTGCGCCACCATTCGAGCTGGTCGTAGAGCATTCTGATGTTTTGCGTGAACGACTATCCTTGTAGATGTCGTAGTTGTTCTTCATGACGGGCATCATAAAAGCCATCTCGATTGTTGGGTTTGATTTATGCAAATCGAGTAGAAAATTATTGATCTAACTGCAAAAGGCACACTTCACTGCGGCGAAGTCACTTTACTTTGGTTTTATTGTTGGTTTTGCTGTTGTTGTTGCGTGGATTGCCTTCTAGAAGTTTCCAATGACTTCGTTTCACTTTACTTTTCCAATGACGAAATACAATGCACTTCGTTTCTGTTCTTACATATATATATGTATGTTTGTATATATGTATATATGCAATTGCACTTTTACGCGTTAGAAATTTACTACACAATGTCTTTTTGCTGTTTTTGTACTCGCAAATGTTCTATTTATATAACTATATATATATATATATGTATATAATATAAAGAGCTTTTCATTTACTAAAATATAGGTATATGTATTGGTATTCACTACGTTTTGTTTTGCTTTACACTTTTGCTATTGTATTTTCCGGTTTTTGTTCTTATCCGTTCAAGAGTTCGACTCCGAATGAACGGTACACGGTGGTGTGGTTGTATTTTATAGAAAATCCAACAAATTTGTTTTGCACCCGACTGCAGCCGCGCGCGCGGCGTTATGGTAGGGTGACGAGAGTTGGCATATTCGTAGCAGTGAAAAGTCGAAAGAGCGCAATGCAAAGGCAATAATGAAAAAATGGGCAAATCACATGCAAATATACAAGCAAATATACATATATACGTACATATATGCATCTGTTAGATTCTTTTTAGAATTGCATTGCCGCAATACACTTTTCCTATTTGTTCCCTTTTGTTGATTTTCCGCTGTGTAACTATGTACTTTGCGCTGTACATACATATTGTATGTATGCAAATACCCATTTGATGAGTGTGCAGTGAGAGCGAATGGTGTGGTGGTTGCTGGTGATTTGCCAACGTACACTTGATTCTCCGAGAAACTTCTAATACACTTCTCTCCGAATTCGTTACACTGTGAGAAATGATTGGTTGGAAAGTTGGTTTCCTACGCTACGTTTTACAAGAAGTGATCAACGAAATTTTATTTATTTTATTTTATTGTATTTTATTTTATTTTTTATTTATTTTTTCAATTGATTTAAGTTAATATTTTTATTTTATTACCTAAATTTAATTCAATTTTATTCTTACTATTTTACTTCATTTTATTTAGTTTTTAATTAAATTAATTTAGTTTGATTTTATTAAATACACTTTATTTTATACATTTTTAATGTAAATATATGAAATTTTTTTTAAATATATTTCATTCATTTATTAAAGTAAAATAATACCATATATTAACTTTTAATCTAATTTTATTTTTTTATATAACTTTATTTTATTAACTTTTGCTTTTATTTTAATTTAATTTGGTTTAATTTATTTTATTTTATTTGTATACCCTTCAGTTTAATTTTATATTATTTCATTATCAATTTGATTGATTCATTTTATTTTATAATATTTTATGCAATTCTTATTAAACTTATTTTATTTTTATTTTGTTTCTTATATATTATTATATTTGATTTTGTTTAGACTAATTTTATTATTTTTCACTTTAATTTATTTTGATTTAATTTATTTTTATATTTTTACTTCATTTTTTTTATTTTACCTTTATTTAATATATTTCTTTTTATTTTTATTTATTTAGTTCATATTATTTTATTTTAATTTAAGTTTATAATTTTTAAATTAATTAATTTTTTATTTTATTGTATTAGGTATATTTTTCTTTTACCTTTAATTTTAATTTAATTTTCATATAATTTAATTTAATATTTGGGTTTTTTTTTAGTTTTATGGAACTGTCTCAGACCATAAATTTTTGAAAAAAGGTAAAAAATTACAACAACCGTTTTGGGCGGTAGAAGTTATAGTTGCTATTTCGGAAACCACCATCCAACTTAGGAGGCCCGCAGCACAGCACGATATTATTTTATTTTATTTTTACTTGATTTTTTTATTTTATTGTATTTGACATATTTGATTTCATTTAATCTATGTTAATTTAATTTGCTTTATATTATTTAATTTTTTTTCCTTTATTTAAAATGTTTATACAATTCAAATTCGTTTAAATAAAGTTTATTTCACTTTATTATTATTTTATTTGTAATTTTTTGTTTTATTTCATTGTATTTGGCCTATTTTTATTTAATTAAATTAATTTTTTATTTAATTCTATTTTAATTCATTTGATTTGAATTTATTTAAATTTTATTTTGATATTTTAATTTATTTTGTATTTAAATTTTTATTTGCTTTATTTTATTTTTTGTTATGAGTTAGTGAGCGAAAGACCTAGTTGTTTATATAAATTGAATTATTTTAATTTTATATATGTATATTATTTAATTTAATTTTTTATTTTTGTATTGTGTTTATATTATTTTATGTTTATTTATATTATAATTTTTTTAGTTTACTTTAATGACGTTTATTTAATTATATTTCTTTGATTTTATTCAGATTTTTTATTTTATTATCTTTTACTTTATTTAATTTATATTTTAAATTATTAATTTGTTTTCAATTTAACTCAATTTTATTTTACATTGTCTTGTTTTTTTTAACTAATTTTTAATTGAATTTAATTTACTTTAACTTCGTTTTATGTTATTTTATTTCGTTTTATTTAAGCTATCTTTTTTGTTTGATTTTTTTTTAATTTTTATGTTATTTTTGATTTGCCTTTACATATGTATTTTTTATTTTAATTAATTTTTTTAATTTATTTAAATTTTAAATTTTTACCCACCTTCTACTCTACCTGTTTGCTTGCTTACCTTATAGGACAAAACAGTCAAGTGTTTCCATATATGTACATATATATAGTAACACTTAGACCTCACTCAATAATCCGCACACCTGGCTGTGCTAATATACGAAAAGTGCACTTACTCTGTTTATGTTCCAAGTTGTGGATTACTAAACACTTTAGTTCGACAATCAATTGAGGAGAAACTCTAGAGCAACTTGAAGTATCCCGCGCATGGCTGATCTCAAGTGCTGATTGCTAGAACCCTCTGCTTAGACAGCTCTGCTCAAATGACCGCTCGAAGACAAAGTCATCAATGACAAGATCCAACTACATTAAAGTCAAAAAATAAAAATTAAATAAAATAAAAAACATAAATATACATGCCAAAACGCTCACGCACATACATTTGTATACGTACATATATATACATATGTACACGTATGTATTTATGAACATAAGTGCAAGTGCGTAATTTTCCATCAATTTTCTTAATGAAAGTGACATTGTCGCGGAAAGGAGGTTTGGCGTTAGGGTGTCTTCCTCATAAGCATGTTTATGTTTACGCTGCAATTGTTGATTGTTAGATTCAGGCTGACAAATGTGTTGCTATCAACTTATCTAGAAACATATATATGTACATTTGTATTTATGGTTCAATTTAAAGCGATAAGTGATTGATTACGAAACCTCTTGAGGATATTCAACTTTGATTTAGAAGATTTGCTCTTTTGTTTTTATTTTTTTTTATTTTGCCAAATATGTACTCGTACATTTGTATATAATTTTAGCGCTCAATAATGAAAACAAAACACTTGTAGATATTTTTAGTTGACAATTGCTTTAAAAATTCTTTACATTGCGATTTCGAAAGAACGTCTGCGGCGATATACTCGTATATAGTTCTAGACGATTTAATTGAATTTCGAATAAAATTTCAGCTTGATTTAATTGGACTTTGCACAGCTACAAGAATAATATTTACTAAAATTGTCAAAATTTAGCTAAAAAAAAAAAATAAACATAAAAAAAAATAAAAAAAAAATAAAAAAAAAATAAAAAAAAAATAAAAAAAAAATAAAAAAAAAATAGAAAAAAAAATAAAAAAAAAATAAAAAAAAATAAAAAAAAATAAAAATAAAAAAAGTTTAAATAAAATTTATATTTAAAAAAAGTCAATTCCAAAAAAAATTGTATTTTCTTTTTTGTTTTTTAATTTTAATTCACATCTCACAATGACTCAAAAACACTTACCTTGAATAAAAGATGTTAATGACCTTTAATTCTACTGAGTAATGTTTAAGGTTTCAATATTGTATGTTAATCTTGAAAAAAAAAAACGCAATTAAATCCGTTGACGTAGTGCCATTTTCAAAAACATCGCCCAATCACGTCATTTCCTGCTCTACGAGGTAAACACGTCATTATAAAATATAAAAATAAGTCTTCACGCTTTAGTTAGCAGATTTATGGTAGTTTGAATGAGAGCCGAAGATGCATAAAATTCTTGAAAAATATATGGGCTTACCCGGCTCTGCGCTATGTGGGGGCGAAGAACTAACACGCATTCGCCTATTCGCGTCCCAAGGTCCTTTCTGGCCTGTTCCATCGTTGATGAGCTGATCGGGCCTTGACGGTGTGGGTTTAGAACTGCACTAAATCATAGTAAAGATCGATTCTTGAGATCGTTACATATCACCTCTCTCTCACCGACAAGGGCCTCACCATGCCGTTCAACAGGTTTCAGATAGGCTGACTCTTTCCAAGCTGTTTATTTTTAACCTTATTCCGAATAAAATAATACTAGTTGCCGAGCTGTGTAAAATAGATAAACTCTTCTGCAAGGCCGTACAACTATTGGTTGTGCTTTTAACAGACTGGATAAGACGGCCGGGGGGTTAGCAGTGCCTACTACTGCCATTCGGAAGGTCAGAATTCGAGTCCTGTTCCGAACAGCTTACAAAATTATAGAAAATTAATACTGCGGTCGTCTCGCGGCAGGGAATAACAAGACCTTCTGACATGAAATAAAAAGCTCCTACTCATAAAACTCCGTCTGACGTTTTTAGGCGGCTGAGAAAAAACTGTAGATCCCTCTCTTGGTTGGAAAAATATCAAGGCGCACACCACAAATCAGAGGAGGAGCTCGAAACATCTTCTGTCCCCAAACAATCGGACAAAGTAATCCTGTCTTCGCTCCGTCGTAAATGTTGACAGTCATTACTGTGACGTCGCGAATGCTCATCATTCCCATTTTACTTTATGTTGGTGTTATATGGTCGTCCAAGCTGATGATAAAATCAACTCTCACGATAGCTAGTTCTACGCACCGGAGTTGATAGGTCAGCAGGTAACATAAAATCCAATCAGTCGGCTTTAGTAGTTTTCAAGATATAGGGATTAGCGAAAGAGAAATAAAATATTTAATTTATAAATGAAAAAATTTTTTTGAGAAATTTATCATTTTTTTCCTTATGTAATCCGTTAATTTCGTCTCATTAATAATTTATTTCGACCATTTTCGATGAAAATATTAGATTTCCACTCAAAATTTTTATAAAGCTTCTTTTGTGCGAAAAAAAATTTTTTTTTACATACAACTTATATGTACATACATATGTACATATGTATGTCTTTATAGCCTTGCCTCTTTTCAGTCTCTTTATTTGCCACATTCCGCAATCAGCGGAAAATTATATTACACACAGAGGCGCACGTAGGTACATACATATATACTTATATATTTGACATGCAATTTATACAAATTACAAATTATAAACAAATTACAGAATCGCGCACTTACCGCCACCGCTTTTCGCATGCAAACTCACGTTTATGGAAAGTTTTCACTTTTTTTTTTATTGTTTACCCTAGGTACTCCCTGGCACAGACGAGGCGAGGCGACAGCTTAGATATGTATGAATGTACATACCTACATATGTGCACAATATCACATTTCGGTGCAATAATTGAGTGAAAAAAGTGAATAAACAAAATGAAAACAAAAAAATTGAAATATTAACAAAAGAAAACTTTTTTTAATTTTATAAAATTAGAAAAAAATTAAAATAAAAAAATGGAAAAGGAATTAGAAAATATTAAAAAAAAAATTAAAAAATATTTAAAAAAGAATTAAAAAATAATTTCAAAAAATAAAAAATAATTAAATGAAGTTAAAAAAAAAAATTAAATAAAAAAAAAAATTAAAAAACAATTTTATTTGTTTCAAAATTATCAAAATTTTTCGTTTTTTTTTTATAAATATATATATATATTTTTTTCAATAAAACCCACATGTAATTTATTATCATACATATTTATTAATTTTTAATTTTTTCATTTAATCCATTTTTTCTTCAAAGTTTATACTTAAAAAGTACATATTTTTTTAAGTTTTTTTGTTTTTTCTTTTTTTTTTTTTTAAATGTTATTAAGTAATAATGTAGTGCATGAATTCAATTACTTGCGCTTTAGAAGTTCAAAAATTTGTAAGCTTTTGTTGCTTTACTTAATTTTTCGCCGTTTTTTGTTTATTTTTTTTTCTCAGTTTTTAATTTGTATTTTAACTAGAAATAAATAATAAATATATATATTTATATTATATATAAGTATGCTTGTAATAAATACCGTTTGATAAGTCAATATTGGCGTGATTAACAAATTTCTCAGCGCTTCAAATTCCGTTTAATTATTTTTTCTTATTTTCGGGGCTTTTTTTTTCTTAATTTTCATCTCCGTATGATATTTCATTGCTGGCGCTTTACACATTTAATTAATTTATTTATTCATTTATTTGTCAATAATTTTTTATTATTCAATTTTTCTTTCGTCAAATACAATTTTTTCTTAATATCCATTTATAATTTAATTATATATTTAAATAACCTTAATTTTTAATTAAATGCATTTCCAACAACTTAACTAATTTATGTGTATGCGTGTAAGTAGGTATGTAGCTTTTGACTGCAATAATTCGATTAAGATTTTTTTGTTGTAATTATATAATTTTTTTAATGAATTTTTAAGCGCATTGTGGGAGTATTCGTTTAATAAGGTTTGCGTAGATGTCATGGTATGCATGTATGTATGTAGTTATTGTTATAGGAGTATATTATAAAAAAGATTTTTTTTCGACAGAAATTCTTGAATCAAATAGTATTTTTTTGTTTATAAAAATGTGTTTAAAATTTTAATTTAAAAAGATTTTTGAAAATTAATCTAATATTATTTATATATGTATGTATGTATATAAATAACAGGAATGAAAATTGCTTATAAAAAGTTATTAATTATTGTAGAATAAGTGTGCCTGTGATTCAAAAGCTGTTTTTCATTTATTTTATTTTATTTTTTTTTAATTATTCAATGTATTTATTCAATTTTATTTTATTTATTTTTTATTTTAGTCGTTTTTTTTTAAATATTTTCATCATTTTATTTTAATTTAATTTATTTTATGTTTCTTAATTTAATGATAAAAAATCTCGTTTTTTTTTGGTTTATTTCTTTTTTTGTTAAAGTGTGTTTATAATTATTTTATTTATAACATTTATATAATTTTCATTAAATTGATTTTTATGTAATTTATTATTTTTATTTTTTTAATTGATTTTAAATTATTTTTATTTAATTTATTATTTTTATTTTTTTTATTTTTTTTAATTTTATTCCTTTGTTTTTACTTTATCTCCTTTTGCTTTTTATATTTTTATTTTATTTAAATTAATTTAATTTTAGCTAATTAATGCACTATTTTATTTTAGTATTTTATTATTATAATTATTTTTAATTTATTTCTTTATTTTATGTTTTTTATTTAATCTTATTTAATTTTTTTATTTCATTTTTTGTTTTAATTTATTTATATTTACTTTATATTTTTATTTATATTTATTATATTTTTGTTTTTTTTTTCTTCTATTTTAGTTTATTTTATTTTATTTGGTTTTACTTTATTTTATTTAAGTTTTCTTTTATTTTATTTTAGTCTGTTTTTTTTTGTTAATTTTTTCATTTAATTTTTAACTATTTTCTATTTATTATTATTGACAATATTGAAATTAATTTCATTTATTTTTATTTACTTTATTTAGTATTTTATTTTAGTCTTTTTATTATTAGTATTATTATTTTTTTTTAATTTATTTTTTAATATTATTTTACTTATTTTAATTTTTTATGTTTTGTTTTATTTATTTTTTCTTTAATGTATTTATATTTACTTTCTTTTATTTATATTTATTATTATTTTATGTTATTTTCATATTTTTTAGTTAATATAATTTAATTTTGTTTTTTTATAGAATATAAATAGAATATAGAAATACAATAACTTTTTTTATTTTATTGATATTATTTTAATTTAAATTAATTAATTTTATTTGTATTGTTATTCATTTTAATTTGTTTTATATTATATCTTTGTTTATTTTAGTTTTATTTGTTTTATTTTATTTTATATAAAATATTTCATTTTATTTTTTTTTATTTGCTTATCTGCTTGTTTTATATCTTTTTTTTATTTTATGTTTCTCCATTTCTATTTATTCATACAATTCTTTTTTATTAACTTGCTATTAAATTTATTTTACTTTAACTTTTTTTAAATTTTATTTTATTTCAATTTTTATTTTTTAATCTATTTTATTTAATTTTTTTTAATTTTATATACATTTTTTTTAAATTAATTTGATTTAATTTTTTTGTCTATTTTTTAATCAACTTTATTTAGTTTTTTTAACATAATTTATTTATTTATTTTTTTATTTTATGTAATTTAATTTTATTTTATTATAATTTTATTAATTATTTTCGTTCTTTTTAAATGCATATTTTATTTAATATAATTTATTTTGTTTTTTTTTTTATTATTTTTTTTCTTTATATTATTTTATTATTTTATTAATATCTTATTATTATTTATTTTATGTTATTGTATTTTATCTTACTTTATTTTATTTTGAATTATTGTATTTTTTATTTAATTTAATATTTTTTTTATTAATTTTATTTTATTTTATTGTGTGTTTTTCTATCAAAATCGAGATGAGTAAAAATTAATTTCCATAAAAATAATATTATATTTATTTTATTCGGTTCGCGGTTAGTCGAAATATATTTTTTAGTAGAAAATCGAGGTGAGGAAAGTTTTAAAATGTTAAGTCCGTCGCATGCAATACTTTTTTTTGAATTGTCAATTTTATTTCAAAACTCGTAATTTTCACTTTTCGAAATTTTTCTTGAGTCAAAACTTTGTATTTGGTTACAAAAATACATGAATAAACATCTAGATTCTTCGAATAGGGTCTTCTCGTCTACTTATTTTTATGCATGCTTATCTTTCTATTGAAAAAAGAAACCAACAACAATAACTTTCGTTTATATATATATATTTGTATATATATATATATATAAATTGTTAGAGCTGAAGCGATTTTCGGCCGAGCTCCACTCTCTTGTATATATTTTTTTCCCCAAACAACGCTAACGGTTTTCACATTGTATCTATAGTATATGTACCTATGTATGTAATACCTAAACCTAGAGGACCCATCTAGTACAAGTTGTCATATCATAAGAAGTTTTCAAATCTTAGTTTCGAATTTCGTACAATAAAACTCTTTAGTGCGAGTAAAGTCCGCTCAAACAATTTCCTATTTATTTTTCGATTTTTTATTTATTTTTTTTTTTTTAAATATATTTGCTTTTTCTTTAGCGCTTTTATTTCAACAAACACCAATGCTATCAGGTTCGAATTTTCATGGGGTAACATTTATTTTGAATATTTCAAAAACTGTGGAATTCTTATAACATTCAGCTGCCAGACTGTGAATACCCCTTTGGGGTTTGAAGTATGAGGAGCTTTTTCCAAAAGCTCATTAAGCTAACGTGTGTCTTATTTAAAGTAATTCTTTGTTTTCTTTTTTTGTTTTTTCTCTCTTTTGCACACTCAAATTCATAAAAATTGTCAACTAACTAATCTATGTATGTAATTTCATATATGTATATGTATGTGATTTTTATTTTGTATTATATTATAGGTATAATATGTATGTATTTATATGTTTGTTTGTTGGTATGTTATGTAAGTGAAAGGTATACGAGTATGTTTATTTGTATGGCGGCATTAATATGTACCTATGTATTGTAATTTCAATATATTTGCATGTAATTTGTATGTATGTAATAATAGTAGCATATATTTGTAAATATATATGTATGTATGTATGTAAGTATGTAAGCATTAGCTGTTAGAATGTTTTATAATTTTTTTGCTTATAATTTTCAAATAATTTTTTTTTTTTAATGTTAGTAGATATCTGAAGTAAGTCTCTGTGTTCACTTGAAAAAGTAATCGGTTTTTTTTTGTTGGTTTGTTATGCCACAAAATGTCAGGATTTGCTTTAGTTTTCAACATCGCCAATGAGCGTTTTGAATTTTTTTTTTTAAATTTTCACTAATACAAAGCAAATTTGTTTAAATATATATTTATAAATAAAAGCTTAACGAATATTTATTTTTCAAAAGTAACGAATTGTCTCCATTGCGTGATTTTATTGGAATTTAAAAACCGAGTAACACCACCAGCTGCATCTTCTCAAAATAATATTTTATTTTTTTTTATTTTTGACGCTTAAAGTCGATTGAAAACCCACGAAGAGGGCTCCATGTGGTACCGAATAGCTCACTTGAATAGTTAAATGCATGAGAGCGAAGGTGCAAGAGAAGGTGCCACGCCTGCATTTTAGCTCAACCCGGAATTTCAGCACCTTTTTCCAATCAGAGTCCCTACCAAAAGTTATACCTACATACACGTAGGTATGAGTTGTTAAGTGGTAGAAGCTCTTTGGATTTTTCATGAGCTATACTAGACCAGAAACAAACAATGACCCAGCGATCGCCAACCTAAGATCCATTTGTGTCTACTGTGGATAAAGACCTTCCCTTACCGTCTTCCTCGCGGTGAAGTCGTCTGAGGAGGGCCATTTTTGCATGCAAATCAACTTTATCGAAAGAAAGCTCGACGCTATGGAGATGGAGATCTGTTATTATTAAACTGTGCCGATGTTGTTCTAGCCAAGTTTTAAACCCATGACCCTCTGCATAGACAGCACGCAGTACTAACCCCACGGCGAAGAAGTAGTTCTACCATTTCCGCACTGGAGAAGCGCTATACTCGACAGGAAACCTCAAAATACGGGTGCCCAGCAGAAAACCTCCTAATACACACTCCCACATCGCCTTGAGTTTCTTGTCACCAGGCATCACGACCAAGCCAAATTCTCTCAGGTGAAATGGAGCTGAAAGTCAATATCTTGCCGAACCCTTATATTTTAAGGTCTCGAAGTGAGCCGCAACTTAGCTTCTCTAAGCTCTCAGGCAGTTTTTAAAGCAGCGGCTTGGCCAGGGATTGACAGACGTTATATTTAGCATGATATTGAGCGCCAGTGTTGAGCCAGTTCGTTTTACGAATACATATAAAGGCTGTCCACTTGTCCCCTGCGGGTTAGAGGCTTAAGAATTCATTGGTGGAAATGTTAGCCTATCGCAAGGGTTGACTAAACAGGTTCTTTGATAGTCGGGTTTTTCGACAGAAATGCAAATTTTATCCAACCAAAGACTGTTAAGCCAAAACTTCGATGGTCGGCAGTTTTCTTGCAGAAAATGATGGGTTTAGGTATCAGAAGGGATTTAATCCAGGGTCCAGGCGGTTGAAGTTGGAAAGTTGAAAGCTGTCGGAAATATAGCACTTCTTCTTCTTGATTATTTTATTTCTTTGACACTCATATTGTTGTATACGGGTATCATTCGCCGTATCGGACGTACGGTGTGTTGGCCGGTAATGGTAAAGATCAACCCGTGCAGAGTTTAGTTGATGTGCTTAAGGAGCTGAGTTGTTGGACCTGCGGCGGATAGCTTCTGACCACTCGATGAAAGTAAGGAAGTAGTACCTCACTTTCTCTCCTCCAGGGTCCAGGCTCTGTCACTTATTGGACCTTGGGGACAGACATCAAACCTTTTATAGGTCTTCACTAAACATGGAGGTTGAACGAACGCCTTCAGACTGCCAGATTCATTTTCATAAGAATGTTCGCAGGTTGTTTTTGGATGCGCTGGTTGGATAAGAGTCTGAAAACTCAGAAAGTCGGTGTTAGCTTTCCCATTATGAGCTCGTTTGCCTGGCAATGCTCGAAACCGCAATGGAGACTTTGTTCAAGCAACAATAATTTACCTAATCCAATATATGTATGTATGTATTTATGTAATAATATTAAAAATTTAACTAAGTTTACCTAAAAAGAGTTAAAGCAGCGCTAACAAAATGGAAAGGCATTTGAGTGGCATCTACTTAATTAAGCTAACGCGATTTTTAATAAGTTAATTCCAACAATGCGAAACGCGCGAGAGATAAAGTAAGCAACTCCGTGTTCAAGCGCCAACGAACTCACTTGCGATTGTCTGGAAACTTGCGATTTCGTGGACTGTGCGATACATCACGACGTGGAAACTCGTCCAACTGGAAGAAGAGATAGTAGAAGAAGAAGAAAATATAAGCTTTCATTCCCCGCACTGTTTACACACGCTCACCTTTGAGGAACTGCTTTTCGAGCGGCTTGATGTGGGCCGACGCATTGGCACATCCATCTCATCGTCCGTGTAGCAGCTGTACTCACGCGATGAGTCACTGAAATCGTCGAATATAAGTATGTATGTCAGTAAGCTTCTTTTTTTTTTGTATATTTCCCACAGTCAATCACTCACCTTGGTTCAATTCCATCTTGCGTGTCGGGATCCAGCAAAGGCAACATATCCTCACCTTGTTGGAGAAGATCAACACTCGTTATAGATTTGCTGCTGGTCACGCCTTCAACCTCGTCTTCACCAGCAGCCGCCGTTGCTTCGTCGCCAGCGCCGCCCTCACGCTTACTCTCGTGACACTCGCACTGGCAATCCTCCGGTTTCACGTAGTTGTAATGTATCTTGCCGTCCATGGTCACATCTGGCTGTGCCGGCTGATGGCTATGTGCCGTGGCATGGCCGTGCGTTGCGTGTTGAACACTCGTTGTGGTGGCGTGAGCGCGACTACTGCTCGTAGTGCTGGTTATGACGCCATCTTTGGGTAGTGCTGTGATACGTTTAGGCGGCTTACGTTTCTCTGGTATATTTTCGAAATCTATCCAATGCCCGGAGAGTTTTCGCTGCGTCGTTGTGGTGCTGGAGGTCGGTGTTACTTGCGTCTGTGTCGTCTGTACGGTAGTTGTTATCGCTTTGCTGGTGGCAGCTTTCGGTTTCAGCTCCACCTCGGGTTGTTGTTGCTGCTGCTGCTGCTGCTGTTGCTGTAGCAATTGTTGCTTGGAATCCTTTCGTTCCAAATTGGCGGCAGTCGCACGCAGCCCCTCCTCGGCAAACTCAAACCAAGATTTACCGCTCGTGTTGGAGGGTCGCCGTGGTGACTTTGCGCTTTGCACGCGCTCTTTGGTGGAGTCTTTGCGTGGCAAGCTGATGCGCAGCTTTTCGCCGCGCACAGGTGCTGAACCGCTAATCTCGTAGGTTTGGTCCTGTGGTGTAACTATGCCGCAATATTCCTCCAAGTGTGAGGGATTCAGCGGCGTAGTTGAACGTGGTCGTTCCACGGGACAAGTTTTCAATTCCATATTGGCGCGATCTTTCATAGGTATGAGTGAGACGCCTTGAGCGCGCTCCTCGGGTAGCGTAGTTGGCACGTAAGGAAGCTCGTCGAAAGACTCTTGCGACACAAGACCCGTACTTTCGTGATCTTCGATGGTGCCAACGTGCCGCGGCAAGTGTCGACGTTTGGGATCGGCTGCAGCTGAAGAGCCGCCAGCTAGGTCAGAGTCTCGTTCACTTTCGGATGATTCAACTGGCTCGTCGGTTGAGGGCATTGATTGTCTTTCGGCTGTGGTATGTGTGCGGCGTGTAGGTGTCGTGGTACGTGGTGGTTTAACGGGTGTCAGCTTGCCGGAACGATCTACGGGTGATTGCGATTGTGAGCGTGGCGCACGTTGTACGGGTGTAGGCGAACGACTGTCACCAGCGGAGGGTGCAGTTGGCGGTGGTGATGGTGAAGGTGCGGTCGATGGTGGTGGCGGTTGAGGCAGTGTTGGTTTACGTTGTTGATGTTGTTTTTGTGATTTTTGCTCATCTCTGCTCGGCTCGGCGGCAGTTGTGTGCGCATCCTCTGCACTGTCACTCTGCTTTGTTTCCGAAACGCTTTGCCTTTTCGGTTTCCTTGGCACATTTTCGTGATACTTTTTTCGTACATCGAAATTCTCCAAGTAACGCGAATGCCGTTGATTGCCAATACCGCCGGCGGCCGCCTCTGCGTCCTCTTCCGATGTGGAGCGTGATTTTCGACGCGTCTCCTCGTACGACTCCTTGCGACGCATAACCACCGCGGTAACTGTAGTTTGCACGATGTGTTTCTCATCTTCCGATGTTGAGATCGACTTCTGACGACGTGCTGCAGTGGCGGCTTCGGTGGAGGTACGCCGTTTCGGCGGCAATTTTGCGTGTTCTTTGGCCTCCGCTAATTTTGTGTGCTCAGCGCCGTCCACTTCTTCCTCGGCGCGTCGTATGACTGTGCCTTGTCGGTGTAAGGTTTCCGTACCAGCAGGACTTTCTGCTATTGTCTCTTGCATCTGCTCTGACAGCTGGCTGGATTGACTTTCCGTCTTTGAAATGCTAAACTGTGTTGAGAAGATTTGATCTTGGCTACCCGAGCCCAGACGTGTGGTGAAAAGCAGTCGACGCTTCTCTTTTGTATACTCATTTTCAGGCTGTACTTGTCTTATGTTCACATTGACCGTCGCCACCGTCTCGACTAGCTTCATTCCGCCGCCACCGCCACCACTGCTATCCATCGAAGGTAGTCGATGAATTTCTGCCTCCGCGGCCACGCCATTCTCCTGCACCACATGCTCCTTAACATTAGCCAAGTTCGAACGAAGATTGACCTTGATAGCGCTTGCGTAGCTTGTTTCCGAACCGGCTGTTTCCTGTGAGTCCTGCGAGCTGTGCTTATTCACCTCCAAGCTCCATGTACGCTCCTTATTGTCATCGTCCTGTGAGAGTGTGTGTATAGCATCGAGATTTTCTATTTGTTGCAATTTGTCCGCCGGCTGTGCACGTGGCTGCGATTGGCCACTACCCGATGAACCACTACCAGAGCCCTTGCGTGCACCCACCGGCTTGAGTGCGGCCGCAGCTGCAGCAAGTTGACTGGCGGTTATTGCCGTGGGCACCGGACGCATGGGTTCCGCATTCAACTGCTGTATGCCGTGTAGTAGCTTACGCGCCTCCTTCTCCTCTGGTGGCGTATGTAGTGGTATGTGTATTACACCCTCGACCGGCTCGTCGTAGTAACGCAGTCGGCTAGCGGGACGCGAACCACCGCCTGTTGTAGTTGATGATGGTGTATGTGTTTTGCTGCGCATTTGTTGTTGTTGCAGCTGCTGTTGTAGTTCGTGACCATCGATTGGTGAGGAACTCTTCGAAGATTTAGCATCAGCGCCGGCATTGCTGCCACGTTTACCCGGTTTGAAAATCGCTAAAACGGATTTCTGCTTGCTCGGCGTAGCGTTTTGAGATTGCGGCGTCTGACGCTCTTTACTTTTGCTGCGCGAACGTGAACGCTCGCGTGGTGAGTCGGGGGAGTCTTTGCCGCCCAAGCGAAATAACGAACTGAAGGAGCTTTTTCGCGATACAGAGACGGTGGCGGGCGAAGGTGAGCGACTACCGTGTGCGTCCTTTGCCGCCAAGACACCGTGCCGCGTCGGCTTAGGGCTTGCGGTGGGCGTAAGACGGTGCTCATCCACTGCAGTCCGTCCTAAGCTCAGCGAAGCCGGTTTCTTCTGATTGCGTGCATAGAGCGGTGCAATGCTATTGGGCGCCTCAACGACTTTCTCATTGGCCGCAATACCTTTATCGTCGTACATATAATCAGGTTTCAGATTGATGCGTATATACTCTGTGCCGCTCGGTGTCTTGCCGATAACCATTTGACCGGGGCTTTTGCTGCTTCTGCGTTGCGCGCCCATAGTAGGCTTACCCACACCACCAGCAGCGGCTGCAATAGCAACCGCATTAGGACGCTCAGCTCTCTTAACACTTTTCACCGCCGGCTGCGACGATTGCGGCGGCTTAGCCTCGCCGTTTGACAGTGCTGGAAGTTTTTTCTTAGGCGAACTCTCCACAGTGATGCCCTCCGCCAGCACGGCTTGTGTAGGATCGTGTTTACGTGCGAGCAGCACTTGCTCCAACAGCTCGGCAGTCGGTGGCTCTATAGTGGTTGATACACGTCCATCCACTACATTCTCCAACGGCTTCGGTCCACAAAATGAAGTCTCCAAGAGCATGCGATGTGGCGAGGGCGAACGTGAAACGCCCGACACGGCCGATAGACGACTCACAGCCGAACCTTGGCTGCCGACACTGGAAATGCGACTTGTGCGTCCGGAAATACAAAGCAATGCGGCGACCTCGGAGCTGGCGGAATCTTTGCGCTGATGTTGTTGCAAATAACTTTGATGGTCGTCAAATTTAAAAATATGCGGCGACGAGCGTTTGGCCTGCGGATCGAGAGAGAAGATTAAGCAAAGATTTTTGTAGACAAATAAACAGTGCTAGGAGAAACAATCTGTTCTTAAAGAAACTTAAATATAAAGATAGTAAAAAGCTAAAACCCAAAGCTTCAACTGCTGACTGCTATCGGCTTAGTAGCTACGCGTTCGTGTCGCACGTCTATTTGACGAGTCATAATAATTGAATTTCAATTGTCATAAGAGACAAAGGGATAGCTGGCAACTTTGACGAGCGCCCCAAATGACTGTCAGCTGGGGCAGCCAATGCGCTATCATTGCCTGTGACAGCAGCGTTGAGCGAAGTACGACAAGGAAGCGCAGACAATGTGGTGGGTAGGCATGTAGTGTATATTGAGACGGCTGACAGCCTACTATATGTGCGAGGCGACACGGCGTCTGCAGGGATAAATGGTTGGGGCAACTGAAAAGCGATTGCTGTCTGATTTAATTATGTCACAAAGTATAGAGAGAACGGTGGAGTGTCGTAAACAAAGGAGAATGTAAAGAGTAGATAAGCGAAAAGAAGTAGAATTGATTTACGAATGACTGAAGTGTGAAATTTAGTTAAAGAATAAAGTAAACTAAAACTGTTTCTTAGACTTAGGGTTTTAAATATAAAATGACGTCAAAAATATGCCTAAATATAATCGATTTTAAACACTCGAAGGGAGTTCAACTGTTCTGAGAATTTTCGTGAAGTTTTTGAGCATAAATTAGGACGCAGTTTGTTACCGGAGCCTCTGAGACGTTGATTTTTATGAGAGTCATCAGAGCAGAGTCACTCCTAAAGGAATTATGACCAGGGCTGAAGTTTAGACACCGAAAAGGTTGTGTGCGGTTCGTTGGCAAGTTGAAAGAGAAGGCTGAGAACCTGACTGCCCTCCCTTGTTTATTCCAACTGTCATATTTTCTTCTACTCAAGCGTATTCATTTCTATTCATATAAGGCTTTTGCTTGGGGCTTTGGAGGCGAGCTCATAAAATGCGTTGTTTCGACGGGTTCGCACCTAAGGTAAATCGGTGACAGATGAGTCGGCTTTGAGGTTAGGTCACATGTAAAGAGTTGGTTAACGTAGTGCGGAGACTATACCGCGGTGAACATATGCACATACTTAGGTGGATCGGAAACGAGTATGAGAAGAGAAAGAGAGTATGGGAAGCCATAAAATCCGCTACTAGTATTAATACCGGGTAGAACAACATCTTACGGGGTACTTCTACTAAACTTACGGCAGCTCTAAAGGCAAAAGACTAAACGATCTGGGTTGGATTCAACACCTAATCTGTCCAGCTCGCTCTTATTGCAAGCCGAAGAGCGCTACTGAGCGCCCTTTAACCACCGCACTGCCTTCGCAATACACTTGCCTGGGCTCGAGCTCCTCTTGTGCTAGCCAAACACACAAAATCGCAGTTTTCTATTTGACAATAGCAATACTATCAGCGACATATTTCCAAATGATATTCGGCGCCCGCCCAACTTGAGCTTAATACGAGTAGTAATACATTTTCATAAGGATGGGTGTATCTACATATGTATATGTATATGAGAGCGTGTTCTGTCACGTCTGTTATGAAATTACTGATTTTGTGGTCATACTCACTATTAAAAGTGGGCAAAATCAGTGCTCTTATTGTTATGCTTTGCTAAACAAACACAACAAAAACAAGAGCAACAACAACAACAACAACAAATAGAAAAACTCATAAAATGTGAATGATGCCATTCGAAGTCGAGCACCATCGAGCTCAGGCATTTTTACTAAAATTTTCTCCAAAGTTAACCTACATTTGGTCACCAGCAAAGCGTCGTTGCCGGCTGGAGGCGGTGTGTGCAACGAAAGTGGAAACACATTTGTATTCGTTTATTTGTTGAATGTGTGTGTGTGCATTTCCAGCAATATCCGTAAATGTTCAATGCTGAGCGTTGAGTGTTGATGTATGAAAGTTTCGAAAGGGTTTCCATTTTTCACCAACGAAACTAGTCCAAGTTGTTGCTGCTGTGGCATGCGAGAGGCATGAGGCATGAGGGAGTGTGGGGTGGCTTCGGCGGTTGGAGGGGCATGAGACATGAGGTATATTGAAATATTTGTTTGTTCTTGTTGGGCGCTCATTGATGTTGCAATATTTTCGGTTTCCACTACACAAACGTTTTTTTTTTTAATTTTAATTTTTTTTTTGTATTATTTTGCGTTCAATACAGTGCATATTTATGTGTGTCATGCTCCAATTGTGGCTGCCAACATATACATATACCATAAGTGCATTGTTGTTGCTTTTTATTGTAGGGCATTTGTAACGACGGACAGCTGCCATGTTTACTTGCTGTTGCTCCCTCAGCTCTTTCCTATTTGGTTTGTAACCAATTTCCACTGATTTCGCATAAAACATTTGCCTATGTATGCATGCATGTATCTATGTATGTGTGAGCGTATATTTGTAACAATTTTTTTTTTTGATTTTGCCCAACAATGAACCAGGTTCATTAATGATTGGCAGAATTTTATGTTAAATTAATTATATTCTTCTGCTCTGATGCGACACACCCTAAAACTATGCTACGAAATTTTAATTGAAGTCATTTGGGAAGGCATTTGAGCTTTGATTTGGCACTGCTGAGGGTGTAGTTTGAGAGCCAAAGTGGTGTTATAAAAAATATCTATACTTTTCATGAGCACTAAGTAATATTGTTAATTTGATACATTTTTGTATGTCAATGAGGGTAGTATAAATTTTAACGATTTCGCTAAATTAACTTCGAAATTTTCCCAAATCCTTTGAGTTCGTTCACTACATTGTTGTATAATAGTCACAAAAATTTGTTGTTCTACCACTTTATTGTAAAAACATAGTTTTCTAAACCCGCTGGAAATGTTGCAGCAGGCTTATAGGGAAACGAATTTATTGATATATGACTGTTACAAAAGCGGCGGAAATGTGGTAGAAACACATGGAAAATTTCTAACAGTTTTCTTGGTTGGTGAGAGGACGTAAACTCCATCGACCTTTTGGAGGCGGCTCAGAATAAACTGTAGGTCTCACCATTTGTTGGAAAAAATTCAAGACGCAAACCACAAATTGAAGGAGGAGCCCGGCCGAAAATCGTTTCAGCGAGGTGGATATTCCCAGTATACTCGTATATACCTATATACGAGTAAAAGACGCTTTTATAACTTCTGAAGTGTTTATCGGTTGAGCTCTTCATCCTAATGATTTCTTCCCAAAAAATGGAGCGACCTACGGTTTAGAGTGAGACTCCAAATTGGTTAATTAGATTTTGATTAAAAGCTTTTTATTTTATGTTAGAAATAAACTCGAAGGGGGATCATATTCACTGACGGGCCGACGAGCGACAACTGCAAACAGAAAAATCAATTTTCAGTTTATTTTCTATAATTTTTGGATACTGTTCTGATCGAAATTCGAACCCATGAACCAAGGTGGTACGTAGTGGTAGAGATTATAATCAGTTCTGATGACATCACGGCGAGTGAGAACAGTTTGAGGGCCAAGGCAAATATAGGAATAATTCTGCAAAGTTTATGCACGCTTAAGGGGTTATGCCACTCTAGAAACCGAAAAAATAGGTGTTTTATGTGCATTTTTTTTTTTAGAAAAACTATAGAGTCAATTAAAAATATAATATAAGAAGTTTATTATACATCTTTTTAGGTGTAAAAAAATAATTCCTTATAAATATTTCTTGAAGAATGGTGGCGCTGTAGCGGTCGTCCTTCGACTCCTCTATGGTTCAAGGGGTACGTGGCCGAACTAACTGCTCCTGTAAATTTTGAAATATCTTAAGTATCTAAATTTTTTTTTATTATATATTACAATAGCTAAAGTAACACGTAGGATTTTTTCGATATATTGATTCATGATCAAATGGCGCACTTCTAAAGTTAAACTTTCTAATTTCGACTAAAAAATCGTCAGTTAATTGTTAATAACAAATGAACTATATAGAATAAAAAAAAATCCTACGTGATACCTTAAAAAATGTATTTTTAAAGATGTGTGTCAAATTTGAACCTAATCGGTTGGAAATTGTACGAGTTGTTGGTTCGGCCAACTCGAAAAATGTAGTTTGGAGATACACGCGTTTAAAGTTTTAAGTTGTACCGTGTGCGTACCGTGCAGCCTTGCAAGGAACTTCGAAAAAAAATTATTTAGAGATATTTCCGAGCCATAATCTTGCAATATGTTATTTCTGAGACCCTAAGGAACTATTTAAAGCAAAAAAAAAGCGATTTTTTGAAAATCCTAGAGTGGCATAACCCCTTAAGCAAGTGGAGTTTTTTTAACATATTTTGAACCCTCTAAATTCTAACGATGCGCTGATGTCGTCAGATTATTTGAGTTTTAACTAATTTGCCACACTCGAGAATATCAAATAATATTTTTTTTAGTATTCTGATCCTTTACCCCTTTCAGGTGGTCATATATTTAGGCCTCATATATGATAGGGACACTCAAACGGGTGGAAATTGTTTCATCACTTATAAATCGACTAATTCTTGTGTAAAAAGTAGCATTTCCTTTTGGGCTTTTCTACTGCTAGTAAAGGTTAGGTTGAACCATGCGGCCAACATTATGTATGCTATTTCAAAATTACAAAATTTATTTATTTTTCTGGTTTAACACAAGGATGTCATTACATGCGAGCCAGCAGGCACATTATCAATGTTGCCTAAAAATATGCAACAATCTTTTCCTTTCGTTTGTATTAAGATGAAGTTTAAGTTTCTATTGTGAACGTTTAAATTTCCATAACAATAAGGATGAGAGGTAATAAAAATATTTAAATGAGTTCACATTAAACTGTCATTAAAGCTATTTTATTTATACATATTTACATATATACACATGTATAATCTATATAACTTTATCTAAATAACTAAAATTATGCATTATTATTTCTCGAAAACGCTCACCTGCTGTTGCAACTTCTCCTGCTCCTCCTTCTTCTGCTCCGGATCCATAAAGTACAATTCCTCCGTTGAGCTGCGCAACTCCAGGGCGCCCTCTTCGCGAAAACCCACACCGATCGTTTCCTGTAGGGTGCCAGTGCCAACCTTCATTTGATTATTATTTTTATAGCAAAATTAAAATAAAAACAAAAAACATTTTTTTTTTCGAACAAAACATGACAAAAACAAAACAACAATTTTGAATAATAAAAATAAAATGAAATAAAAGCGAATTTACAGAGCGCAGATTGTTTTTTTCCAATGAAATTTAATGAGATGTTTTTTTTTTTGAGCACAAAAGCAGCAGTGAGTACGCATAAAAGTATGCAACGAAAAGAAAAAACAAATACAAATGGAGTATGGTTGTGCGTATGAAGGGCGAAAGAGAACAGCAAAGTGTACCAATTTGCGTGTGTGTGAAGGACGTGTATGTATGTAGAAAAGAATATATATGTATGTACATATGTATGTATAGGGAAGAAGAAAAAAGAGAAAAGCAAAGTATAATTTATACTATTCAAGTGTCAGTGTCGAAAGTTATTTACATACATGCACATATACGCGCTGTATATAGGTATGTATGCAGCTGCGCACGTGGCTGTAAAATGTACGTGCATATATGTATGTATGTGTGTGTATGCAGAAATGAGAGTGGTTCATTGTGCGCCCGCTTAGAAATGTGTAAATTGTGCAGTGCAAACTGGTTAGAAAAGGTACTAGTTTCCTCATATAAATTTACACTAGCCCAAAAAAATACTGAACTGGTAACAATTGTAAAAATATTAATTAAGTATTTTTTTAATATTTTTTTCACTGTAATATCACTCAATTAGATTGAAAATTATTACATTAATTAGTTTAAACATCATGTGAAAATCCATAAAATCGCGCGCAAAAAAATTTTAAGAATCGTACAAGCAAATATGTACATACATATGTAAAACAATGAAATCAAATATGTTGAATAAAAGATAAAATTGTTTTTCAACTGGTTAAGTTTTTAGTAGATCATTTTGAACTAGTATGAGACTAGTATATTCCTGGTGGAAATCTGACAAAGTGTGGTTTTCTGACTAAAAGTTAATTAATTTTCATATAGAGTAATGAAGGAGCAATATATTTCTGGTAAAAATCAGACTCTAACTAATTTTCTGATTAGTTCATTTTGAACTAGTTTTTCCCATAAATATTTGTAATGGATTTTTATAGAAGACATTTTTTTGACTAAAGCTTAGCACAAGTTCAAAGTAGAACTAACAAAGACCGGATTTTAGGCAACTATTGAATACAGTTTAAAACTAGTATAATTTTAACAAGTCTAGTCGCATACTTGTTAAAATTATACTAGTACATTTTAGGTGCAAATGTGGATAAGGTAATTTACTGATTAAAATTAAGTTTATTTTTGAATATTTTTAATGCAAAGCTGACGAAAGGCACTTTATGTCAAAAATTTATTTAATTTTAAACTAGTCCATTTTAAACTAGTACAAGGCGAGTCAATTTCTGGTGAAAATCTGACAAGAGACGGTTTACTGACTAAAAATAAGCGTGAGTTTCAACTAGTGTATTTTGAACTGGTCTGAGGCTAGTACATTTTCGATTGATTTTAACTATTCGACAACAGGGTATAATTAAATACTCGCTTATATACCTACATATGAATACGTGTATGTATATTTAATATATAAAAATTTAAGCACGCGCTGTTCAAAACCCTTTAAGTATGTATGCGTGTGCTCATGTTTGACTTGCTCTAAACGTATTTGTGTGCGTGCTTACATACATTAAATGCTTTACAACAATTACAATAACAATAATCTGCTAATCCCATGCGACGTTCCAAATTTATCAGCTGCGTTCACTGACAGATGTATGACAGTTAGATTTGAATATCCGTGTGTGCGTGTGTATGTGTGTTGTGGCAAGGCGAATGGCTGTGAGGCGGCAAGTGGGCCAAGTTATGCGGGCGTGCAATTAGTAAGCATTCAAATGCGTGTAGGGACTGTCACAAGAACCGCTGATGCGTTGGGGTGTGTGTGTGTGTATACCTCAAATGATAGACACGCGTCGATGTAAGTTGTGGAACGTGGCTACGGTTTATGACGCCGTAACCAAATTAAGTTAATTTAATGTTCGTATAGTACGTAATTAATGTGGTAAATTCTAAACAGCAAAGCGCTAAGAGTTGAAGAGTTAAAAAAGTTAACGAAAAATCTCATTAGATAGCGATGAGGAGTTGTGACAATCGTAGCATAACGAAACGGTCCAGTTTTTGTTAGCATTAAACTGCTTCCAAGGCAAGCAACGAGCCAGTTCTTAATCCTAGTAAGACAGAGACTGCTTGAACTTCCCGCAATCAACGATGCAACACCATCTAGTCGGTTTAAGAACTACATATGTCTCTAGGTGCTTCCAGGTGAGAGATAGAGGCTACCCTGTAACGTGACTACAGAAGAGTTGTAGTAATATGTAGTCCCCATATATAAGTTTGATGAGTTCACGGACATATTCCGAAGGTCTTAGTATCTACCAAATACAGCTAGCATCTTCCATGTGAAAGTACCAGGCATAGAAAGGGCCTATATGGTACTCATCCATAACTCAGGAGGGATCCGGAGACTAATCATATAGTCAAATAGTCAAGCAGCTTGACGGGTCCTAAAGTTGCCAGTTTCGTAAATATTTGTATAAAAGTATTAAACTTCTTGGCAGGAATCTCGACATGAGTTGAGTTGAGTTGATGCGGCAACTGGTCCCCAGCACACATAGGCCAATAAGCCCATTGTGATACCGTTGAGACTCCTGTCTTCACCTTCCCAAATGACCGAACCATTTCGTGTGCCTTATAAAGGCAACGAGATTTCCAATATTCGCATTAACTGCTTCCCTTGCTTGCTCGATAACAGAAGCCTGAACATGCGCACTTAAGCCTACTGGGCTATTGTGAGACTTATGGTGAGGTTCATACCACCTTCCTGGATTTTCAAACCTAAGTGTCGTTTATGAAACCCTGAAGTAAGCTCTGCAAGGGAATGGAAATAAATATTATCGAGATAATGAGGTAACTCGGTGAACTGAGAACTCGGTAGTACTCTGTCGACTTCTCCTCGTCTTTGTCACTGCAGCTGTGACGGAATTCATTAGAGGAATAAGCCATCCTTCCACTATACTTCCACATCTGACTGTGTCTGCTTCTTATACTCATGGAGATCTTGTTTAGAAATAGTAGCGAAGTTATTCTTTTCACTTCGATCAATGGATAGATTTGTCTAATCACATTGTATGTGACTTCTCCTCGCTATGTGCTTTTGGCTCGACTTATTAAGACCAAGCTGAGCAGGTTCTTTTCCGAATAGAGAGGTATGCCCGCGACGGGTGCAGTATTTTTCGTGGTTTGAACTGGATAATACCATGTCGGGCGCATGAAGAAGAATAAACGAATGGCGCGCTATTGTTAATCACGTAAACGGTGAATACGCCAACGACGAAGAAGAAGACTGACTGCCTAAAAACTCTAAAATTAAGTGAATAGATTTTCAAGAACATTTTCGTTGGACAGACGTCATTCAATTTAATTATAAGTACTGTTTGCAAAGTTGCAGCTTTTTCTTGCTTGAAAATCATTGAGGCGCAAATAATTTCGATCTGCAAGCAATACAAAGCAAAACAACTTTCTTCTGCTCCCCCTGACAAAAGCTGTCGGAGAGTTAATTCAATAACTAAAACTGCAAGTGAAAAATCCTTGCACTAAAATCTCAGTTCGCTGCCAGTCTTCAGCTCTCCCACTTACTATGGATTTTTACTTTTGTTGTTCGCATTTACGTTCGCTGCGGTGGCGGCGCAACTTCTCAGCAACTGTTGAGTGCTGCCGAGCAGTGATTGGTGACTGGCATTTAAGTGGGTCATGCACTTTCAACTTTCTACTGAATTTTCATTATAAAAAGTGGGTGAAACAACAACAACAATTCGCAACAAACCATTTGTAGTAAGTAAAATCAAAGTTTCAAGAGAGAGGGAGAGAGTGAGGAAAAAGCGAGTGGCATTGAAACATATTTTGTTTTTGTTTTTTTTTTTTTACTGTTTACCAGATTTTTCACTCGCCTGTCGAGCATTTTTGTATTGTTTTCCTGCACTTTCTATTTTATTTTATTTTTATTGTTTTTTTGCTATTAATTTTGAGTGCTCGCCTGGAACTTCAGCAACAGGCAATGTGAAAACAACAAATAAAAATAAAAATAAAAAAATCACAAGCACCTCCACAACAACACTTACACGCCTCAGTCAGCTCCTGAGTCGTCAGGCAGCTCCTACAACACTTAAACCGAAACCGAACCACTCGCTGCGCCCGCGCCCGCCTCGGTATTGTTTCAAATTTGTGTGCTGCGTAGAGAAGAGAATTGCCTGCTGGCCCCCTTTGCGGTCGGGTGTGTTGGGGTGCGTGAAGCTTTTAACGTCAAGACTACAAGATCAGGCTCATTAAAGCAAAGTAACCGTTCGTAAGTAACCTCTTTTGGTACGGTAGCCCGAAACCGAAAACAATTGTTTTAAGTGTTGGCAGCAGCGTTTGTGAAAAGGAGTAGGCGTGCAAGCAACAACAACAGCAACAATAAAAAGAAGTTGCTGTGGCTGTAGCATTTTCTCACAACTTGCAACTTCTACTTGTCCCACTAGCTAGCAAATGAGAAGCTCCGTCTAACAACAATGAATAATAGCTTGTCATTCGGGGCTTTTTCTACATAGCGGAAATACGGTTTGCTGTTCTTTCTTGTAACAACTGTTGTTGTTGTTTTTGCTTGGCATTGCTTGCCAAGCTGTTGAAACAGTATAATTGTACTATGTATATATATATATATGTGTGTGTGTGTAAAGTGGGTCAAATTAATTGTTTTATAAAACATTCAAATCACTTTTGTCCTAAAGTCAGTGAGTTTGTTGTCAAGGTAAAAATATGTGTATATTCGAGTGTATATGAAATACACAGCTGAAGCGATTTTCGGCCGAGCTCGTCCTCCATTTTGTGGTTTTGCGTCTTGATGTTTTTCCAACAAATGAAGGGACCTACAGTTTATACCAAGGCGCCTCCGAACGGCTGATGGTTTTCTTATGAGGAGCCTTTATTTCATGTCAGAAATACCCTCAGAGGGGTTGACATTCCCTGCCGAGGGGCGACCGCAATTAGAAAATTTAACTTAATTTTTTATTTAAATTAATTTTCCATAATTTTTGAAAGTTGGTCGTACCTGGACTTAGACCCGGGGCCGCCAGGAAACCAATTACATTTCTTTCAGTGCCCAATAGGCTTTACTACTCTCGATTCCCTCATGAATTTGATGCATCGCGCGGTAAACCATCTAAGATAGATCATACAGGATCTCTCTGCTTGGTAGAGGTTCAAGAATTCACCCGCGAAAAGGCATGCCTGTCGTAAGAGACGACTAAAATCGAATAGTTTTCGCGACAGTTGAATACCTATACCAGAAGGACCCGAATTTTTATCCAGTCACTCCCGCAACATTACCCAAAAACCACTTTGGACATTCGTCTCGCGACTACAACAGCAACAACCGCATGATCAAAGGTGAGAACACCAAATTTTGGAATCCAAAGCCACAAAAGGTGTCGTCCTTTTGGTGAATATGAGAAATCGTTTCTTCCATTTTTACTATTCCCACAGTATTACTTAGAACAAACTCTTAGTCTTTTGTTTTGTCCTCTCAAACAGTGACCTACCAGGACTGCTATTACTTTGGACAAGCCCATTCTTTTTAAGTAGCAAGTATCTCGTGATTTCTTCTTATTGCATTTCAGTAAAGTTAACCTAGATTTGCTGAAGGTTGTAGTTTCGTTCCACCTTAACGAAGAAAAGGTTATTTGGTGTTTGAAAGCATATTTTGTAGAGATTAGTGGCTGTAACACAAACGTTCAAGAGTGTTTCATTTATTGCTGAATACATTTGTTTATTTTTTTTTTTGTTTTTGGAATGAACTATTTTTTTAACTCTAATTTTTGTGTAAATCTATGTATGTTTACGTAGTAATAAACACAAAATTATTTCTATAAACATTAAACTGGCATTTCACAACATTTCGTTGAAGCAGCAGGCAGCTCTAAGGTATTTACAATAATTTAGTTCACTTCGATTTATATGCTTTGTTAGTGTATTAGGAATTAAAAGATTTTATTCCAAATATTATAATTATTGCAACTGGCAGTCGAAAATAACAATTTAAATATCCATTTCCTGCAAGCCAAATAAAACGAGCAATGATATGCATTTATTTATTTTGATTGCTTTCTTGTTCTTCCGCTATGTGCTAGTCACAGTGAGCTGCAATCAAATGTCACAGCTGCTTAATACTTATTACACCACGCGAAATGTGAAATTATTTTTATTTTGAAATAAATTTTAAGCATTTTAATATTTAATATATATTTATATACATATATATTATATAAAAAGCTTAAATAGAAGTTTTATTTTAATTCGGTTGTATTTTAATGCTACAAAATGCTAAGATAGCACCTAAAAAGTTATTAAAAGCTTATTTTTAACAGCTTTTCATTGCAGAAACAAATTTAGTTTGAGCTAAAGACATTTTCAAGTATTTTTGACATTAATTTACTCATAAAATATCTGCAAAATTGACAATTTAAGTGCACTTAAGAGCACACCCACTACAAGCACTGCAACGCTGTCCCAACTCTCTGCCCTCACTACTTACTATACACAAATCTCACTATGTGCCCATTTCTATTGTCGCCCGGTCCACTGTCGTGCTGAACTCATTAACCAACAAAAGCCTCGAAACCGGTGGAAAGGTGGAGGAATAAGTGAAGAAAATGGAAAGAGGGTAAAAAAGTGCAAAAATTGCAAGAAGAAATCTAAAGCGAAGTAAATATATGTATATATGTATATGAATTCTGTAAATAAAAGTTAAAAGACGCCAAGTGACAATGCAACAACAACAACAACAACGACAACAGCAACAATAAGAATTGTGTGCATAAATGAATGTTGGCAGGTGACAGCGTGTATAGAAAAGGGCTTTAATGGTTGGTAAAAGTGTAAAGTGTGGCGTACAAATGCTCGGCTGAGTCGTTGCAGGCGGACAGGCAGGCAGCAACAGGAAATAAATTCAATAACGACAGTTAAACATGAATGTGCGCGCTTTTGTTTGAGCGTGTGTGTGTGTGTGTTTCTATGCATTGTGTGTGGGAATGTGACAATAATTATTGTAAGAAACGAGTAAAAGATTTGAATAATAAAGTAAAAAAAAAGAAGCAAACAGCAAGCCAACCTCGCTCCTCAACCGCAGCAGCAAATGCACAGTCAGCCCTAGCTACCCTCTAAGTATAGCCTCTACAGACCCATCTCACAAGCCAGTGAACAAACGTGTCGTGAGTGTTTCATTTACTGTGTGCTCTGTGCTGTGTGACTGACTTACTGATACAAGCACTATAAACACACATACATATGTACGCATATACCTACAAACCTCATGCACTTCTACACACATACATACATATCTATATGTACATATATACACATACAAACGAGCACATTTACAAACGACAATTCTCGCATTATTATCACCTGGTCGAACACATTCTCCGGACTACTTTCCCGGCTATCCTCTTCATGATGCGATGACGACGATGCACGACTCAATTCGATGCGCGGCGTCGAGGGTGTGGTAAGCGTAGTGGCCCCTTTAAATGTGCTACCGCCACACACACCCGACACCAACTGCTGCTGCTGCTGCTGCGGCTGATGCTGCATTTGCGGCTGACCAACTACATCGCTGCCAACCAGTGCAGTAGTGCTGCTGGTGGCGGTGGTGGTGGCGGTTGTGTGAGTTGCCTTTAAAGATGGTGGTCGCTTCGTATTGTTGCCATCGTATTTAGTTCTGTTACTTAATACGACGGTAGACGTGTTGTTGCTGCTGGTGGTGGCATCTGTTGTAATAACGCCACTGCCCGATACGGATATAGCAATACTGGGTTGTTGTTGTTGTTGTTGGTGTTGTTGAGCATACTTTGTTTTTGCTGTTGTAGTGTCGGTTGTTATTGTTGTTTTTCTTATACTATGTGGCTCGTGTGGCTCCTCCATCTGCGTAAAAGAGAAATATGAGTGGTGAGAAGAAGAAGAAGAAGAAATATGAAAAAAAAATTGGAAATATGTATTTTAATGAGTGCTTAATTTGGTATCTACTTATTACAAAGTACATAAATACATAATTAATGAGTAACTTTTTAAACTTTTATTTCAGGCAGCGCTGTGATATGATAATTAATACTGTTCAACCACAATGAGAAAATTTTAATTAATTTTTTATAATATTTGATTATTGGTCGGATCAGGACTCAAACCCTGGTCTTCCATATGACAATACGCACGATCGCAACCGCAATCGGGTAGCTAGATCAGGCCGAAACAATTGATAGTCAGATGGGGCAAACTCTGGGCTAATTGGGAGTGACAAGAGTCCTTTGCCATGCCTCACAGTCATATTCTTGAACCCTCCTAATCCGCAGTGGTTAAGAGTCCATTCTCCGTCCAAGAGTAACCATACCCATCTCTCCTCTACGTTCATTATGCTGATTTTAATCATAATGGTGAATAGGTTTAACAGAAGTAGCAAAGACTTTGTTCACTTCTCGTTGATTAATGGCCACTTGATGTGCTTGCATGTGGTTTTCTCCCACCACCGGCTATTAGCTCTCTTTGTGAAGTGCGATCTTAGCGATTGCCATTGGGTGTGTTAGGAATGTATTGAAGAGACTTAATGGCAGATTGCCAGCTAGAGTAGATTAAGATGAGTTGCATTATCACCATAGAATTTAGTACTCACGAGGCGAACTCTGTTATTGTGTTTTGTAAAGTAGTTGTCAGGCTGTCTTTTGCTCTTAACGAGCAACTAGTGGCTTTGAATGAACTGTGAAACCCGTTCTGCCTACGATTTCTTTTATTCGCCGAATGTAATTTAAAGATTTTATTTTGCTCACTACTATGTTTTAAACAATTTTGAAACGAAAAAATGTTGCATATTTGTAGGCGCAGTTTTTCTTACTATTGTTCTGGAGACTTTAAAGTTCTTCTAAGAAGATTTCGTGTAAAATTTTCCGAAGAAAAGTTTTATGAAGCAGTTGAAGTTTGAGTGAGTTTTAGAAGCAAGAGATTTCCAGATTTCATCAGTTTAAAAAATCAATAAAGTGATTAATGTGGGAAAAAATTGCTCTGAATTTGTCGTTGTCTTTAAAGCTGCAACATAACAGTTACACATTGGAAGAGTAATATAATTTCCACAACCCTACTGTGACATATGAAATCGCCACTCTCTCACAGAGCCACAAATTGAGGCGAAGATCGACTTTAAAAGGAAATAACATAAACTTTTTGGTTTCCTCTCTTTTTGGTTGCGGTTTTGTAATGAGATTTCCTTTGAAAATACATTTAAACATACAAACTATACAATATATATATGCATATATGCTATTTATTTATATATAATATATAAAAAAGAAGTTTTCTCCTTCTACTGTCGCTCATCTTTCATACAATTTTGTACGAGTATATACGTATGTATGAGTGCTGCTTCCGCTGTTGCATAAATCTCATACTTGCATATATTATACATACTCAACTAGTTTTATTTGCCATATATATGTATATCTTTTACATACTTTCCATTCTCTGTACACACTTTTTCATAATTAAATTGATTTCTTTGTAATTCTTCTCTTTCACTTCCGCTTTTTGAAAGTTTTATTGAATTTACTTCAAGTTACTTCTGACAACATGTGAAAACTTGGCAATTTGATTAACTGTCTGTCAATGCTGTGAATACTGTAAATATAATATATGTGCATACATACATACATATGTATCCGTGCAGCGAAAGCCTCAAACTAGGCAAAAAAAAAAAAAATACCAGTTGACTTTTAGTATGCAGGAGGCTGAAATCTTACTAGCTGCAGAGAAAATGACTTTTTAGTGGTTACAAAGCTAGTGGTTAATGCTTGCATTTAATTTGTTTTACTTTTTATAATTTTCTCAAAGAATTATATATTTTTTTTTTAATTATATCTAACCTCAAGTAAAACTACAAAAATGGGCTTGTGTAATATTTACACACCAATCATTCTTTTATTTTCAATATTTCTATTTAAACACTGTCAAAAAAGTTATTTTGCTTCAAAAATAAGCCAGTAAATTTTTTTTTTCATTTCTAACTAGTATATAACTGGTATACTTGGAACCAAAAAATGTCAATTGTTGATTGTCTTCCTATTAAAAAACAAATTTTTTTTTCCAATCCGTTTTAAGCAGAGAAAACACTGTCTTGGTTTAAAAATAAACTAGTGAAATTTTTGCACACTTAGAACTGATATTGAATTGGTATATTTTTGGGCGAAAACTGACAGTTTTTGTTTCATAAACAGCTCCCATTTATATTTTTGTTTATTTTTTTTTTATTTCCTTTAGCTGCATTTTAAACAGTAAAATCAATTTTTAGTCACAAATTATCTCCATATGAAACTAGTATGAGAACTGGTATTTTTTGGTTTCTTTAAAAAAATATTTATTTTCTGTAAATTCATTTCGAATGAGTAAAAAAAAACACTATTTTGCTATAATTATAAACTAGTCACATTTTTTGTTTAGTATGGACTAGTATGGAACTGGTATATTTTTTTTTTGTTTAATTAAAAATTATTCGTTTTTAAATCCATTTCATAAAAAAATTTAAAAAAAAATTTATTCAAATATAAACTAGTCATACTTTTCTTCATTTTGTACTAATATCAAATTGGTATATTTTTGACCAAAAATTAAAAATTCTTTGCTTTATTTGCTCTTTTAGTAAATAAAAACATAATTTTCTTACAAAATGAACTAGCCGCATTTTTGGTTAATTTTTTACTAGTTTGAAACTGGTTTAATTACTTTTTTATTGCTAAGAATTAATTATTAATTAATTTTAAAAGAAAATAAAACAATATTTTTGTTTAAAAATAAACTAGACACACTTTTAGTTAAAAAGTATTCGTTTTTGAATCCATTTAACAAAAAAAATAGTATTCAAAAATAAACTAGTCACACTTTTGGTTCATTTTGTACTAGTATGAAATTAATAAGTTTTGATCAAAATGTAAAAATTTCTTAATTTTTTTTATATCGTTTTTAAATGAACAAAAAACTTTATTTTGTGCTAAAAAAATAAACTAGTCACATTTCTGGTTCATTTTGTACTAGTACATAATTGGTATTTTTTTTACAAAAAATTACATTTACCCTTTCGTTGGAAATTCAAGTTATTTGTATTAAAAAAAAAATGTGGCTGAGTAGTTTGCTTAATAAACTAGTTTTTAATTAGTTCCTTTGGCTGAATTCAATTTTTTGTTCGTCACATACATATATGGATATGTAAATATGTATGTATATTATTTTTCTTTCCATTTTAATTTAAAGCAATTTTTCGGCAGTTTTCTGTGTCACTTTATGTCAAAAAAAATGGAAATTATACAATAAAAACACACATGCATACATACATACATACTAGCACTGCACTTTAGAAGTTTGGTATATTTTTGCTTAACTTTTTCACAAATTTATATTCAGCTTGCACTCTTTCGATATTTTTGCTTTGGTTGTTGGCAGTTTTATTACATTAAATTAACTAAAATATTTGCTAAAAGCTGTCTCGGCACGTCTCGTCACAACACTCGCCCCTGAAATGTGCCAAATTTCTTTACTTTTCGTTTTGCTTTTATAAAGACAGGTCGGTTTTGGCGAGAAAGCAAAGCGAAATTTATAAAAAAATAATTAAAAAAAATTGGAATTATACTTACACTAATTACAGCACTTTGGCATTCATTTATTTACACTTTTTATTGCTTTTAGAATTTTTTTTTATTTATTTTCTTAATTATTTTTTCCTTTATGCTCGCCTTTCCACTAATGACTGGCTCAGCTCAATCGGCTGGTATTTTTATTATATTTATGCATATATATGTATACATAAACATACATAGGCTTTTTGTTGTTGTGTAGGGATTTTCAGCACACAAATATACATACATACAGACAAACATCTACTTGTGCACTTGAGCTTGTGCATGAAAGCCTTGAATTAAGACACTCCACACAGAGCAGCGTGTGCGCCTAAAGTTATGCACACTTAAATTATTTAAGAGAATTCAGTTTTCGCAAAAAAAAAACAAAAATTAAAAAAAAAAAATGTGCGACTCTACATTACACTGTCACGACTGAGTCGAGGATAATCGTCGTAGTTCAGGGTACACAAAAAATTTTCTTTTATACCGAGCACATTTTTCGACACTAAAGCTTGGCATTACACTCATGCACACTCATGCACACACATGCAGGCACTATTTAAGTCACACACACATACACATACACACACAGAGTAGTGAATTCATTACACTTTCCAGCCATTTTAAATAGCAAAATTGTCTTTATTGCTTATTTAAACATTTCAAGTGAATTCTTATTGGATTTTTGATGAGTGCCTAAATGTAGGCAATGCTTGCTTAAAGGAAAATTTTAATTGTGCCAATGCACATACTTGCTTTGCTTGTACAATATATCCAGGAGGCTTACAGCGCACAGCGGCGGTGGCTGTGACGACAGAGGCGGCACTGAAGTTTCTTGCTTCTTTTTTTTTTCACCACTTCCAGCCGAGCACAGCGACAGGACAGCGAGTGGGACTACGACGACTCCTGTAGCTGCTGTTTCGCGCACGCACCGAACACCAACTGACAGCTAGCAGTTTGTCAGCGCCGACGACAACTTGTCTGGCGACTGGTTTTTGTTGAGCTTTGCTAGGCAGCCTGCGAGCTTTATATATATACAGGCAGGCTAAGTGTAAGTCTGGAGCTTAGTGCTTGCATATTGTCGGAACAAGCGGCTGTGTAACGGTATGCACAGCTGTTCTGGACTACAGAGCTTTCAGAGCGATGCTTTTATTCAGCGCTTTTTCAGCGTTTGTAGCTTTTATTACTGCGGCGGTGGCAGGAGTAAGCAGGCGCATTTTGCCTTTTGTTTACATTCACATACCGTTAGTGGATCTACTAACTGTGTTTTGTATATTTTTTCTGTTTTTTTTTTTTTGTTTGGTTTTGCGTTCTACACATTGGCCTTCTCTTTTTGACAACCGCAGGCACGTGACTTTGAATTCGTCGCGTAGCGCGTGCGAGTTTTCCTCGCATTCCTCGCCCCAAAAACGCCTTCGGCTTGTTTACAAAAAACGCCAAATTAAAAGTTTGCCATGCTTCACTTTGCAATGCAAATAATTTGCGCCTGAATTTGTAGACGCATTGGCATCTTACACAATTTGAATTTTTTTTTTATTTTATTTTATTTTTTCTCGGTTGAATTTTGTTGCTTTTTCTGTGTCTAAAGCACAGATTGGCGGCGAAAAGTGCCAATAAAAAGTGATTTTTAATTAAACAAGTGAGCTTTAAGTGCGCATAAAGTACAAAATTAAGTCATTAGCTGCGTCTTAAGACACTTTTCTGAGATTTCTTTAACTCACTTACCAAGTACTCGCCCTTCTCGCCATTGCTTTGCGCCTCCAGGCTGAACATAGTTTCTTGTTCTTGCGTTGCGCTGAACTTTGTTGCGCTCAGTTGTGTTGCTGCTGCTGGCATAATTGTTGTTATTGTAGCTGAACTATTGCTTGTTATGGAGCTGGTCGTGCTGCTGTTTGTTGTTGTAGCTGCTGATGAGACGCTATCCTCGAACGACTTTTCGAATGATGCAATTGGCGCGGCGCCAAGGCGTTTCTGTTTGCGAGCATCCATGCTGGAGGCTAATGGAGTTTTCTTGGTACTTTTAGTTTGTAGGAATTGTGTATTTTGCTTTATTATTTTTATTTTAGTTATTTTGGTATTTTTTTTTCTCAGTTTGCTCCGGTGCCAAGCTTATTTTTGAGGTTAGGCATGCATGCGTTGGCTTGTGAGCAACATTTTATTTACTATTTTTAGATTTTTTTGAATTTTGGAAATTCTTATCACTTAAGTTTTTTTTAATTATATTTAAAAAAAATATTTTTTGAAAAAAAATTAATTTTTTTATGCTTATTTTATTTAATTTTAATATTTTAATTTTATTTTTAATATTTTAATTTATTACACATTTTTTTGAATATTTTTTAAAAGATTTCTGGTTATTTAATACACCAGACACTAAAAAAATATTTTTAATTATATTTTTTTGTTATATTTTTAATTTTTTTTTAATATTTTAATTTTATTTTTAATACTTCAATTTTTTTAAATTTTATTTTAGTATTCTTTTAAAGCATTTTTTTGAGATTTCTGGTTATTTAATACATCAGACACTAAAAAATATTTTTAATTATATATTTTTAATATTTTAATTTTATTTTTAATATTTTAATTTATTACGATTTTTTGAAATATTTTTTAAAAGCACTTTTTCAACATTTCTGGTTAATTAAAAAACCCAGACACTACAAAAATGTTTAATTATTTTTTTAATATTTTTAGTTTTTTTAATATTTTAATTTATTACAATTTTTTTTAAAGGCATTTTTTTGAGATTTTTGGTTAATTAAACACTAAAAGCACTAAAAAATCCTTTTCGAACTTGTGTTTTATTATTTTTTTTCATCATTCATTAAGCGCACTACTAATGATTTTAAAAAAGTTAATACAGTCATGTCTGGATATAATGAACCAATTATTGCAAAGCCTGTTCACAGTATTGAGTTTCTTCTCTGTATCAAATTTAACATTTTCGCTGAAAATCCACTTTGTGTCCACTTTTAATTTCAATCGGCTACATGTTTATTATATAGAAGTGTTCACTACATCCAGACACGACTGTAATTTGAAATACAATTATTTTTTTTTTACTTTATATTATATTTTTTTAACGATTATCAATTTTTTGGAAGTTTTAAAATTTCTATCACTTCATTTGATTTTTCACAATTTATTACAATGCATTTTTTTTCAAAAATACTTTTGAAAACAACAAAAATATTTTTATGCCAACACTTTTTTTTATTTCTTAATGCACTTTTTCCAGAAATTTTTAGTCAACTATAAATTTGGCGCTCCAAAAATGATTGTTTTTAATTTATATATATTTATTTTTGATTATTTTTCATAATCCTTTTTTAAGCGTACTACTAATGAATTTAAAAATTTATAAATTTAAAATAAAATTAATATTTTAATTTAAATTTTTTTAGCGATTATCAATTTTTTATGGAAGTTTTGAAATTTTATTTACTTTAATTAATTCTTTAGAATTTATTGCAATGGATTTTAAAGAAAAAAAAATCTTTTTAAAAATATTTTTTTTTATATTTTTCTTAAATATTTTATCAAAAAGTATTTCTTGTTTTATTTTCTTATATTTTCTTTTATATATTTTTTCAACATGAATATTGTAAAATTTCTGTCAAAAATAAACTACTCCATTACTAGTTTCAAAAACCAAAAAAGTAACTAGTGCTGCTTAGAAAAAATATTTTCCATTCTGTTGACATAAATTAAAATTTTAATAATAATTTTGTCTTTAACGCCAGGTGTGGTATTGAACTAGTGTGATTTTGACAAAACAAGGTAGTAATCCAAATACAAACTAGTACATTTTCCAACCACTTTGTTATTGCTCCGTAGTAAAAAAGGAAGCAAGTATCAGTCAGACGCGCCTGTGTTGGCCTGCCCCATTGCTACGGGCGCACTGAACTGCACTACAATAACAACAATCAACTAACTTACTAACTAACGAAATGCCCTTGAGGGCAATAAACTCGAGGTTATTACCAAAGTGTGTAGCCGACAATGCAACAAGCCAAGCGAATCGCCGTTTTGTCATACAACGGTTGTGCATACAAGGAAAGAAAAAAATGGCGCAGAGGCAAATAGTGGCATGTGCAAACATACGTACATAAATGCATAAATAAATATAAATATAAGTATGTACATAAGTGTATGTGCATTTAATTCTCTTATGACTGCCATAAAGAAGCAACAAAATGTCGTCGCTGGATTTTTTTTTATTCGATTGCACTTGGCCTGTCTGCTGTTGCTTAATTTTATAAGCATTTTTTTTTTTGTTTTTTTTTTTTCTGTGATAAAAAGTCATACGAACCTATCGCAACTAAAAAATATCATACATACATACAGAATTTTTTTTTACATGTCCAACATGCCTTTGTGTGGTATTTAGCCATAAAATCCAGACAACTGGTCAGGCCGTTTAGTTTTTCGGCCATATTTTATTTGCTCAAAGGTATTTATATATATGTGTGTATATAAATGTTGTTTCAAAAAAAAAAATTGAGAAAAAAATTCATAGAGAACTACAAACTTCAGCCTTGCAGTTAAACGCATGTGTCGCGGAAGTAACGGACAGCCGCTATTTATCGCTGTCGCCTGACGTGATATGCAATTTTTATGGGTTAACTAACTTCTGCGTTGCATACTTTTAGGCGCAAGCTAACATTTGCTTGGAAAATGTTGTGGAACTATTGTTTGAAGTACTCAAATCAGCCGGGCGGAACTGATTTAAAGGAATGATATAAGACATACATACGTACAGGTAGATAATTAATTACTCTTAATTTGACTAAACTAAATGATGGTACACACACAAAGAATTTATAGCAAACAAATTTCTCACGGAAGAACAAATACCTGTTAAGAGCTTTAAAAAATTCGTTAAAAATTATTCATTTAAAAAGTTTATTAAAAAATGTCGGAACTGGCCTGAACGGACTATCATAATATATAGCCCCCATACAACCGATTTGTTCATATATGTAATTTTGGGCCAAAACTCAGCCAAACAAGCAGTTAGGAGCTTGAAATTTGGTATTCTACAGACGCTAGTGAAAATAAATGTTGACACTGAAAACCATTGAAATCGGACCACTATTACATATAGCCCCCATATAAGCGATTTGTTGAGATTTGTGATATTGTGCCAAAACTCGGCCAAAAAAGGAGGTAAGAGAATAAAATTTGGTCCTATACACAGGTATATACAAATAAATATTGACGCCGAAAATCATCGACATCGGTGAACTATGACATATAGCCACCATACAAGCGACTTGCGCAGATATACGTGTTTGGCTCAAAACTCAGTCCAAAAAGCAACTAAGGGCAGCGTCATTTGACACAAATAAGTCCAATACCTCTACTACTACTACTACTACTACTATTACTAACAGCTCATTATAGCCAATAAACATATTTAGACTTAATAAAGCCAAAAATAATTCGACCACCAACGCCAAGGACATATGCCAAAATTGTGTTGTGTTTACTTTGCCAAGCAAACTGTTTACAGCTAAATAGTGAACTTTAAATGAAAACCAGTCAAGGCATTATAGCGGGTGCGACGAACCAACACAAATGAAATAAATAAAAGGCCAAGCACGCCTAAGTTATATTACCGAGGAAATATGTATATATATTTTTTGTTGTTATTAATAAAGGTTAACCATGAAAAATTGTCGGCGTCGAGGCACAACGGAAGTAGAACAACTAAAATTAGTATTTAAGAAATTGTTTTTGAAGTTGGTAATGGAAGTTGTGGAGCAACTCGATGAAACTAAGACCTTTCCTGCTTTTTCTTTGTATTTATCGCGTTTGGTGGATAGAAAAGTTGTATTGAACGCTTGGCATGTGTATAGTTTATGGTAATAAATGTAAAAAATGTGTCTAATTATTGTTTGCCGCTGTGAAAGTAACTGTGATTGCGCGCTTTGATAACGAAAACCAGCAAAAGTCACGGCAGGCACTGCATGGCGTATGAGTAACATTATCTGCCAGCGAGCAAACACAAGCGCTTGTTATGTAAATTTAAAACAAAAACGATCATGAAAGTAATTTTTCAGAATTTACTAGCGCTACGCTAGTGTGTTTCGCTACACAAAAATAATTGTTGGAAAAAAAATTTTAGAAATCATAGAAATCTTTTATTTAACAGTAGAGTTTGCCCGCGACTTCGTTCGCATGAAATTTTAAGATGGTTCTTATAAGATTTGTATTAAGTTTTACGTTATTTAGAGAGATTTCTATGTTCCAGATATCATACAACTCGAAACATTAATAGAATTTTTCCGAATAGATCGGTACCGAGATCACTTCTAGAAAGGAAAGTTCTCTACCTTTTAACCTTGGCAAAGGAAAATCGAACCATCGAATCGACCCCAGGCCCACTTCCCTAAAGAAAAAGTCTTTCCATTGTTAATAAAAACAAAAAGGTATCTCTGTACCGAATTTCATGTAAATTGAACCGTAAATACGATTTTCTGGAATAGTTCGGTCCCTGGTCGATCCCCGGTCCACTTCCCGGAGAGAAGTCTTCCTGCTAATTTAAGTACCTATGTACCGAATTTCAAGTAAATCGAACCGTAAATACTATTTTTTCAATCGGTCCCTGGTCCACTTCGCGAAGAGAAGAGTAGTCTTCCTGCTAATCTAAGTAAAAAGCCACCTATGTACCAAGTTTCAAGTAAATCGAACCATAAATTCGATTTTCTGGAATAGTTTGGCCGATCCCTGGTTCACTTCCCGGAGAGAAGAGTAGTCTTCCTATTAATTTAAGTAAAAAGCTACCTCTGTACCGAATTTCATGTAAATTGAACCATAAATTCGATTTTCTGGAATAGGTCGGCCGAAGAGAAGAGTAGCCTTCCTGCTAATCTAAGTAAAAAGCCACCTATATACCAAGTTTCAAGTAAATCAAACCACAAATTCGACTTTCTGGAATAGTTTGGCCGGTCCCTGGTCCACTTCCCGAAGAGAAGAGTAGTCTTCCTGCTAATCTAAGTAAAAAGCCACCTATGTACCGAGTTTCAAGTAAATAAAACTATAAATTCGACTTTCTGGAATAGTTTGGCCAGTTCCTGGTCCACTTCCCGAAGAGAAGAGTAGTCTTCCTGCTAATCTAAGTAAAAAGCCACCTATGTACCGAGTTTCAAGTAAATCAAACCATAAATTCGATTTTCTGGAATAGTTTGGCCGGTCCCTGGTCCACTTCCCGAAGAGAGGAGTAGTCTTCCTGCTAATCTAAGTAAAAAGCCACCAAAGTACCGAGTTTCAAATAAATCGAACCGTAAATACTATTTTTTCAATCGGTCCCTGGTCCACTTCCCGAAGAGAAGAGTAGTCTTCCTGCTAATCTAAGTAAAAAGCCACCTATGTACCGAGTTTCAAGTAAATAAAACTATAAATTCGATTTTCTGGAATAGTTTGGCCGGTTCCTGGTCCACTTCACGAAGAGAAGAGTAGTCTTCCTGCTAATCTATGTAAAAAGCCACCTATGTACGGAGTTTCAAGTAAATCAAACCACAAATTCGACTTTCTGGAATAGTTTGGCCAGTTCCTGGTCCACTTCCCGAAGAGAAGAGTAGTCTTCCTGCTAATCTAAGTAAAAAGCCACCTATGTACCGAGTTTCAAGTAGATCGAACCGTGAATACGATTTTCTGGAATAGTATGTCCGGTCCCTGGTCCACTTCCTGAAGAGAAGAGTAGTCTTCCTGCTAATTTAAGTAAAAGGCCACCTATGTACCGAATTTCAAGTAAATCGAACCGTAAATACTATTTTTTCAATCGGTCCCTGGTCCACTTCCCGAAGAGAAGAGTAGTCTTCCTGCTAATCTAAGTAAAAAGCCATCTATGTACCGAATTTCAAGTAAATCAAACCATAAATTCGATTTTCTGGAATAGTTTGTCCGGTCCCTGGTCCACTTCCCGAAGAGAAGAGTAGTCTTCCTGCTAATCTAAGTGAAAAGCCACCAATGTACCGAGTTTCAAGTAAATCTAACCACAAATTCGACTTTCTGGAATAGTTTGTTCGATCTCTGGTCCACTTCCCGTACAGAAATTCATGTAAATCGAACCATAAATTTATTTTTTTGAACAGTTCGGGCCCTGGTCCACTAAGTACAAGCTTCCCAGAAACAATAGAAACAAGCAGACAAATTTACAATATAATCTGCCGGTTAGTTTCGGAGATCACAGAAAACAAACATAAAAACAACGGTTTTTATATTTAAGAAGGAGAAGAAGAAGAAGAAATTTAAGGTTCTTCAAGTCGTTAAACCTTTACTAACTTTAATAATGGAGAACGTTTAAAGTTAATTTTCTTTTCATTATCAATTTTATGTCAACAACAACAAAACAAAAAAAACCACTTGTTGTTGTAACGTGAAAGTCCAAACGCCATATTACCGTTATACTATATGTTTGAGCACTTTATTAATTTATTTCATCATTTTTACGACACAGAAAACACGAACACCTTTAAGCGTCTCTTATCGCCCAGCGACAATTGAGTAGCGTTGCCACAGTTTAGCATGTTAATATCACCGCTGCACGCTGCACTTTTGTTGTTGTGAAAGCACAATAAATTGTCTAATATTAATTGGTTTTTAATTGTTATACAAGCCAAACATGCAGAACCAGCGTTCGCCGCGCTCTAAATACACTACTCTAGCTGAATACACGTATGTAAGTCAACGAATCAAAATCGATTACTTTTGCGGGTGGGTGGGCGCGTAGTAAATGCAGTTGTGTATGTATGTATGTATGTATGTACCTATGTGTGTGACAGGCGGATAGATCAATGACCACAACAAAATGGTTGAAAATGGGTCAGTAAATTATTTATTGTATGTCTTTCATATGTAGTTTTGTTGTTGGCGTTGGCATATAACACTGGTCTGGACAGCGCTGTGTTAGTTTATGTAAGGTTAGTGGCGAGTGAGACGAGCAAAAAGTGTAGCATACTTTCGTGCGCTTCGGAGTGTGAATAAACTTCTATTTAAGTTGATTATTTAATTTTGAATTTTCTTTTTGAGCGGAAAGGCATATTTATGTAAGTAAAATGTGCTTTCTTGATATTGGCGGCGGGTTGAACATATTTTGGGTATTTCAATTAAGTTTTCAAAACGTCAAAAATTACAATTTTTCTCAATTTTTTAAGCGAACCCAAACCACTTGATATTGAGTAAAAAAAAGTTATTTTAATTTTTTTTTGAATCATTTAATATTTTTATTTTTTTGCAGTAACGAAAAAAGTGGTCTGGAGACTGCGGCTCAGAGTATTTGGAAATTATGCAGCGAAGACTTCGCCAGCCCGATGAATTGCAGTGAACATGAAACAGTGAAAGATGGCGAGCCCGAGACCCCAAACAACGATATGCGTTGATATAGACGTTGCTTCCTTCCCGGCTGTGATGAAGTTCAAACAGCGTTTGCTCGCTTAAAGAATAACAAAGCGGTGGGTGCTGAGCGTATATGAGGTCTTATCGCACGTACTTTGTGGGAGATTGAAGCCTGCTGATAACGAACTGATTGGCTCTTATCAGTATGGCTTCAGGCAATACTTTTCTCTCAGTCGTTCTTTTTCTCAATCTTTTGCATATCGTGCAAATTTATTACAAAAATAATGGTTCGGCTGCGTCCAATATTCGGTCCAACTACAATATTTGCCCAACAGAGTCGGTAATTCGAACTACCATGGATATATATGGTATATAATTGGCGATTTGTAACCGCGGAAGTGATTTCCTACCGAGCTCCTCCTCAAATTTGTGGAGAGCGTTTTGATGTTTTTCCAACAAAGTCAGGTACCCACAGTTTATTCTCAGCTGTCTTCGAGGGAGCGTTGGTTTTTTATGAGAAGCTTTGGTTTTCATGCCAAAAATACACCCGGAAGGCTTGACATTCCCTGCCGCGGAAGGGCGACCGAATCAGGTCGAACCAGGACTCGAACCCAGGACTTTAGAATGGCAGTACGCTCGGCTCGCGTCATGTTTTCTCTGGTGGACACCATTATATCATCAAAAAGTCACTATTTGATGGGTTTTAATGGAAAAAGGAAACCATTGGTCAATATTTCTTCACAAAAGAAGATGCCCATAATATTAAAGACAAAGGCGAATGCTATGGAGCCATGATGGATGCCTTTTTTGTGCCGGAATTGAAAGATTTTAATATGAATGACCTTTGTTTCCAACAAGACGCCGCTACATGCCATACAGCCAAGGAAACAGTTAATTTATTTGAAGGAAATTGGTGAGAGCATTATCGCGCGTCGTGGGCCTGTTACGTGGCTGCAAAACCGTAGGATTTAACACCGCTGGGTTAGTTTTTGTGGAGTTATATGAAGTCGCTTGTCTAGGAAGGATCTCTCCGAGCCGTTCGATATCGAACGAGGTTTCAGAGAAGAAGATACTCTTTCATGTGACATCTTAAATCTAGCGCTGGAGAAACGCACATAAATATAATAAGTAAAATCTTCTACAAAAGCTAACAAATGCCGGCGTATGCCGATGATATTGAAATTATCGGTCTCGACAACCCCGCCCCCTTAGCTCTGCTTTCAGACTTGATAAGGAAACGAAACGTATAGTTTTGGTAAGAAACGAGGACAAGATGAAAATCTCCAATCAGTGCATTCGCGTCTTGGCTCCCACTTCACTTTTGTAAGTCATCAGTCTGAAGTCGTAGATAACTTCGTCCATCAACTATGGCACCCTGGAAATCCAGCGCAGAATCATTCTAGCCAACAGGTGCTACTTTTGACTATTGAAAAGTAAAGTCCTTTCTCAATGAACAAATACCAAACTCTACAAATCGCTCATCAGCCCCGTCCTGCGGAGGCATGAACGATGACACCAACTAATGAGCCGGCGTTAAAAGTTTTCAAGAGAAAGGTTTTACGTAAGATTTATGGTCTTCTGCGCCAAATACCGCAAACGATGGAACGATGAGCTGTACAGGATATACGACGATGTTGACATAGTTCAGCGAATCAAGAGACAGCGGCTACATTGGCTAGGTCAAGTGTTGTGATCCGGATGTATAAGAGTACTTCAGCTTTGAAAGTTTTCGATGCAGTAACCGCTGGTAGAAGAAGAAGTTGGAAGGATCAGGTGGAGGCGGACTATGCTAGTTGGAATAAATGGCGCGCTGTTGGTAATTCGGCTATAATCGTTGTCTGTGTCAGTAAAGAAGAAGGAGAAGCACTTTACTGCTGCCGCATTTGATCGAAATAAACAAAAATTGCTTAAAAAAATAATATTTTTTTTTTTTGGAATTTCTTAGTATTCCACAGTATGCAGAGCTTTATCGGCCGGGTCTACTAGCAGTAAAATATTACAGGAATTACATAAAGGAACTTCCAGCTAGCAAATCAACTTGCTTAAACTGTTCAAAATGCATATACATTGTACTCTCCGAACACATACATACATATAACTGCATATGTCTACAAAGCTCTCGTGTCCCCTTGACTGATCAACCATTTGAGATAAGTCGCCGAAGTTAAACGGTGCTCGAGTACAGTGTAAGGGAGGGAGAGGGTGTTATGTATGTATGCCAACTACATTGTAACAACTGCTTTACTGCACAAAATCGACTTAAAGGCATGCAACAACAACAACAACCACACCAACACTAGAATAATAGTTGAACTGCCACACCAACCGAAAACAATCAATTAAAACCATTTTTTGTTGCAGTTAAAATTTGCTGCAGCAGCGGCTGATAGTGTTGTTGTTTGTATTGTTGTTTGTGGTCGTTGTATCACTATCAACTGTCAAGCACACTTTAATGTATTAGTTAAAAGCTAAGTAGCCCCAAAACCTCATTTAAATACAGTCAAATATGCACGTATCAACAAACGGCTGCCCTGTAGGAAAATTTTCATTCCATGAGTTGATGAAATCAGTTTAATATGCGGCTCCGCAGTTCAACTGGTGTAGTAGATCGCTTAATATGGCCCAAACAGCAAGCGCATATACTTCAGAAAAGTAAAAAATCTTTGTGTTTTTGGAACAGACCGTGTTTGTGTTTGCATAAAATACTAAAACCCATTTTACTATGAAAATCAAACACTCTCCCATATGACTTACAATAGATGTGTAAGTTCATGTATTTCATACACACCCACAATAGTGGGTGCCACACACCGAGTGTCACGCGCCCCTCCGCTGCAGCGCACTGTGGGTAGAAGGGTATAATGACCGAAACCATGTCGTGCCGCATCAGATTTGTAATGCATAAAGGCAACCAACATGTTTGTGTCGATCCGCATTGTTGTTTGGTTTGATTGTACGCTGCTTTGGTGCAACACATGTAGGCTATGCGCCTGTTGTTATACTACGAAAAATGTAAACGAAAATTAAAGAAAAAAAGCGATGAATTTACACGAAAGGCATACGCAGCCGGCTTTCTAAGCGAACTATGGTATTTTGTGCCGGAAAGGAAAAATAAATCGATAAAAATTAAATTACATTAAAAATAAAATAAAATAAAATAAAATAAAATAAATCAAAATAACATAAAATAAAATAATAAAAACACAATAAAAAATAAATAAATTAAATTAAATTAAGTATAAGAAGAAATAAATAGATCTACACGAACGTAAAATAAAATAAAATAAAAACAAAATTAAATTAAATTAAAAAAAAAATAAAATAAAACAAAATTAAATTAAATAAAGTAAAATAACATAAAATAAAATAAAATAAAGTAATAAGAACAAAATAAAAAATAAATAAAATAAATTAAATTTAATATAGGAAGAAATAAATATAAATAATAATAAATAGATCTAAGTGAAATAAAATAAAATAAAAACAAAATAAAATTAAATTAAAAATAAAATAAAACAAAATTAATTTAAATAAAATAAAGTAAAATAAAATAAAACAAAAAAAAAATTAAATTAAATTAAATAAAGTAAAATAACATAAAATAAATTTAAATTAAATTAAGTAAAAAAAATAAAATTAACTCAAATAAAAATAAAATGAAAGAAAATGAAGTAGGTGGAATGAAATAAAATAGTAAATAAAATAAAGCAAATAAAAAATAAATTATAATAAATTAATTTGAAAACACCTAAAAAACAAAATTAAATTTAAATTAAAATTGAACTAAGTTAAATTAAATTAATTAAAATAAAGATAAATGTAATAAAATAATTAGAATTAAATAATGCAGAATCAAATAAAAAGTAATAATAATAAAATAAAATTAAATAAAATTTAATGAAATGAAAAGAGATAAACAATAAATATAACAAGATAAAAAATAATAATGAAATTAAAAATAATATAACAAAATCAAGTATATATAAAAAATGAAGTAAAATAACAAAAAATAAATAAACTAAAATATAATAAAAAGATAAAAAATAAAATAAAATAACACAATATTTATATAAAATAAAATAAAATATAATAAAACAATATTAAAAATAATTTAAATTCAAATATGTAAAAAATAAGAGGAAATAATAATATAATAAAAATAATAAAATAAAATAATAAAATAAAATAATAAAATAAAACTAATAAAATAAAATAATAAAATTAAATATAATGTAAAATTATTTAAAGCAAAACTAAAAGAAAACTAAATTAACTGAAATAATTAAAAAGAAATAAATAAAATATAGAAAAGTTAACTGATCCCAAAGTTAATTAAAATTAAAAATAATAAAAACTTCAATTTAATAATAAATCTATTAATAAACAAAACTTACAATACAATAAAATATATTTCGATATTTATAAGCGAAACTAAATTTCATAACTAAGCAAATTTCTTAAAAAAAACTATTGGTAAGGTTATAGAAAATAGCAAACTAATTAAAATAAACATTAAAAAGTTTGCAAAAATAGAAAATTAAATAAATTTTAATAAATACCTTAATAAATATATCAAGTGTTTTATTAAAAAAAAATAACAAAAAAACCAATGAAATATATAAAAACAATATAAAAAATAAAAAGTAGAGAAAAATTAAAAATGATTTACTAAATTAAAAGAAAAAAATAAAATGAAATAGAATAGAAAAAACTATATACGTTTTAATAAATTTAAAAAAATATATAGAATTTATTAAATAAAAAAAATAGAATAAAATAAAAAAATATTAAATGAAATAAATGAAAATAATATAAATGGAAATAAAATAAATGAAAATAAAAATAAAAATAAAAGTAAAATAAAAAAAATTAAATTAAAATAAAGTGAACAATTTACTTAAAACTCATTTTCTCTATTTTTCCCCCTTTGTTTTTCTCTTTGTTTTAAATCTCCCAGCGCTGACTGTCACTAAAGGTCGTTGATAGCGAAGCATTTATAGAAATAGTAAATGAAATACTTTTTTAGTTTGTTTTTGTTTTTGTAACATAAATTTAGACAATGTGTAAAGGTTTTTCGGTTTCTTGCTAAGCTGTTTGCATTTAAATAACGGTTATGCTAATAAAAACTACAGGAGCTTAGAGTGAGAGACGAGTAATAGAAGTACACATACATATGTACATATGATATATGTAAATGAAAGAGAACGCCAGCGATTGAAGATATGAAATTTGTGCGGATGTGTAAGTGTGTGTGTGTGTGCCTGTTGGGGGTGGCTCCAACATGGTACGGTTATATCGGAATATTAATAAGCATTTTCATTATGGCATAATTTTTACGCTTTTCCCCCACCAACACACCATAAACGCATTGTTAAGCATGAGCGTATATATATATATGTATGAATTTATATGTCTAGCGCTATGTAGACTCATTCACGAGTTTTTCTAGTTTTTTCAGTCATTTGTTATACATTCCTTTCTCTCCCGTGCGTATGTACACAATAGTAATTCGCTCATACATACATATTTACGTATGTTATGCCATTTTTGCTTTGTACTTATTCTATTGTATTATTTCTTATTTATCTTTATGCCTTTTTCAGCTGGCCCTTATACCGCATGCACATTTGTTATGCTTTTCTGCTTGTGTTTCCAACTAATTTTTCCATTTTTCTTTATTTTTCCTAGCACCCACAGTTACGTACACAGCTGTAAATGCATATATACATACATATATATGTATGTATGTTATTGTTATTTTTGCTTATATTTTAGGTTAGCATGCCAACCGGCAACTCCTTACTACGCGTACAACACAACAAAACGTCCCGCTGCCGTCTCCACCCACCCACTGCGCCATCTTGTGGCGGTCGGCTGTCGGATTGCTCGCTTGCTCGGTTCGTCAGTCTTGTCTAGAATAGTTCCGTGCCAAGCGTGTTGTGTAGGCATTTCGTTTTAGTTTGCCTTTTTGCGATGTCTCGATGTTTATACGATTTTTTTTCTTCTTTTTTTTTGCTTTCTTCTATTTCGTGTAGGCAAAAAATATAGTGAGCAGTACAATGAGAAATACACGCATAAGAATTCGATTGCGCAAGCATTGTGCTACATGCGTACATATGTATGTATGTATTTATGGGCATACATGCCTCTGTCTACCATTTATAGTATTTATGTATGTAGGCGAAACGTAGGAAAATATGCGGGAGCAGAAAATTGCAAAAATATACAAGAAATACTACATACATACATATTCTCTGTATTGATGGAAGTTCAGCCGAACTCGAAGAAATTTTACTTGAAATTTATTATATAAGTTGATATGTCAAATATTTGCTAGTGATATTGTTGCTGGAGAAGGCAGAACAAAATATTTACAATGTTAAAGTAAAGGAAATTAATTTTAATAAATGAAAAAAATAGAAAAAATGCAAGAAGAGGTTTAAAATAAACTGAACTAATTAAAAAAAAAAATTAAAAATAAAAAAATAAATTATAAAAAATTTACAAATGTAATTTAAAAAAAGGTGTAAAAGAAAATTAAAAGAAAAACTATGAAAACAACTAAAAAATAAATTATATAAAAAATTTAAAATAAATTGTAAAAAAATTAAAAAAAAACTCAATTAAAAATTATTAAAAAATTAAAAAAAACTTAATTAGAAAATAAATTATTAAAAAAATTTAAAAAAAGCTTTAAAAATAAATTAAAAAATAAATAATAATAATAATATAATAATAATAATATACAAAAATTAAAAGAAAACTACAAACAAAATTAAAAATAAATTATAAAAAACTAAACAACAAATTGTAAAAAAAAGATTAAAATATAAATTATAAAAATCTAAAAACTAAATTATGAAAAAAATAAATTATAAAAAAATTTAATAACAAAGGCAAAGCAATAAAAAAAATCCTAAAAAAGAAATAATAATTATAAACTAAACTAAATTTAGAACTAAAAAAATTCACTCAAAATAATTTAAGCAAAACTAAAACTAAGTTTATTAAAAAAATATTATGAAACTAGTAATAATCAAAATTAGGTAAAAATATTATAAAAAGTTATAAACAAATTATATTTCTATTAGAGAATAAAATGTATTTGCAAAAAAATCATTTAATGTTATTAACAAATTTTCGGCCAATTTGTAGTGTGCGTTTCAATATTTTTCCTGCAAACAGAGGGACCCACAGCTTATGCCAAGCCCTCTCCGATGATGAATTTTTATAAGCAACTTTTCTTTTTCATATCAGAAATACACTCGGAAGGGGTGACATTCCCCGCTGAGAGGCGACAAAAATTGGAAAAATCAATCTTTTTTTTTATATTAATTTTTTCATAATTTTGAATGATACTGCTAATTACTCGGCTGCTGTGGCATGTATTAATAAAATTAAAAAAAAAAAATAAATAAATGTGATTGTTTTTCTTTTTGCCCAATTACATACATACATATTATATATAAATTTGAGCACTGCCATATATAATATTTATGTTTCGCACTATTTTTTATAAAACTTTCACATTTTATTATTTTTTAATGCGAATCCAATACTTTTTTCATAAGTGAACAATTTTATTTAATTTTTTTAGCAATATTATATGCTGCACTTTTTTATTGCATACTTTTCAACGCATTTTCTATTGCATTACTATTTTTTCTAACAATATTTGCTGCATTTTATTGCACTTTTTTTTTACTTTTTCACCCACTTTTTTTTACATTTTTAACTTTTTTTTTAAATTCCAAAATTTTATTACACTTTCACATTCTTATTCTTTTTATTTCTATTTATTTATTTAGTTACTTTATTTTTTTATATTTTATACTTTTTTATATTTTCATTAATTTTTCCTTTATTTTTTTATATTTCATTCATCTTCTCTTATTATTTTTTGTAATTTTTTTTTATTCATGTTTTTTTAATTTCTCCAGACTTTTTCACATTTCCTACAATTTCTTTTCAGAAATTGCCAAATTTTTGTCTACCAAAAACCGCTTGCTATCGCTTATCCGCACGTCTTCTAGCCGACGTTCAAACACTTCAAACGACAAATTCGAAATACGCAACGCTGCGCCACTGCTTGCCAACTTTATTTAGTATGTATGCTGTTAATGGGCGCCACAACGCAACCTGTTCGATGTTGTATGTTGGGGTCGGCGACGCTCCAGCAGCAGCGCAGCTATGGTATAAAACGCCAATGAGCCGCAGCAACGGAAACAGGCAAATGCAGCAAATGTACGGCAAATGATAGTCAGACCGAAAGTGTTGCCTACATTGAGGCGCTGCGGTTAGACAACGTAATTTCCGCGTATGAATGAAAAGTCAAAGGTTTGCAAGCAATAACTTTTATTAATGGTAAGTTTAAAATAAATGAATTTCACATAGTTTTGAATTATGCTTTCACTATGAAAATTCTAAGAGAAAAAAATCTATAAAAATATCATTCGCTGGCGACATAATGTCATTGACTGTAGCGTCTAAATCAATTCTACTACGTATACCACTTACACATGTACATGAAGCACTTATTTTTGCTTGGCTCAGCTTTTTTTTCTATTTTTTTTTTTTTTTGTTTTGCTACACATATACACATATGTATACGTATACTCGACATACAAACGAGTACATGGCTGCTAGAGAAGACAATTGCAATCAATATCCTCACTGATATCCTATTGTGCATGACTGCCGGCAAGTTGTGTGCTTTGGCAGCGTCTCCTACTGTGCAAAAGAGAATTGAAAAAAAAAAAACAATAACAATAAGCCACCCGCTCAGCCAACACTGCTGCCGCTTTATAGGTTAAGTATGCTGCTCTGCTGGTATTTTTTTGTTTTTTTTTTTTGCTAATCTATCTTTTATCTTTTTAGTGGAAATTAAGCGCATAAGTAAGAGCAGATAAATATGTATGTATGTATTTGTATTATAAATATTGACGAAACTCAAAACATACAACGTCTCGCTATTGTGCGAACTAAAGCGCCTACAACTATACTGCAAATTGTTAAAATTTTTAAGCAACGTGATTCATTAGTAAACTTAAAAGTTGAAAACGGGGGTTTTAAGGAAAATAAAATTATCGAGAGTTGCCACCCGCTTAAAAGTTATTTAAAAAAAGTATGTTAAATGAAATTGAAATTATTCAAATTTTAATCAATTCAACCAACTATAAAATATTAAAAAAAATTATAGAAGTTGCCACCTGTTTTGAAATTTTGATTTAAACAAAAATTTTACAAGTTATGTATTACATCTTGATTGCTAATGCTAGGAATCTTATAAAATCTTTCTCAAGAAACTATTTTTAAACAAAGTTGCCACCTGTTGCAATTTTTTAATAATAGTAAAAATAAATGTAAATAAAATTTCATTATATTTGCACATTATAGTATATCTACAATTTGATAATAGTTGTTGACAATTAAATTAAATGACTGAAAAAATTATTTGTAAGCAGTGTTGCCAACTGTTTCAAAAAAATTATTTTTCGAAGAATTGATAGCATAAAGCAATATGCATACCAAACTGAAAAAATTTAAAGCAGTTTGGTGTTAATAATATTTTCGAGGTAGAGTTGCCACTTGTTTCAAAACTTAAATGTAATTAAATTAATGAATTAATGCAAATATTAGAATATGCATACCAAGCTGAAGGTGTTTAAAAGAGCTTAATTTTTACATTATTTTTGAGTAGAGTTGCCATCTTTCGCAAAATTTGAAATACAATCAAATTCATAAAATAAAGGAAATATTGCAATATGCATATTGAACTGAAAAAAATTGAAATAAAAACTAATTTTAAAAAACTTCTTGATAAAACCTTCACTTGCGTCACGAACTTTTCAAAGTCCTTCGTCATTATTTTTACATTTAACCACCTGCTGTGCCATTTTATAATATTTATTCTGCTGTGCGTATGTAAATTTTTTAATTGCGAACACACTTCCATTGACAAAATGTAATTTAAGCGAGCAGCAGGTGATTTTGCTTTAAACGCCCCCCACCCCTTGCGCCAGTTTCACCTGCTGCATTTACTCCACCCTCACCTAACACATTTGCGTGTAACTGTAACGGGTCTTTGTTTGGAAATTTACGCTTCACAACATTTTAATTTTTCCGCAATTTTGTCTCGCCACAATTAGACTTTTCTTTCTCACTGATAAACGAGCGTGATTAATGTGCTTCAAGTGCAATGCATACCCAATGGAGTTCTTAGACTGGCCGCGTTGGTGCCTCGCCCCCGTTGGCCGCCAGCCACAAGTTTATCGCTTCATTCATTGCTGCTTTCCAGTTTCTACCTACTTTGGTCGCCGCCAACTGCATTGCCTCAACTCGGACACGGCCTGCCTACCCGGCTTCACACACTCCACCTCTCAACTGCACTTTAAACAGGAAAAGGAAGTGCACAACATAGCGCCGACTGAGTGTGTCCTCTGCATGAGTAAGTTGTATGAATTATACGGCATGCCATGACCGGTGGCGTGAGAGAGTGCAGAGCATGTCTTTCCACATGTTAAAAGGGCGTTGCGACAAATCAAATTGTGTGCGAGCTTTGGGTAGTGCGGCCTTTGGCCAAGTGGCACAGCCAACAGATTACTGTAAAGAGCTAAATTTGGTTGAAATTGAAATTTTATACAGCGTGGGCGAGATTTTAGCGATTTTTACAAACTTTGTAATAGCAAATTTCATTTAAATATTTGAAAAAATATGGATTTTATTTAAATTATAAAATATTTACATTCCCCAGCTTTAAACATATCTACATATTTACAAAAAATAAGAAATGAGTGCTCTCTAGTCAAACTCCAAAGTACGCAGACTCTCACAAACCTGCTCCGTTCCTTGATTAGTTTCTGTTGCTGCAGCTTTTACTTTCTTACTTTTATCAATCTTCCACGCATCGGGATTCATTAAATAGTCCCTGAAAAGATTTTATATTACTTGAGTACTTAAAAAAACAACTCACAAATGCGCAATTACCTCTTCTCCACCAGCAGTTTTACCCATTTCTCCTTCAACTCCGAAACACTACCAGCCTTGCCGCCATACTCAGCGGGCAACATATCACGCGGAAAGTGTTTGTAGGGCGTGTCGGCGTTAGGCAAATGAAAATGGATCTTTTTGTGTAGAAATATTAATATTACTTACTAAATATTAGCTGTAGTGTGCACTTACCAACTTAAAGACCTCACTCTTAATGAACGGCTTTACCACCGTCAGCACCTTGTCCAGATAAGACGGGCAATTGAGCACATGTATGGCCTTCAAACGCACTGGATGCGCCTCCTGCACGAATTTCATGTATACACGCAACGAGCTGAAGACCGTTCGTGCCACGTGGCGTAAACTATAACCGGCCATATCGAAAATGGGCACCTCGCCATCGCACATGCCCGCCTCATCAGGTATGACGAAACGCAAGTCGGCCATCATGAAGAAGACTTTAATGCTGGCGGTGAAATTGAACTGAAAAAAAAAAATAAAAATAAATAAAAATTTACTAAACATTTTTTTACAGTTGCAATTGATGAAATTAAATAAATTAAAATTAAATAAAAAAATATATAAAAAATACAATGAAATGCGAAAAAAAATTATAAATAAAATGAGTAAAAAAATTGCCTAAAACAAAATAGAAAAAATATTAAGGAAAATATAATTAAATTAAATTAAATAATAAATTGAAATAAAATAAACTAAATTAATATCAAACAAAATCAAATAAAATTAAATTAATATAAATTAAATTAAATTAAAATCATACGAAATTATATGAAATGAAAAATAAATTAATTAAAAAAATAAATTAAATAATTAAAATAAAATCAAAAAATTTCAAATAAAATAAACTATAATTAAAAAGAAAATAATAAAAAAATAAATTAAAGAAATAAAGAAAAAACGAAAATAAACAAATTTAAATTTAAATTAAATTAAATAAAACCAAAATAAAAGGAAAGATAGCAATAAAATAAGATTAACTAAAAATAATATAAAGTAAAAGAAATTTAAATAAAACAAATAAAAAAATAAATAAATAATCTAAATTAAAATTAATTGAAATAAAATAAAATAAGAAATTAATTTATTTAATATAAAGCAAAAATGAATCAAAAATTAACCCAAAAATAAAAAAAGAAAACTTAAATAAAATAAATAGATAATCTAAATTAAAATTAAATGAAATAAAATAAAATAAAATATTTATTTATTTAATAGAAAGCAAAAATTAATCAAAAATGAACAAAAAATAAAATAAAATAAAAAAATTTAAATAAAATAAATAAATTATCCAAAATAAAATAATAAAAATAACTTAAATAATACAAAAATAAAAGAAAAGATAGCAATAAAATAAAATTAACTAAAAATAAAATAAAGTAAAAGAAACTTAAATAAAAAATAATAATAATTTATCTGAATTAAAATTAATTGACATAAAATAAAATAAAAAGAAATAATTTAAATAAAACAAAAATAAAAGGTAATTTAAAGCAAAAGAAAAATTAATTAAGAAATCTAAAATTATTTAGATTAAAATTAGTTAAAAAAAAATAAAAAAAGTAATATGATAAAATAAAAAATAAAAAAAATCAAATACAAGCGAAAGAAGTAAAAAATATAAAAATAAAAATAATATAAATTAAATTAAATAAAATTGATTTAAAAAAATTTAAACGAAATAAAATAAATAAAAAAATTAATTAAAATGAAATAAACTGTAATAAAATAAAAAACTAATAAATAAAATAAGTCAAAAATGATGTAAAATAAAATAAAAATTATAAATTAATTGAAAATAAATAAAACAATGTGTATGAACAACAAATTAAATAAAACAAAATCTTAAGTAAACTAAACTAAATTAATTCTGGTTTATATTTTGGCCAATGTATTTATTAGGTAGCATATTTCGAGCTTTAATTAAATAAAAAACAATTAAAAAAAATAAATTAAATAAATTGAAGCAAAATGAAATCAAATTAAATCAAACAATTAAAAATAATAATAATGAAAAATAATTAATTTAAAGCACCTTATCCGCCTCATAATCAATCAGACGATACAACAACAGCTTATTCTTGTCCGGCGTTAATCCAGGCAGCGGCAACAAGTCGCTTAATAAGTAAATAATAAAAAAATTACATAAATGAAAAGTAAACAAAAAAAACACGTAAAATTAAAAATTAAAAAATATTAAAATAGTAATTATAATTTTTTAATGTGCGCACATAAACACTGCGCAATAACTGGTTTCGCCGAAAAACTGTCTGCCGCACATCAAAATACCGTTACTGAGCTTTACTTACGCGACTTGCAACAGCTGTTGTGACTCTTGGTCTGTGGGATCGCGTTGGAGAAATATGTGCGGATGCTTGTTGCGCAGCGTATAGTTGAGTTCAATCAAACGTTGAGCGGCCTCCACATCGCCGAACATCGAATAGATGAAACGTACGAGCACCGGCTTCTCTGTAAACAAAAACACATATGTACATACATAAAAAGACAGAAATCGAAAGTTAGTTGGAAAAGCGGGGAAAAGTGCTAGTGCAAGTGGCATTTGTTATGAGCTGGCTGTGCTAAAACAACAAAGTAATTATAAATTGCTGGCAAATGACTGCAATTTTATACATACGTACGAATAAAAAAAATCACAAAGAAAACGAAATTTCCACGCGTTCGCGTATGGACTATACATTTCAAGTGCTTAAAGCGAATTTCGTACACACATGTATGGTATATATGAATACATACGAGTATGTGTGTACTACATATACATAGTACGTTTATATCACTGCCTCAAATATTTTAGTTAATTGGGTTGAAAGTGCAATAGAAATAAATGCAACAATCTTTAAGTACACTCTTGTATGAAACCGGTTTAATTTTATTGCTTTTTTTGCGCTTTTTTGCAATAATACATATGTACTTAGACTTGCAGTTACACACATACATATGTAGGTTAGTACGCTTGTACATACATCTTTGTATTAGCACCTGTGCTGTTGCAATGTGCAATTTATCAAAAGTAACGCGCAACTCTTTCAAATCTTGAGCAATCTTCTTTACCTTAGTACAAATGCAAGCGATTCTGCATACATAAATACAGGGTGAGCCAATTGAAGGAGACCAATTTTGAGCGCGGAAGTCTTTTTTACTTACTGAAGCATGTGATTATGATTTTCTCTTTTTGTAGGTTACAATCAAACTGTGGGCATTTTAAAATCGATACAATCTATAATCGATAAACGCAGTACAGAGTAACGCTTTATGGTTATTACGTATTATTCTGGGTAAAGAATGCTTTGTGTGTATTTTTTTTTATCAAAAAACCAGCATTAAGCCATATAATTAAATTTGCAAAATATTTACTGAACTTAGAAAATATACAATATTTAACTATTAAAAATATATATTATACGTATAAGCAGTTCGTGAAAGTCTATAGCCTACTAATGAGTAGAATTCATGCGAGCTTTTTTATTTACACCCTCCGGTCTGCGTTATATGGTGTGGAGCCTTTTGCTGCCATTTTTTCAACTGAGAAAAAGTTCATTCTGATTTTTTTCGATAATGAGTATCTTTCGTCAAAAGTAATTTCTTTGAAACTAAGCCTATTGCTGCCAATGTCGGAACAACCTAGAACGACCGCACACAGTGCACAGTCAAACTGTATTCTTTCGCAATGTTAATAGTAGTTCTTATTCAGCACATCCTGTATGTACTTAATAATGCCTGTAAGTACTGATTGCAAATATTAGTGATACGCAAAACAGCTCCAATAGGCGGCTCTCTGTAATTATCACATCGTTTCTCTTACACCGACAAAACAAAAGCTTTTTTTGCACTGAGAACAATTGAGAAAACTTCTCTAGCTGCCAGTATACTTTTAAAATAATAAAAATTGTTTGAACCCATAGGGTAGAACAGTAAAAGTGAAATAACCGTAGATGTCGAGCTTAAATCCTCGATCGATGCTGTTGGAATAAAAGTTCAATCACCAGACTATGATGAAGTGCAAAAACATATGCCCAACTGAAGATCAATTAAGCGGCGCGAGCCGATGGTCTGTTAACGTAGAACTGACGAAGTGAATGCAACGATCGGATTTGTACCATACATGCGGGATTATTGGAACCCAAAAATAGGAACCCCACAGTCTGCGCCAATCATCGTGGCTCTAGATACCTGGGTATCAAGCACTGTCAGCAGCTCGACACTCGATCGATACTCGCTCGATACTCACTCAATTCTCGTTCGATACTCGTTCGATTCTCGCTAGATACTCCTTTGCTGAACTGCTCATATGATAGTTTGAAATTTTTCAAATTTCAATGAGTTTTCCACTTGCATGAATAAAATTCTGAGAAAAAAGTCAAATTTTTTATTCAAAATACTCGAAAAAACTCGAATTACTCGTGCTCAAGCTAAAAATTTTCGAGCAATGAACAATGGGCTAGTCTGCGAGTACTCGTTGCTCGAGCAGCTCGAAAATGTTCGAACAAAATCTTGAGCTCTATTCTACGTCGACTTTGAAGCTGCCTTCGACCTCACGAAAAGGGATTGACTCTACGTCGCTCTATCTGAATTTGATATCCCCACAAAAATTATACGGCTTTGTAAACTGACGCTAGGCAACACCAGAAACTCCGTCAGAAGCGGGAAGAACATTGCGAGCAGTTCGATACTAAACGTGGTTTCAGATATGGTGACCCTTTATGGTTCAACTTCTTTGACCTAATGCTAGAGACAATAATATGAGCTGAAGAGAGAATATATTCTGTTAGAGTGTACAATTTCAGTGGTCGGCCTATGTTATCGACATTTTTGGTCTCCACAATCGTGCTGTTAGATCTACCTTCTACAGACTGGTTAAAGAAGCAAAGCGAAGGGGTCTGGTAATCAACAAGAACAAGGCGATATATCTTCTGTCATCAAGCAAAATGATTGCACCATAACTTTGAAGCTTTACACCAACAACAGCAGTCAATCTTGAAATCCCACGCTGAATCATTGTTGCCAACAGCTATCACTCTGGTTTGAGTAGACAATTGAAAAGTAAGGTCCTCTCTGTGCGATCAAAGATCAAACTTTGCAAGACGTTCATCATTTCCGTCCCGATGACGAAACGGCGAAAAATTACACAACTGACTGTTGTTGACTCGACTATAATCGGGTATATGAAGAATAAGATGAAGAACACATCGAGCTTGTGGGAAAGAAAAACATTTCTTCTATCATAGTGTTCTTCTGCTGTTTGTCTTATTTTTTTTCAGTGATGCATTTTTCGCTCTTTCAACTGGATTGCTAAATATCAATGTATGGGCTTTGTGTACCATTGGCATATAAAGTACTTACATACATACGTAGATATGTATTTATTTAGGTAGCATTTCGAAGATGCATAAAGTAGAGTTGCACAAGCACTTGCTGATTTACAGAATTATTTGCATATTTTTCATTGTCTCATCATTGTTGTAATAAATAGAAATCGAATAGTTAAAAAAATATAATTAAAAATAAAATTAAATAAAACAATACTTAAGACCATATAAAGATATTAAGTAGTAAAGAATTTTCGAAAGCAGCTTTTTTGTTTTCTTACAGCTAAATATTTTTAATTTATTTATTTATTATTTTTTTATTTTTTTTTTTGTTAATTTTACTTTTTAAATCTTTTTATATAAATATTTATTATTTTATTTTTTACTTGAATTTAAAATACTTGGACTTTTGAGTGGCCAATATGGCGTTTTCGGTCATTATTTATTATTGCAGGTTTCCAATTTTTTGGCTATTTTTAGAATTTGAAAAAAGCATGTTGTGATTCCCACATTATTCAGTGAAAAAAAAATCTTAATTAAACAAAAAAAAAATAAATGCATTTTTGGCGTTTGGCTCACAATATTTAATGTTGTTAACAGTTAATCGGTTGTCTATGGAAACTGGTCACTTGTCACTGACCGCCACGCCGTAAATGGCTCAGGTACATACATATGGCTTTGAAATTAATTCCCTCAATCGAGATCGAAATATGTGCAAATGTGTGTATGTATGTAAGTAAGTAAGTAAGCTAACTGAAAAAGCCTATTTAGTATGCCAGACAGCGATGCAGTATAATATATGTACATTTGTATGTATGTATATATTTATATGTATTTATGTATTATTGAAAATCGCAATTTGTAGACATTTCTACCCGCAAAATATTATAAAAAATTATAAAATACACATGTATGTGTGTTTGCACATAATTGAAGTGTTATTATAAACAAGAAACCTTGACGACAAGTGAATTGTTGATTATTCTAAGAATTTTAAATCAAAACTTGTAAATGGAATAATATAAAATAAAATAAAATATAATTAAATTTAACAGAAGTGAATAAAATAAAATATAATATAATATGTACTTAAAAAAAATTTAAATAAAAATAACATAAAGAAAAAACAAAATTAAAATAGATAAAAATTAAATAAACGAATAATAAAAAATAATATAAATAAAATAAACAAGAATTAGAAGTGTAAAGAAATTAATTAAATTGAATTAAGTATAATAAAATAAAATAAACTATGTAAGAGTAAAAAATTCAATTAATACAACATACAGAAAAAATTATTTAAACAATAAAATTAAATAAATAGAAATTAAATAAAATGAATAAATAAAATAAATCAAACAAGAATTAGGGAAGTAAATAAATTAAAATTAAGTTTGGGGCAATAAAATAAAATATGCAAAAAATTAAAAATGCATAAAAATAACCAATAAAAAAAATTATGAAAAAATAAAATTAAAATAAAGTAAAATTAACAAAAAAATAAAAAATCAAACTAAAATTAAGTGAAATAAAAATAATGAAATATGAATTAAAATAAAATGAAAGAAAGGAAAAAAAATTGAAATAAATAAACAAAATAAAAGAAAACAAAATAAAGGGAAACAAAGTATTAATAAAAATAAAATATAATAAAATAAAAGAAAATAAAATACAATTATTTACTTAAAAAATAATAATTAAGAGCATGCAATAAACTAAAAAATGCAATAAAATATTAAATAAAATAAATTAAATAAAAAATGAATAAAAACAATAATTAAATTGGTTTAAATAACAAATAAGCTAAAATAGAAATAAAATTAATTACAATAATAACTTATTTAAATTAAAATAAAACAAAATAAAATAAATTAAAATAAAATAATTTCATTAAAAAATAATATAAAATAAGATAAGTGAAATGAAATAAAATAAACGAAATATAAAATAATAAAAAATAAATAAAATTAAATTAAACTAAAACAATAAAAGAAATTGACATGAAAAAACTTAATTAAATTAAATAGAATTAAATTCAGTAAAAATGAAATCTATTAAAAATAAAATAACTTTGTAAAAAACGAACCAAAATAGAAAAGTAAATAAAAATAAATTTTATTAATAATTTAAAAAATAATAATATGTATAAATTAATATAAAATAAATAATAATAAAATAAAATTAAAAATATGCAACAAAATAAAACAATATGAATTAAAATAATATACATAAAAAATAAAAATTAACAAAAGGAATAAGTTACATAAAAATTTGAACAAAATAAAAATAAATGACATAAAATAAATAAAAGTAAAATTAAATAAAAATTAAATGAAAATAATTAAAATAATCAAATAAATAAGACAAAGAAATTAAAATCACGTAAATAAAATAAAATGATTATTACCTAATTATTATATTAAATAAAAAATAATATGAAAATGAGTAAAATTAATAAAAATTAAACCAAATAAAAGAAAAAATAAAAATTAACTGCAAAAAGGATAAAATAAATATAAGCTGAAATCAAATAAATAAAATCGTAAAAGGAATAATAAAATGAAATAAATAAAATTACATTAATAAATAAACAAAAGAAGATTAAAAAATAAAAAATAAAAATGAAATAAAATGACACTAAATTAAATGAAAAATTAAAGCTAATATCGAATAAAAAAATTAAGAAGAAAACCAAAATAAAATAAAAGATAATATGAAATGAAATAAAATAATACGAGGTGAAAAGCAATAAAATAAATAATTAGATAAAATAATTGAAATAAACAAAATAAAATAAATAAAATGAAATTTCAATAATTAAATAAACAAACAGCAAAAGGATAACAAAAATAAAAAAATTAAATAATTAAATAAACATAAAAATAGAAAAAAATAAATTAAATTAAATTAAATTTATTAAAACAAAAAATGTAAAATCAAGTAAACAGAAAATAACAAAATAATGTTAGATATAAATAAGATAAAAAATTAAAATTGAATTAAATTAAGTAATTAAGAAGTGGAAAATGAAATTAAACGAAATAGTTTAACAATTAATTTAAATAAATTATAATAAATCAAATAAATTGATTATAGTAGAATAAAATAAAACTAAATAAAAAATTAATTTAATTTAACTCATTCAAATAAAATAGAAATTAAATTACGTCGAATATAGTTTTAAATAAAATAAAATAAAATAAATAATTGAATAAAATAAACCTACATAAAAAACTAATTTAATTAAATTAATTTAAATAAAATAAAAATTAAATTAAGTAGAATATAGTATTGAATTAAATTAAATTTTTTTATTTAGTTTTATTGTGTTCTACTTTACAAATAAATTGAATTTGATTTATTATAATTTCATTTTAAATTATTTTATTTTATTATTAATTTCAATTACAAACAAATTAAAGTAAATTTTGTTGAAATAAATAAAAGAATTTAAATTAACCTCAAGTAAATTATATTAACATACATTGAATTAATTAAAAAATTATATTAAATTAAATAATTCCCAAAACGTAATGAAAATGTAAACAAATCTAAAGGAAATAAAATGAAAACTTAAGCTATGTATACACAACTCTAGCACTTTGCACTTTGCCTTAACTATGTTACATGGCATGCCATTTTCTATGTTTTGTTTTTCTAACACGTAAAAAATTCATTTCCTTAAACCCATTTCTTGCTCACCTATGGCCTGTGGCAAATGCGGCTGTGTTTTAAGCCATTTCTCCAAAACACGGACAAGCTCTTCTAACTCAGGCTTAACAACCATTTTGATTTATTCAACAATAACTACAACAAGCAGAAAACCAATAGGAAATAGAATGTTCAGAGCTTTATGCTACAATAAAGAAAGATATCTGCGAATCCTTAAGCGAATTTTTATTGTTTCATAATTTTTTTTTACACTGAGCACACTTTTTAAACAAGTTTTCCTGACACAATTTTTTTTTTTGTATTTTTTTTTTAACTTAGCAAACTGGCAAACTTTTCACGTCGCTCCTGTACCGGAGATGCGCAAAACTAAATAAACGAACCGCCGCTCACGAGTAGACCGTAGCAACTGAAAGCGCCTCCCAGCCGGTCGTGCCAATATGTACTCATAGTAAACACGGAGCTCGTAAACTCTGGCTTGCAAGCATGCGAAATATGCGCTATGTTTAAGCCGAAATCTTCGTGATTGGCTTAGTAATAAAACTAAGCACGCTGTAAAACGGCAAATGCAGTTACATTGGTGGTGCCGCTGCCAGCCGTTTGTTCGCCCCAAACCGCATAACAATGAATGAAACAATGCGGACTATTCATTATTCTTTTTTTTTTTTTTTGTTTGTTTTGAAATTCGATGTTATTTTGGCGACATTATTAACGTGCTGGCTCATTTGGACATGGTTTTTGTTGGACGGGTGATATGGTGACATTGAAAATCGTCACCACGGCCGTCACGCATGCCCGCGTACAATCCATTTGTCAAAAGCAACGCAGAACTCACTTTATTCACATGGATAATCTTTCAATCTGAGTCTGCTTGAGTTCGAAGTGGGCAATAAACACATGCATTCTCATACATACATGCATACTTCTTTTTTTTTTACTTAATTGGCGTACGCGATTATAGTAAAGCCTAAACCAGCACGAAGTAGACACATTTACTTCGCTTCCTAGTTCAGTCTAAAGAAAGTAGATCGGATGTTAAAACCGATGATGCCAATATCTGTCCGACAGTACATTGTACCTTCTGTTCTTACCTTCGTAGTGGTGCAGACTATGGTGTCGCCTCTTTTTGAATTGGACTTTGCACTCTTATGTTCCAAACGTCAGGCAATCAGTCAGTCGACCAAATTTAGCAAAGGAGCTGATGCATGCGCGCTGTTAATTCTTCACCACCATATTGGAATTACTCAACCGGCTCCCTTCGTTTTGTTATTCTACAATAGAGATATAGTTATCCGAGCTGTATAATAATCGTTTGATTTTATGTCTTTTGCAAATCTGGACACATCATTCTGGGGTAAACATTTTCACTGCAATTTGGTTTCCGTCTGTAAGTAGACTCGTCTTCGTACTGGCCCAACTTAGGTCTGAATACTTATACAGATTCGACCCCAACATACCAAACGTGTGTCCTGCGTGTAGAGAGTCTTTACACGACACTAACTACCTCTTTACATGACTCGACTGTCGCGGGAACTATTGGATTTTTATCGCCTCTTACGGCAGGCCTGCCTTTCTACGTTTAAATTTTTGAGCCCTTAACCCGCAGGGGTCGTTTGTGCGGCTGTCAAAACCCGCTTAGCAGCAGATAAAAATCAGTCCGCGACTTCGAGAATGTCCATATGGTTTCATTTCAACTTCCCCTCTTTAGATTCGTAAAGTATAAACACCTCTATATGTCGTTGAATTCCAGCATTAAAAATATTTTTTTTATTCTAGGATGTTTTATGCTTCAGATTTACGCTAGGCCTCGTTGAAGATTCATCCGTTGGTTTTGGGTAACTTTGCCTAGTTAACTTATTTCATGCGTTGACCTTAGCGCTATCTGTGCATTTAAAAGAGCAGCTAGATGCGAACATTTTATTTTTTGTTATGAATTATCTGTGATTTGGCAACTCTTTTATTAAAAAAGCAAACACGAGCCGCATCGTCAACCACACGCAAAAATTCAAAGAAAAACATTAAAATTGTCGCTAAATAATAGTAGGAAGTGTGAATAAATCGACAAAAAAATAGCGCAATATTAACAGAAGTAAGAAATCATAGCAACATCACTTCGTGTAGTACAAACTACATAAACCGCTCCAAAGGCTCGCTTTTGCCAGATTCAAAGCAACGCAGACGCACAACAACAAGGTGCCGCGTGGAGCAGCACTACCAGTTTACAATAGAACGGTATTATTAAGCCGCAGCACTGAATTCGTGTCACGCACCCCTTCCGCTAGTCCACAGGATGGTACCAATTGGTGCTGTACACGGTCACCCTGGCGTACATCCACCGCAGCCGATGCCAACGGCACCGACAGGTCCCAACACACTGCAATCATCATCGTCGGCCACATCTAGTGCACCATCAAATAAAAGTTCAATGTCTGTTAAACCTAATTATGCGCTAAAGTTTACTTTGGCTGGGCATACAAAAGCAGTGTCGGCTGTTAAATTTAGCCCGAATGGTGAATGGCTTGCTAGCTCTTCGGCGGATAAATTGATTAAAATTTGGGGTGCATATGATGGTAAATTCGAAAAAACAATATCTGGCCATAAACTTGGCATTAGCGATGTTGCTTGGTCTTCTGATTCACGTTTACTGGTTAGTGCCAGTGATGACAAGACACTCAAGGTATGGGAATTAAGCTCTGGAAAATGTTTGAAAACACTAAAAGGACATAGCAATTATGTTTTTTGCTGCAATTTTAATCCGCAATCCAACCTAATTGTCTCTGGCAGCTTTGACGAAAGTGTACGTATTTGGGACGTACGCACAGGCAAGTGTTTAAAAACACTTCCAGCGCATTCTGATCCTGTGTCAGCCGTACATTTCAATCGCGATGGGTCTCTAATTGTAAGCTCAAGTTATGATGGACTATGTCGCATATGGGATACAGCAAGCGGACAATGTTTGAAAACATTGATTGATGATGATAATCCACCTGTTAGTTTTGTTAAATTCTCACCCAATGGCAAGTATATTTTGGCTGCAACTTTGGACAACACTTTGAAACTGTGGGACTACTCGAAAGGAAAATGCTTGAAAACATACACCGGCCACAAGAACGAAAAATACTGCATATTCGCAAATTTTTCGGTAACTGGCGGCAAGGTAAATTTAAAATATTAAAGTTGTTTTTGGATTTTCATGGAAATATTTTCTAATTGCAGTGGATTGTTTCTGGAAGTGAAGACAATATGGTTTATATATGGAATTTGCAGAGCAAAGAAGTCGTACAAAAGTTACAGGGCCACACAGATACCGTGCTCTGTACGGCTTGTCATCCTACTGAAAACATCATAGCTTCCGCGGCACTAGAAAATGATAAGACAATCAAATTATGGAAAAGTGACACTTAATCAAACAGACCGCCGCTAGAGAGCATTCATAATAGTGTATTAATTATAATAGTTTAAGAAATCATTTTCAAAACATTTATTATAAATTGTAATAACTAAACCGATTTGAACAAACATCTTTAAACATATAGTATATCATTTCTAATGTCTGTGTGAAGGCTTATTTTCATTAAAATAAAGTGAAAATTTTTAAATTTGTGTATTTGTTTGACAAGTTAAAAATCTTTTTATGTCAAATAATAAGCAATCGTTGCGATATGGCAACTTTGATTTATTATCCACGTGAAGTAAACTGGTGAAATTGCATCAATCGTCTGTGCTTTCCAAAATTTTCCAAATTAAGTGTTTTCTGCATTCAAGATTATAAATATTTCTCATAACAAACCATAATTTTATAAAAAAAAAAAACAAAACATGTCTAAAGCCAAGAGTAAAAAGAAAAACGAACGTTTTGGTGACGAAGATGATGTGGAGGAAGTGAAACCAGCACAAAACAAGAAGGCAAGTAAAAAAGGGAAGAAAGGCAAACGTGGCGGCGACTCTAGTGATGACGAATCTTTAGCCAGCAGTAAAGTGACCAGTGTGGATGCTGATGAACTGGAAAGTGTGAAATCTGGTAGTAAGGCAGCACAATCAAAAGGAAAGAAGGGTAAGAAAGGCAAGCGGAAAGACGACTGGAGCGATGGTGAGGAAGTAGAAGATGTTGTGCAAGCTGCTGGTAAGAAAAAAGGAACAAAATTACAAGATAGTGATGAAGAGGAAGCAAATGTACCTCAGCCAGCGCCTGCAGCGAAAAAACAAGGGAAAAAAAGCAAAAAGAACAAAAAGAAAGATTTTAGTGATGATGAAGACAGTAGTAATGAAAAACCAAAATTACCCGATTTAGAAGATGATGATGAACTCGATGATGAAGATCTAAAGATTTCAATTGCAAAACCTGCGGCGAAGAAATCTGCCAAAAAACAACAACAAAAAGTTAACAAGTTTGCTATTAGCGATGATGAGGAAGAAGATGATGAGCCCGAATTGGCAGATGAACAAGAAGACGCAATTGTGACAGAGGAAGCTCCAATAGAGTCCATTCCGGAAAGCAAAGAAAATGGAATAGAGGATGCTGGAATCACTAAACAAATCGAAGAGTTGAAAATTGAAAATAATGTGCCTGAAAACGAACAACATCCAGCAGAAGATGAAACCATGCAAGTGGAAGAGGGAAAAGAAACAGTCACAGAAAATGAAACTGAAACCGCTTCGAAAGAAAAGAAACTAACTCACAAAGAGAAAAAGAAACAGAAAAAACAACAGGAATATGAAAAGCAAATGGAGCTTATGACAAAGAAAGGTGGGTCTGGCCATTCGGACTTGGATAGCAATTTCACAATGTCCCAAGTGCAACGTACAGCTGGCCAACAAGCACAACTAGAACACGCTGTTGATATAAAAATCGAAAATTTCACAATTTCAGCCAAAGGTAAGTTACCATTATTTTGTATCCAATTGGATTTGATGAGTTTGCCATATTATTTGCAGGTAATGATTTATTTGTAAACGCCAATCTCTTAATTGCTCACGGACGTCGCTATGGTTTGGTGGGTCCTAATGGTCATGGCAAAACAACGCTTTTGCGTCATATAGCCACTCGTGCCTTTGCTATACCACCCAATATTGATGTATTGCTCTGCGAGCAGGAAGTAGTTGCCACAGATAAAACAGCCATCGACACCATTCTGGAAGCGGATGAGAAGCGTAACAAACTTTTGGCAAAGAGTAAAGAATTGGAGGAGCAATTTGCCTCGGGCGACATGAGTGTCCAAGAAGAATTGAATGATACTTTTGCTGAATTAAAGGCTATAGGCGCTTATTCGGCAGAAGCTCGTGCTCGACGTATCTTGGCTGGTTTGGGTTTCAGCGAGGAAATGCAGAACCGACCTACAAACAAATTTTCTGGTGGTTGGCGTATGCGTGTCTCCCTAGCACGTGCTCTCTATTTGGAGCCCACACTGCTTATGCTTGATGAACCTACCAATCATTTAGATTTAAATGCCGTTATTTGGTTAGATAACTATTTACAAGGATGGAAGAAAACACTACTGATAGTTTCTCACGACCAGAGTTTCTTGGACAATGTCTGTAACGAAATCGTACATCTTGACCAAAAGAAACTACATTATTACAAAGGAAATTACTCCATGTTCAAAAAGATGTATGTACAGAAGCGACGCGAAATGATTAAAGAATATGAGAAACAAGAAAAACGTTTGAAAGAATTAAAAGCTCACGGGCAATCGAAGAAGGCAGCAGAGAAAAAGCAGAAAGAGGTGCTTACACGCAAGCAAGAAAAGAACAAGTCTAAACAACAAAAGCAGGACGATGATGATGGTCCACAGGAACTATTGGCACGCCCGAAAGAGTATATCGTTAAGTTCCGTTTTCCAGAGCCATCACAATTGCAGCCCCCAATTCTGGGTATTCACAACGTTACCTTTGCCTACGAAGGTCAGAAGCCGTTGTTCGTTAACACCGATTTCGGTATTGATCTCACAAGTCGCGTCGCCATCGTCGGTCCAAATGGTGTGGGCAAATCTACTTTCCTTAAGTTGTTATTAGGCGAATTAGAACCTCAAAAAGGTGAACAAAGAAAGAATCATCGACTTCGTGTTGGACGCTTCGATCAACACTCTGGTGAGCATTTGACCGCTGAGGAATCTGCCGCTGAATATTTGCAACGTCTTTTTAATTTGCAACATGAAAAGGCCCGTAAAGCGCTGGGCTCCTTTGGTTTGGTAAGTCATGCGCACACAATTAAAATGAAAGACCTCTCAGGTGGTCAGAAAGCGCGTGTTGCACTTGCTGAACTCTGTCTTAGTGCGCCTGATGTGCTGATTCTTGATGAACCTACAAACAATTTAGATATTGAATCTATTGATGCACTGGCGGAGGCCATCAACGAGTACGAGGGTGGCGTGATTATTGTATCTCACGACGAAAGATTGATCCGTGAAACTGGCTGTACTCTATACGTAATCGAAGATCAGACCATCAACGAAATCGATGGCGAGTTTGATGACTACCGCAAGGAGGTGCTGGACGCGTTGGGCGAAGTGGTCAATAATCCAAGTGTTGTAGCCAATGCAGCTGTGTTGCAATAATATCTCACAACATCGATTTTAGATACCTATTTCAAACTGTTTTGTATTCATGCTTATATCTATTATTGTAATTATTTATTTCAATAAATGAACCGTTAAAGTTACAAGAGGAGTGCGAAGACAAAAACTGAGCTTTTGTATATTGCATAGATACAAATATTACTACTAGCTTTTGAATATTCTTGGTGCACACGTCACTTAGCTCTGAAATTCGGGATAAACCAATAGCTATTTAAAATTAATTAAGGCAGTCAATAGTATCAGATATTAGAACGCTTACGAAATTAGTAAACTTTTGTCGATCGTGCTAATTACACATGTATGCACATTTTGCACACAACCCGTTTTGAAACTTATCCATTACACTCACCTTTTTTTATCCGGCCTTTGACAAAAAACTGCTTAAAACCGCTTGTGCTGACAGCACAGTCATCATTTTATTAGGTGGCATCACTACTGGAGCTTTTCAAATTGCTTTGTCAAAAACAAATTTTACGAGCTGATTGTCACAAGTTTCTCAATTTCAGCAGAGAATGTAAAACAACATTTTTTCATGTGAACGAGAATAAACTGGACGGAAAAAGAAAACAATGGAAATTTGAAAGTAAAACACATTAAAGGAATTAATTAGGGCAGTGGTTAAAAAAATAAATATTTAAGTGATAAATTTATAAGTATTAAGTGCGGAAAACGATTTGCAGTTGGATATTTCGATACAACAGTCAAAGGTTTGAAGTTATGAATGAATTTCAATCAGCTGCAGCGGGCACAAGTACGCTGACCTCAAACAACGAACAAGTTTCTCTCATTGATGTGGGGAATAACAATGCACAAACAAGTCCTGAAACTCCAGAAATGCATAGAACTAGGAAAAGCGAACAAATTCGTCTGCCCATAATAGGCATGACTTGCCAGAGTTGCGTAAGGAATATCGAAAGCACAATATCTGGAAAACTAGGCATATTAGATGTACGAGTTGTCCTTGAGGAAAATTCCGGCTATTTTGACTATAACCCAGAACAAACAGATCCTGAAAAAATTGCATTTGAAATCGAGGAAATGGGTTTTGATTGTCCCTATACACCCACAAATGATGAACGCAATCCTTTAAAAAAGGATGCTGAGGTCGGTGTAGGTGCCTTCGATAATATTGGTAAAACACAAATACGCGTCATTGGCATGACTTGTAACTCCTGCGTGCGCAACATAGAAGGCAATATTGGCACGAAGCCTGGCATAACAAAAATTAGCGTCAGCTTGGACGATAAGCTTGCCACGGTGGAATACGACGTCAAACAATTTACGCCCACAGTTATTGCTGAAATGATTGACGACATGGGCTTTGAAGCTAGTGTGTGGGAGAGTGATAACGTTGGTGATAGTGTTAGTACACCCAAGCGAACGCCACAGCGTAATTCAGTATCACCACAAAAGCAACAGGTGTCAAGTATGCATCCTGCAAATATTACGCCAAAAGCTCATGCTGAAGTAGCTGTAGATGAAGCGCTATCAAAATGTTTTCTACACATACGTGGTATGACATGCGCCAGCTGTGTGGCCACCATTGAGAAACATTGCAAAAAGATTTATGGTTTGGATAGCATACTGGTGGCACTACTTGCTGCCAAGGCGGAGGTGAAATACAATGCAAATGTTGTGACTGCAGAGAATATTGCCCAATCAATAACTGATTTGGGATTTCCCACAGAAATTATCGACGAGCCGGACAGTGGCGAGTCTGAGGTGGAAATTGAAATAACAGGCATGACGTGTGCGTCCTGCGTTAACAAAATCGAAACACATGTGTTGAAAGTGAAAGGAGTCACTGCAGCGGCTGTTACGCTACTGACTAAAAGAGGTATGTACGTATGTATGTAAGTGCATGAACGGGCTGAAGTAACCAAAATATTATAATTTGGGTAATGCTGCTCTAATATGCAAACATGTATTTATGTAGGTTCACATGTGCAATGTGACTTGGCGTTGGACCATTATAATAAAATCCATAAAGTGAATGCAAACAAAACCAGTTTAAAAAAATACTTTTACATTTTGAACATTCAAAGTTAGTTTCTCTCTTTATGTTTGTGAGTTCATAATCTCATACTATTATGCTTATACAGTAAAGATTAATTAAATAGATAAAGTTCCATGCCACCAAAAATGTAGCATTCCATTATTGGCAAAATTTAAGGATTTTTAATTAGAAAATTGTTGTAATGAGCGGAAATTGGTTATTTACCTTCTTTTAGCTCCAAATGCATAGTAGAGCGTGAAATAATGTGAATATATAGTGAAAAAAAAAAAATGAAAATGAGAAATAATAACATGCGTGTGTTGGTATGTTCTCTTAAAAACACATACTATATAGTTATGTGCATCAATTGATATAAAAAACATAGTGCTACTGCTTGTTAATTGTGTGATAAGACTCTGTGCATACATATAAACTTGTATGTTTGTACATATGTATGTAGGTAGCTAATTGGCACACTGTAAATGTTTAAATGTTTTACATGCCAACTTACGCGTAAGATTTCTTGTGGGCGCTTCAATATTTTTGCGTCAAATTGATAAATCGGATCTTAAGCCTTGAATATATGTACACATGGTATGTGCATATGTCATTAGGAACATACATATGTGCAAAATGATATCTTCTTGGTAGTTTTGCAGATAATTTTTTTCATTTTTATTAATAGTATCTTAAATTAATTTATTATATTAAATGTCAATGCGCCCGGCAATAGCATTGGGAACGCGTATCGAATGCTTATCATTAGATATACGGCAAAGGCTTTACAATTGTTATCTAAATTATCTAAGAATTCATTTTAATGCTAACAATTCAACATATTTTAAATATAGGTATATATATTTTTTATAGTTAAGCCATGCAAAAGTCCTTATGAAACCCAATTTGAGCAAACATTTACACATATGAATTACATACATACAATTTTTCACAAATTTAAGCGTCTGGACTTGTAATCATATGCATACACATACTACATATAAGTGTCTACAAGGAAGCTTTGTTGTGATAATTTTGAAAAAACTATGCAATAATTGCTTTGGAAGTGGGCCTTTCGAAGGCATTTGCATGCATTTGTGAATGTGAAGTATACGTTTGTATGTATGTATGTAAAATATGTCATCATTAAAATGTAATTAACGCTGCTTATCACCTCACTACCACTATATAGGTATGTACATACATATGCACATATGAATGTGGCGCAGAAATCCCCAAGATATTCTGTACAATACATACTTACGTACATAAATATTGGAAATAATTCATCTAGAGCTTCTAATGACGCTTGATTACCTAATTTTGTCAATTGGGAATGCGTAATTCTTCGTTTACCGTTTTCTTCAACTCGTTATATTATATAAATATCTACACACGTACATATATAGCGTTTTCATAACATTACGAAATGCTAATTTTCATTAATAATAACATTTATATGCAGGTAAATTCCGTTATAATACCGAATTAACAGGGCCACGCACCATTTGCGAAGCAATCGAGCAGCTGGGCTTTCAGGCACGTCTACACAATGGCCGAGACAAGATGACGCACGACTATTTGCAGCACAAAGAAGAGATTGCCAAATGGCGTAATGCATTCTTGGTCTCGCTAATCTTTGGCGGTCCATGTATGGTTGCCATGATCTATTTTATGGTCGAAATGAGTGACAAAGGTCACGCGTCTATGTGTTGTCTGGTACCTGGGTTGTCTATGGAGAATTTGGTTATGTTTTTACTTTCAACGCCGGTGCAGTTCTTCGGTGGTTGGCATTTTTATGTGCAGTCTTATCGGGCAATACGTCATGGTGCCACCAATATGGATGTGCTCATCTCGATGGTCACCACAATATCGTACATTTACTCTGTAGCTGTTGTCATAGCAGCGGTGCTGATGGAACAGAATTCTTCACCGCTCACCTTCTTTGATACGCCACCGATGTTGTTGATTTTCATATCACTCGGTCGCTGGTTGGAGCACATTGCGAAGGGTAAAACGTCAGAGGCGCTCTCGAAACTCTTGTCACTGAAGGCAGCTGAAGCGTTGTTGGTGGATGTGTCACCGGACTTTGATATAAAATCGGAGAAAGTCATCTCTGTTGATTACGTGCAACGTGGCGATATACTAAAGGTAATACCGGGCGGCAAAGTGCCTGTGGACGGCAAAGTACTTTATGGTCATTCCACGTGCGATGAGAGTCTCATTACGGGCGAATCAATGCCGGTGGCCAAAAAGAAAGGCGCAGTTGTAATTGGTGGCTCAATCAATCAGAATGGTGTACTGCTTATATCTGCGACACATACGGGTGAGAACACCACACTGTCGCAGATTGTGCGTTTGGTTGAAGAAGCGCAGACTTCTAAAGCGCCTATACAGCAGTTGGCCGATCGTATCGCCGGCTATTTTGTGCCCTTCGTTGTGTTGGTGTCGACTGTTACCTTATTCGGTTGGCTAATCGCGGGTTTCGTTGACCCAGATCTGGTGCCGGTCGCTATGGAACACAAGATGCATATGGACTCAAACGCCATTGTCATTAGTCACGCCTTTAAATGTGCGCTAAGCGTTTTAGCCATAGCGTGCCCCTGCGCTTTGGGTTTGGCCACGCCCACTGCTGTTATGGTTGCCACAGGCACAGGCGCTATAAACGGCGTGCTTGTTAAGGGTGCTACGGCGTTGGAGAATGCCTACAAGGTAAGTTTAAAGAGAGCGCGCCTCTAATCCGTGTTTGAAATTAAAACCTCTTCTCTTTTCCAGGTGAAAACTGTTGTCTTCGATAAGACCGGCACAATAACACACGGCATGCCAATGACCTCTAAACTGGTTATGTTTGTCAAACCCGCTGTGTGCAGCTTGGCACGCGCGCTTACCATAATCGGTGCGGCAGAGTCGAACAGCGAACATCCCATAGCCACTGCCGTAGTGCGTTTTTCCAAAGATATGTTGGGCTTGCAAACGTTCGGCAAAACAGAACATTTCCTTGCGGTGCCGGGTTGTGGCATAAAAGTAACTGTACAGCAATATGAGCAAGCTTTGCGTCAGGCACGTAATGCAGAGAAAATCATAAATTACGAGAATAACTACCGCTCCCAGCCCAATGCAGTGCATACCGAGAATGGCGCAAGCATCGAAGAACTCATACCACAGTTGCTGACCAGAAAATCTATGGAGCTTCAACAACAACAGCAACTATTGCAATTGGATGAAACTCTTAACGGCAACACAATAAACGCGGAGGCGATTTCCAATGTGCTCGGTAGCGAGATAAACGTGCTGATTGGCAACCGTGAGTGGATGCATCGCAACGCCATTCCCGTGCCGCAAGAAATCGACAACTGCATGAGCGAGGAGGAATCTAAGGGTCATACAGCGGTATTGTGCGCCCTGAACGGCCAACTAATCTGCATGTACGGCGTCTCGGATATGGTCAAGCCGGAAGCACATCTAGCCGTGTATACACTCAAGAAAATGGGCATCAACGTCATACTGCTGACTGGCGATAATGAGAACACTGCTGCAAGCATTGCGCGACAGGTGAGTGACAGTTTGTGAGGGTAAAAAATATTTGTCACTAAAAATTTATATATAATTCCCACAGGTTGGCATTAAACGCATCTTTGCCGAGGTATTACCCTCACACAAGGTCGCGAAAATACAGCTCATACAAGAGAGTGGCGCGCGTGTCGCTATGGTCGGCGACGGCGTCAACGACAGTCCCGCACTCGCGCAAGCCGATGTGGGTATTGCCATTGCGGCCGGCACTGATGTTGCAGCCGAAGCGGCTGATGTGGTGCTAATGCGTAACGATCTGTTGGACGTGGTGGCTTGCCTCGATCTGTCGCGCCGCACCGTGCGCCGTATACGGTACAACTTCCTGTTCGCCAGCATGTACAATCTACTCGGTATACCGCTGGCGTCGGGCATATTTGCACCGTTCGGCTTCACGTTGCAGCCGTGGATGGCGTCAGTGGCGATGGCAGCCAGCTCCGTGTCCGTGGTATGCTCCTCCTTAATGCTAAAATGTTATCGCAAACCATCGGCCGCTTCGTTGCGCACGCCGGAGTATATGAAATATTTGGCGCAGGAACGCGATGGTGAACGCGAACCGGATCAGTTGTCACTGCATCGTGGCTTAGAAGACTTGCCACGTGCCAAGTTAAATCGCTCGAGTAGCTCGCTGCTGTCGCGCATATTCCTACAAGGTGGTGTCAACAATCGTTACGATCACAATGAGAGTAGTCTGCTCGGCACCGAAGGTGGTGACTACACGCCGCAAATTGTCAAGACGAAGAGCATTAAGAATGTGACGGAAATGCAGAAACTGTAGAGCGATGATCAAAAGGCAATGAATGCTTTGAGCATTTGTGAAAGTGTAAAATTTGTTTTTGTTATTATTTAATTTAACTACCACATATATTTTTGTATATATGAGACGTACATAGTATATATGATACATATGTTATTTATATAAGCTTAAGTAACGCAGTGCGGCGCAGAGACGTAAGTCGCTTTTTTTTACTATGTATTCTTATGTCAACTGTTTTTTTCTACCAACAAATAATACATATATATCTACATATATTGTAGCTTGGCCAATTTGGTGCATAGACATACATTGTACATACACACACACATACAATACTTGTATAAATGGAATAAGAAATTAACGCCGCTACTATGCGACGAACAAATATTAATTGTAGAAAAATCTGAAATTTTTTTTTCTATATTTGCCCTTCTACAAATATCCAGTTTGAACAATAAAATCCTTAAAAATTATGACGAAGTGCAGCTGTATACATATATGTTTATACGCAATTGTTATTAAATACTATTAAAATATCTTTTTATACATACAATACATACATACAATTTAGTCATATATACATATATACATACATGCGTAAATGCATACAATTCGAAACGATTAAGAATAAAGACCCTGTATCAGCGAAAAACTAAACAGATGTATAGATCATTTATGTTTGACTTGGCTAACAGCTAAAGAATTCTACATACCTACATATGTACATATGTATGTAAGTTTTCGATACTTATCAAATACAATAATTTATTTGACAAATGTTGAAATTTAAGATAACGAATCTTGTTGTTTTTATTTGTTAACATTTGCCATTTATAGTGTTTGTTTAGTTTATTTATTTTGTTTTTTTTTTAGTTTTTGTATTATTATTTATTTACTTTATATTTTATGACGTTTTAATTTAATATAATTTATTATTCTATTTCATTTACTTTATTTTATATTATTTAATTTCATTTATTTAACATTTTTTAAATTTTATATTAATACATTTTAATTGTATTTCATTTAATTTTTGACGAGTAGTTCAAGTATGCCCTGCATGTGGAGAGTCTCCACACGACACTAACCACCTCTTCACATGCCCCCTTAAACCGACCCATCTAACCCCCCTCTCCCTTTGGTCCAATTCCGTCGAAACAGCACATTTCCTGGACCTCCCATTAGATGACCTCGGCGACTTACGATTGACAAAGCCTGCCCTAAGCGGATTTAGCCAGCCCCTACAGCAACAACAACAACAACAACAACAGTAGTTCAAGTATTTCTGTATCTGCGGTCCGGCATTCCTGTGTTGTTGTACTAAACGTAAAAATATTCCCCAAATTGGGAATATTGTGGGATTGACAGCCCTTGGCTGGATGAAAATCCGGGTTGTTTCGGTATATAGACCCGAGTGGAACGGGAACTACTGGATTTTAGTCTACTACTTTGAGGAATACTTTTGTGATTACAACAATAACAATTACATGCTGCTGACAGATCTTGAATGCAATTCACAGATGTTTAATGAAAATACCCTCCTCAACACGAACCCCCCTTTGAAAGAGCTCGTTTGGTGGACCTCCCTGAACATAGAGTAACTTTGCCTGCTCTTAGGTGTGGTTGATTCAGTTGCTACAACAACAACAAGAACATGTTTCTGACCGTAAGCAGATTCATCTAACCCGCTCTCCCTCTCACAGGCTCATTGTCCATTAACAGAGCTCGTTTCCAGGACCCTATTTTAGATGACCACAACCTCATAGACTCCAAAGCAGCTAGAGAAGCCAAGCAACTACCACTCTACCTCTCTCTGTCTCTCTTAGAACAATAATAGGCACCTAACGGTAATTTAACGTTGCATTTCTCACGTTAAAGACTTTTTAAATTAAAAATTTATCATCCTTTGACTCATTTGAAAAAAAAACACAATTCTTTTGCTAAAAGCAAACTGAAAATAGAACTATACGATGACGACCTCCTATGTACGAACAAGCAACCTTCCAATTGTTCGATTTTCAAGTGTTGAGCCATAAATATTTGACTTCTTATTAATGTTTGACTGGAAATGGGCTGCCAAAGCAGACAGCAATGCGCATAAGATGTCGTTTTAATAACTTCTTGTGTGGCACAAAATTAATTCAATCGAAAAAAAAAATAAATAAAAAAAAATTGAAAATATTAAAAAATTGTCAATATTGATACAGCAGCGCAGCTGTTTTGCAGCCAACTTACGTGTATTGTTTGTTACTTTAGGGCTCTATTTTATTTTTCACCTTATGTACATAAATATTTTTCATTTATTGTCATATTTCGACCAAATTAGTTCAATAAAGAGTACACGTGCGCATCTACCTGCACTTGCCCGTTGTCGCAGACACGTAGCAATGACATTATTACATACATGCATACATGCGTGACTGCTTTCAGGTCGTTAAAATGATTAATAATGATTGCTACAGGCTTATGTTATTAATCATGAGACATATAAATATTTATATATTACACCCGCCCATATAATAACGGTGTTTATATAGTTTTGTTATTTGTTGGCAAATAAATTTTATTACGTTTCTTTTGGTTTTTTTTTTACACAATTACTGTAAGTTCTTTTTTTTTTTTTTTTTTTTGATTTTATAATTCGAAAATTTTCAAAATATCTCGATTTTTTAAGTTTTTCTGAATTTGAAAATTTTCAAAATATTTCGATTTTTTTTTATTTATTTAATTTTTTAATTTCTAAATTCGAAATTCTTCAAAATATTTCGTTAATTATTTTCATTTATTATTATTTATAGACAAATTAAAAGTAGTAACTGCTAATGCAGGGCACAAAATTGCTTTCAATTACGTATTTGAGTTGCACTTGGTGTTGCATTACCTGCTGCCAAATTTATGTATTTATGTATGTTGTTTATTCAACTTGCTACTATATTTAATGTCAACGGCTATGTGTGTAGGTGTATGTGGGTGTGTGTGTGTGTGTGTGTATGGTTGTGGTTTCCGTTACGCCTTTCAACACTCTTCTATGATCTCCATTGGTGTACGTTCCGTGGCATTTTCCAATTTGGTTTTCGTTATCGGATAAACATGTAAATTCTCCTTGAAATCTTTAATGTCCACAATTGTGGTGGCATCGCCATCCTTTGGTATGAATCGCACATCCAACTTGCTCGCTAACGCATTGAAGAGCTCCTCATCGTCCACCTCCGAGTCGCTGCCATTGCCACTGCTGCTGCTGCTGCGATTATGCTCATTTGAATTCTCCTCGCCGCGTATGGGTGAACGCTTGGCGCGCACCGCATCTTTATTGCCAATCACTTGCACGGACAATTTGCGCAGATTGGTACGTTCGTTGTTGAGGCAAAAGTCGATTATGTCCTGTTTGGTGAGCGCGCGCAGTACGTCGATTTCACGTCGTCGCCGATCGAAAACATACTCTTCGGATGTGATTTCCTCCCAATGATGAGACACTTCCTCAGCGAGTGAGATATCAACAACCTGTTTGATTTTGATCAACGACTCGCGTACATGATCAAAGTCCTCTGCAGACATTTCCTCCAGAATTTGCAACATTTTGCCGCGAAACACTTCGATGCGTTCGTCAACGTGTGCGGCGCTAAACTTTGTCTCCTGTGAATTCACCGCAATTGAATAGCCAATTATGCCGTAATTCATGCGCACCGAAGCGGATACATAATACCCGAGCTGTTCTTTCGTGCGCAGCGTGTCGAACAGTGGCTCCTCGACGAACATCATTAGCAGATCCAAGATGCTTTCAAGACGCAGAGAACAGGGACCAATTTGATAGAAATTACAAATTACAGTATTCACATCTTGATCATTGAGCGTGCGGCAGCGTATGAAGTGTGAGCCTTGTGGCAGCTGGACGGTACGATTTTCGATGTATTTAGTCTGGTGAAAAAAAAAAATTTGAAAAGCAAAAAGGACACAATAAAGTTTTGTTGTTGTAAATGCAAAAAATATTCCCCAAATTGATATTTGAGGACAGCTACGGTCGTAACAGTCTTCGGTTAGATAAAAATCCGGGTCATTTGGGTATAAAACCCAGATAGCTGGTCGCCTGTTGGGTCCAGCATGCCTTACCGCGCCTAAATCTTTAACCTCTAACCCGGAAGAGGCTGTTGTTGTCCGTTTCGAGGGACTCGGACCAGAGGGCTAGATGCCATAGAGGTCGGTCATCTAACAGGCGGTCCAGAAAACGAGCCGTTTCAACGGACTCGGTCCAGAAGGTGAGGCGTCATTGATGTCGGTCATCTAACAGACTCGGACCAGAGGGAGAAGCGTGTTAGATGAGTTTTTTTGCAGAGGAACTGCCAAAGAATTGATTATCGTCATGCGGAGACTCATTTCAGGACAGACATACGTTAGATATGTCGGGGTCAAGTCTGGATAGGTAGGTGTTTCAACGACTACAGTAGCCGGATCTCAATTGTGATAGTATTACTCGGCTCTCGCGCTGAGCTGCCTAGCTCTAGCACTTGGTCTCCTATGAAGGTGTTTGAGCAGTACGTGTACGTCATTCACCGGAAGAGAGTTTAAGAGGATGTTAACGGACTCTCAGTGTTTCGCGCTAAAAACCTGTCGTTATGCAGTAGGGTGCAGCGATTCGATATTATTCTCTTAAGTGGACCACTCTCTTCCTAACGAGCCTAGCTGGAGATTCAGCTACCAGTAGCTAAGTCTCTGCTATGATGATCCCTACGGTAATAATCTCTAGTATTCTAATATATATACCTCTTTGATATTGCGACAATTGAGCGTGGTAAGCACCGAGTTCATGACGTTATGTGCGGATTCCTCCGTTAAATTACCCTGCATAAGCGTCTGCAGATAGAGTTCGCTCGTGTAGGCATCTGAGAAATTCAACACGTCATTCAAGGTGAGACTATCCAAGCATTTATATTTGGTTATTATAGGCCAGCGTATATGCTCCACAAGGCTTAAGCGTATATCCCTGAAAGAGAGAGAGAGAGAGAGAAATATGAGCGTAATTTAACTCTTATGATGGCAATAGGTAGACTCACTTATTCAAAGTGCGCGGCTTGATGAGCGAATTGAAATAAGATTTCTTCTGATCTGTTTTGAAGATATTAAACTGATCTTCTGTAATGTGATCACGCATTGATACCATCGCCTTGGTTATAATGCCCACCAACAAATGTAATTTCTCATTGTACCCATTAACCTGTTGAGTATAATCGACATTAATGGAAATATTGCGAAATTCCTTTAGATTTACGCACCTTTAAAATAATGCCTTTCTCAGCGGTGTAAAACTGATAGGAGAGGCCGGCAACGGTTGCTGGATACAGCTCTTCGCTTAGGCGGAATTTGATTAAGCGCTCATAAAGCGCACACAAAGCATCGCTGGAAATGGAAAAATTATTTTTAAAAATTTATAAAACAAAATAAAAAAATTTATTTAAAAGTTTATAAAAAAAAATAAAAAAAAATTATTTAAAAATTTATAAAAAAAAAATAAAAAAAAATTATTTAAAAATTTATAACACGAAAACATAAAAATAAATAAAATAAAATATAATTAAAAAAAGAAATAAAAAAATTAAATAATGAAAATTAATTATTTAATTAAATAAATAACATACAATATAAATAAAAACCAATAAATTAATATTAAATAAAGAATAAAAATAAAAATAAAGAATAAGATATAATATAAATGAAAAAAAAATAACGTAAAAAACATAAAAAGCAAAATATTAAAAATAAATAAAAATAAAACAAACAACATAAAATAAATAAAAAAGATTATAAAAAATTTAAATAAAATAAAACATGAATAAATTAAAAAAAATAAAATACAAATTAAATATGAAATAAAATTACAAAATGAAGTAAAAAATAAAATAAAAACAAAAATAAAAAGTAAAAGTAAAGTAAAAAACATAAAAATTATAAATTAAAAAAAAAATCTATAAAAAAATAAAACAAATTAAAATAAAGTAAAAAACATAAAAAAATATTTAAAAAAATTAAAAATAATAGAAATAAAATAAAAAAAAATATAAAAGATTAAAATGAACTAAAATTAAATAAAATAAAAAGAAAAAATATAAAAAATTAAAATGAACTAAATTAAATAAAACATAACTAAATAAAAATAAAATACAAATTAAAAGAAAAAATAAAATTTTATATAAAATAAATCAAAAATAATGTAAAAACATAAAAAATAAAATAAAAAATTAAATCTTTCCATTATTATGTGTTACACTTACTTTTTGGGATCCTTGCGCAGCAATGGCGATACAAAATAGAAGTACATGTAAGCCTCTGGTAGCAAAAATTTATCATCCTGTCTAAACCACAATTCACAAATATCTGTTTGGAGAATCTTTTTCGGTGTAACCGGTATCTCTGGCTTGCCATTCTCCTCCCAGTGTAGGCGAAAATCTGTTGAAATAAACCGATTCGGTTTTGGTAAGAATAGCTCAGCTATAGGTTTTGAATCATTCCATAGATCACGCCATTTTTGTGGCATTTCAATTGTCGTATATTCAGTGCCAAACCATTTTTCCTTTTTGTCATATGTTATGCCTTCATATTTATGTTGCGAGGTGATCATTATATTAAATTTAAATTCATTTAAATGCCTAACAACTTCCTGTATGTGGTCTTCATTATATTCATAATACAATTCAGTGCCGGTGAGTATATCCTTTGGGGGATAGTATTTCAATTTAACAGCCAATTTTTCAACATTGTCAAGTGCTGGGCGCTGTGATTCGAAACGGAAATTAGTCGCTTCAATTTTTTGCAATTCTGTGTAGGCATCTTGAAATGGGCCGCAATCAGCAAATAGTTTACCGAAGGCAAAAGTAGCGGCGAGTACCTAAAAAATTGATATTAAATAAGGTTTTCCTTTTGCTCATTTTATGGATGTATGTGTGTATGATTACCTCGTCTAGATGCTGGAAACCACGATCTGTTAAAAATATGCCAATAACAAATGATGAATATATCGTATTTGATTCGAAACCACTTTCATCGATGCCCGCCGTCAATTCTAATGCCCATAAACGTTTTCTCAAATAGGCACACAAACTGCCCTCGCCTTCGTAGCCAACCAAATGTGAAATAAATTGATCTGGTTTTGTTTTGTATTGCTAACGGTTAAAAAGAGAAATAAATATTATCATTTGTGTTTCAAAAATAATAAATTTTCAAATAAATTCCTTACTTTTATCATAGATGGCAGTATCCAAGTCAGCTCTAGTTTGCATATATTTTCTATGGGTTTAATAAAGAACACTTCTTCGAAAAATTCTTTACGGAAAGCATCCCGATAATTATATGGAGACAGATCTATGCCCGGCAGTTCGTTGCTAGGTATGCCAGAGAAGTGTTTCACAACCATTTGCTCCAATTCGTCAATAGGCAGACGCGCTTGTACACAAACACACATACGATGCGCACTATAATGGCGCTTTTGAAATTCATGTAATTTTGCGTGTAATTCATCGTCACTTATGCCTTCTTTGAGCGTCTTTAGATTGCCCCAGGGGAATGTGGCATGTGGATAGCCTGGTGTAGCGTATGCAGCGACAAGTTGATCACGTCGCACTTCGTCATCGTGTACAATTTGCTGAAACTCAGATTCAACAGCGTCACGTTCACGTGTCATTGCTTCCTTCTTCATGAGAGGTGCTTTTAACAAGGCTGAGAAATAGTCCATACTACTGTCCAAATGCTCCTCAGATACCTCAAAGTAGAAGCATGTCTCTTCGAACTCTGTATGAGCATTATCAAAACCGCCACATTTTTTTATGTGCGCATCAAATGCATTCTCTGCTGGAAACTTTTCCGAACCCATAAAAATCATATGTTCTAGAAAATGTGCCAAACCTTGATATTCGGTTGGTTCAGTAAATGAGCCAACATCAACTAGCAAAGCACAAGCTGCTAGCTTTTCATCACCTATAAATAAAAGCGTTTTATATTTAAATTAGACCAAATTTCACATTTGCATAATAACCTTCTTCCGATTCCAAATCCGAATCAGTTTCCCCATTATCTGTTGTAGATGTGCTCATTGACTCTTCATCCTCACTGCTGGTACTGCTGCTCTCCTCAGCACACGAGTCGCCAGTAGAGTCATAAGAGGACGAAGATGATGAAGAAGTTAGCCCACAATGGGGAACTGGTGTGGGGTCCGATACGAGCAGTGCCCGAACACCATTACTCAGTAATAGGGTTCTGCAAAAATAGTACTTTTACGGTCCATACCATAGTTATTTAGATTTTTCAAGCATAATATTTACTTGTAGTGTTTTTTGTCACTTTCCGACTTGTCAGGGATTTCCAGATATTTCACGGCTGATTCTGTATTAACCATGGCTGACGTTGAAAAATTATTTCTTAATAGTCCTGGACACACAAAATTTTTAGATTCTTGATATATTTTTAATGTGTCAACTAAAGCCTTTTGGCAATAGCTTAGATTAATAAAATTTCCTAAAGATGCGTTTGTTACTAATAATTTAGAAAATCTCCGAATAAACATAAACTTTCAACGCGATTTTCTCAAGGAATGGTTGGGGATTCCCACTTGAATATTTGCTTTCGCTGTACTATTTTTATTTATGGTCGATGTTTTAAATTTGTAATTAAAATGTTATTATTATTTTTTTTTTATTGAAACGTAGTTAAATTTTATTGGATTTTTTCCAAACCAATTTTTGCCGCAACCTATATCGAAAAACAAAAGCAAAGTGGCCGAAAATTAAATACTACTGATGATTTTTTTATTATTTTCTATTTACTTTGACGTTTAGTCCACGTTCGCATTTCTTCCAGTTACAACTTAGGAATGGCAAAATTAATTGAGCTTATCGAAGAAATTGATAACTTTTAAGAATCGACAAAGTCCTAATGTTAGTCCTAAGTTATCGGTGAAGTTGTAAAATAGTAGTTGTTTGTGTATTACGATATATTTTTTAATACAACAAATTATAGGAATAGAAATGAAACACAAACACAGAGGGAAATTTAAAGAAATCTAAAAAAAAATTGTATAACAGAGAAGAGTGTAGGAACTATAAATTAATATATACAAAAATAATATAAGTTATGTATACACAGCTATCGAATATATAGGAAAAAAAGTCAGGCATTTTCTGATTCCAATATAACGGAAACACCTGTGCTGTCAGCAACTCTCAGATATCTGATAAAGATATTTCGCTAATAGCAGCTTCTATCGGAAATATAAGTCCTTCGTAGTCAATGAATAAAGTAGTGTGTTTTTCTTTCCACACCACCCTGATTGCCCCGTAGCGAATGTCATAAAAGGCAAGTGTGCAAAGTAATTTTGGAAAATATCACAAAAGAAATAAAGCAAATTTTTAATCTGCAGACCAGTGAAAATATAAAAATCGTATTGGAAAAGTTATATTCCGTTTAGAAATGTGTTGAAAACAAAGAATATAACCACAAGTGAACTCTTAATTATTAGAAAATAAGGGAATTATACATGAACTTTGGTTTATACAATTGGAAATGAATCGTTGATGATGACACTACATGAATAAAGTAATAAAATCAACCAACGTCGTGAACTTCTATCATTACTTATCTCATGCAAAACAGTGGAAAAAAGACAAAAACACAGAACAATTTAGATTTAATCTAAAGTACAGTTGCTGACGCAGAGGGCGGACGCATTGCTTGTGCTGGCGTTTGCAACACGCCCGCCCACAAAGCACCCAGCCGCTGAGGCTTTAGAACGGAAACCACCAACACAACATTGCAACCACAAACACTTTGGTGTAGCAGCTGCTAATATACTCAACATTAAAATTCCAACAGCGCACAGCATTGTACACAGTCTGTTTACGGCAACGTTGACAATATCGGCCCAATCATCGTTGATTTTGAACAACGAAGAAGATTGTAGTAGCAAGTGGACGATAGGCAATTAAAACCAAATATGGCCAGCTTATCGGACCGGAAGCGAAATACATTTTTAAGTTACGTTGCACCCTCGCCTGGAGATGTAAGTTTGTTGAGTATATTACATAGGTTTAAAATTAAACTAAATGACATCACCTCTACTTAAATGATTAACATTTTACAGATTCCCCGACAAGAGGGCAGCGATGACTGGCTGCCAACAGAGCTGCGCGACCTTCATTTGGCTAAACCGCGTCTATTACCAAGTGAATTAGTGGTGGCGTCGGCACCAGCCTATCTGATCTCTGCCATAATGCCTGCACCAACTGAAGGTAGTGAACTTGATATGTCACGTCAGGCAGTATTTGGTTTGTTGAGTGTGACCAATTTTAAAATGGCTTTTGTACCACTACAACGCCAGCAACAAGAATCACCACCCCAAGAGTCGTACCAGGAGCATCTCTACTTGCAACGTAATGACGTCACACTCAATAACATCGATTATGTCTATCAACTTGCAGAAGGTAGCCGAGTCAGCGTAAGCGCTCTAAGCGGTGGAAATAAACGCAAAAAACTCGATGCACAACAAAAAGTAATGAGCGGGCGTATTACAGCGCTACATATTATATGCAAAAATTTCCGATTACTTAAGTTCGCCTTTCAAAATTCGAGATCTGGTCCCGATTATGGAAAACTAATTGCTTCTGCTTTGGCACGTTTCGCTTATCCATCACGTCATGATCTCAGTTTTGCCTACTGCTATCGCGAGCCATATTATTCCATGTTGGGAAAGTCCAGCGTTACTATGTATAACTCAAAAAACGATTGGGCACGTGAGCTAATACGGTGTGGCGCAACCGAATGGCAAGTTGTGAGCAGTGAAAACGTGCCACAATTACAAAATGTATTACAGGCACCCAAGTACACTTTGCCACCTCATTTTGTTATACCCAAATGCTGTACTGTTGATCGTTTCCTAGACCTTTCACGTGCATTTTATGATTCACGTGCGGCTTTTTGGGTCTTTGGCTATGGTAGTGCATCACTAGTCCGTTTGGCAGAATTGAAACCTGCAATGCAGCAAGACACGAAAGTGGAGAACGTAACGCTGGAGTTGGTGAGAAAATGTGATGAAAAGCGTACGTTGAAACTTTTACAACTGACAGATCGTCTTCCTAGTATACAAGATGTACAACGCGCATATCTAAAGTTTCGACGTCTATGCACACCCGAGAGTCCACAAGAATTTCTCGTTCAAGACTCAAAATTTCTAACAAATGTAGAGAAATCAAATTGGCTCTTCTATGTATCGCTGTGCTTGCGTTATTCGTGTGAAGCGGCAGAATCATTGCGTGCCGGTACGACATGCGTTTTACAAGAGACTAATGGTCGAGATTTATGTTGTATAGTCTCAAGCTTAACGCAAATAATACTAGATCCTCTCTATCGAACAATTGACGGTTTCCAGTCGTTAGTGCAAAAGGAATGGGTGGCTTTGGAGCATCCGTTTCAAACTCGTTTGGGTCATGTGCGCGGTGAGGCAGCCGAGGAAGATGAAAGTCCTGTATTTCTACTCTTCCTCGACTGTGTGTGGCAATTGCTGCAACAATATCCGGATGAATTTGAGTACAGCCAAACCTATTTGACGACATTGTGGGATGCTTGTTTTCTGCCCATTTTCGACACATTTCAGTTTGACACCGAGGCCGAACGTTCACGGGCTGTCAATTTTGGCAATCTGGTATTGCGACCTGTTTGGGATTGGGGTGAGCAGTTTGCCGAGAAGGACAAGGTCTTCTTTACGAATCCCTTCTATCAACGACAACGTCAAGAGCAACCGAATCGACGTTCCATAGCGATACCTGCAGGTGCTATAATGTTGCCAGGACTCGCACAAATACCGTCAATGAAACATGGACAACAACAACGCTTTACCACAATCAATCCACAAACGTTTGTGACCGCGTCAACCATACCAAAGGATCGTTACTTGGAGCCACACCATGGTATGGCAACATTAGCCATATGGGAGCAATGCTATTATCGTTGGATGCCGATTTTAGAAATTAAACATGGTGGTTTTCCACAAATCGATCTGAATCATCGTTTACTGCTGAGCAACATTGCTAAATTGCAACGCTGCATAGAGTTGCAGGACTTTGATGATCTACCAGATATTTATTACGAGAAAACCGGTGAGCAACGACCGGTTGTCGATAGCACCACCACCAGGCGACGCAATAGCATTGAAATGATTGATGGTGTCGAACGTCGGCGAAAGTCTTCCTTACCAGCCACATTAAATGGCTTGAGTAGCAGTGGTTTGTTGCCAGAGATATCATCTTTTTTCCCCTTTAGCATAAACACTGGCGAATCAGAGCAGCTTATTGACATACTAACAAACAGTAATGAATTCCTATTAGAAGGTTCATTTATGGAGCGTCTATCCATCGCATAGCATACAGAGTTCAAAGACACGGTTATGTCCCAGCAGCTAAATTGAATTAAGTTGAAAAGCTAAAATCGAATTTCTTGATGAAAGTGATTGCTTAACCAGTTTCTTTTTTTTTTTTTTGTTATTTATACCAATGAAAATCGAAAATCGAACAGTTTGAAATTTACTCAAATCATACACTACCAAACCACTCCAATCCGTGGAAAAACGATTATCAACAAAAAAAAAAAAAAGATCCAAAATCTAAATTCTTTATACATACCTTATATGAGAACGTTATAGTATTATTAATCACTTTTGCTACTTTCTTTTCTCTTGAGAACACTGCGCTTTTTTTGTTTATATAAATTTTATACAAATCAATATTGACTAAAATATTTCATTTTATTTTACTAAAAAAAAAATTTATGACGGCAGTTTTTTCTACCATAACCATTCTTACTCGGTATTTATGTATGAAATATTTGTATTATATACGCGTGTTTAAATATTTATTAAGTGCAATTAGTATTTGCTCCGAAAATCTACACTTAATGAAGTGGTGTATTGTATGCTAACAGTTGCGATCAATAGGAATACAACGATTTTATCCAAACCAGAGGATAAGAATATAAATCCAAATATCACCACACTATTGTCGTTGCACTATGATAGTGATAAAAAATAATAATAAAAAATACAGCGCTGCATACGTACATATTTATATGCAAAAAAAAAAAAAAAATTACTAAAATATTTATTATATTTTAATACATTATTATATATGCATAATTCATATTTTCGAAGTATAAGTAAATAAATAAAACGTTAAAATGCATTCAATGTATTGTTGAACTAGCAAAGCGATAATAAAGTGAAGTTGTATGAGTATGCCATTTGTTTATTTGAATTTTAATGCAGAGAAAAAAGAAAAAGGTATGTTTATTAAAAAAACATAATAATTATAATGTTAACGAATGCAACTCTTCTGACGAGCATTTTCGATTACTTACAACATCCTATAACGGCTTGATAAGCGTAACGGCTTTTGCTTATTTCCGGTCGTACTCATAACGTGCTTTCTCTAAGAATTTTACTTACGAATTTCAAATCGCAAAATAAAAAAAAGAAACGAAATGGCACCACGTCGTAAAACATCTGAGGAGAAATTGCATCATCGCGCAGCCTACTCCATCGCTATTATTATTGCTAATATGATATTTGGTGAACATCGTCAATATTGTATGCGCTTGCTGCAGATACATGATCCCGTACAAGCGTATGTAAGACTATTGGAATTATTTGCCATTGCTGAAAATAATCATCAACCGAGGAAATGAAGTAAGGCAATCAACACACTGACGTATCGTACAATAAGCTGTCTTATTTTATTTAAATTTTTTTAAGTTATTTATGTTTTAAGTTATAGTGAAATCGCTTTAATTTGCAAACTTACTAATGTAACATAAAATTCCAACAAGTTTTCTTAATAAAAAAAATCTTAAAGCTCACACACAGCCTTAATCAGCTTTGGTGTTGTCTTTATTATCGGCTTCTTTCAGTAAAATCGATTCTATGCCAACTTTCTTCAATTCTTCAATCAAATCACCGCTTTGGTGCATTTGCAGCAATATATCACAACCGCCCACAAATTCGCCATTGATATATACTTGTGGTATAGTGGGCCAATCTGAAAACTCCTTGATACCTGTAAAAGAAAATTTTATATGAAAAAGTTTGGAAGCTACTGTATTTAAGCAAAAAAAACATACTTTGACGTAGCTCATCACTTTGAAGTACATCATGTGCATCGTATTGCACACCATGCATACGGAGTATTTGCACCACCGCATTGCTGAAACCACATTTTGGTGCTTCCGGGTTACCTTTCATGAAGATAACAACTTTATTCGTATTTACAAGCTGCTTTAGTGTATCTTTGTTGAAATTTGTTGCTGTTGTCGTGCTTTCGAATCGTTTAAACATTGGCATACGCTGTGCTACTATGCCTTGACGCAATAATTGTCGTAATATCAATTTTCCGGACATTTTATGATTTTTACAATTTTTATCTGCTTTTAAATTTTGTTAAATAACAAACAAATTTCGTTTGCTACCAATAAGTTCACCGAAATGACAATCAGCTGTTATGTTATCACATTTGTTTTGATTGAGGTTATCTTGTGCTTGCCACATTTTAGAATTTCAAAAAAAAAACTAATAGGCCGTTTCCACCAAGCGTAATCTCTGTGTTTGCGGGTTTTGAGCTTAAGAGAACTGTCAAGTGTTTCCACTTGGTGTTTACTGAGTTTAGTGTTTGAGCTGTCATTAATTTTTGTTTACTATATACCGCTGAAGCGATTTTCGGCCAATATTGTTTCCAACAAATGGAGGGACCTACAGTTTATACTACGCAATTACACTGGCCGCCATATTACTAATCTCACACAATCACAAAAAACCGTATATCGATAAGAATGAAATAACAAAAAAAAAAAAAAATTACGTAAATGGTCATTGTTGCCAGTCGCAAATAATGAAAAATATACAAACACAACTCAAACACGCTTTGAAAAGTGAGTTTACACTTGGTAGAAACGGCTTATCGACCTAGCGAGATATTGAGAAAATTTAATGGTACATTGTTGTTTTTGCAACCACAAAAATATTCCCCACATTGAATTTGGAAAAAGTTGCTAGACTGTCAGTCCTTGGCCCGTTCCGTTATATGTATATACACGATTATCGCTGGTAGTATTGAATATTAGCCGCCTCTTTCATCACGAATTTTTTCATATGAAATTGCACATTGTTTTTCAATCGCACAACAGTGTAGCGAATTTATTTTATTTGAAAACACTGACAGTGTGTGTAGCCATTTTGATTTAATACGGCAGCACTATCGAATATTTTGTTGTGTTATGCTACAGGCGTGTTTCTACAATGTGTTTATAGATTTAGGCACAGATTTAAAAAAACAGAATAACAAATAAATAAAAGTTGTGAAATACAGCGAGTGGTGTAAATTTTGAAAAATAAACTCATGGATTCCACATCATCAACATCCGCGACGCCGACAGCTGGTGCTTCGTCAATTAAAGCTGATCAAGAACCGGTGGCCACACCAGTATGCATGATTGTGCTCGGCATGGCTGGTTCAGGCAAGACCACATTTGTACAGAAGCTAACACAGCTCTCCTTTAATCATTTCAAACCATATGTGATAAATCTTGATCCGGCATGCCGGGAAACACCCTATCATGCTAATATTGATATAAGAGATACTGTTAATTACAAAGAGGTAATGAAACAGTACAAACTTGGCCCAAATGGTGGTATTGTCACTTCATTGAACTTATTTGCTACCAAATTTGAAAAAGTGGTTGAGTTGATAAGACGTGCAGGACAACAAGGTCATAAATGGTGTATAATCGATACACCCGGACAAATTGAGGTTTTCACATGGTCTGCGTCAGGCACCATTATCACGGAAGCACTAGCAACAATGTTTCCAACAGTTGTTGTTTATGTTATGGATGTTGTGCGTTCTGTAAGTCCGACTACATTCATGTCTAATATGCTGTATGCCTGCTCTATTCTGTACAAAGCGCGTTTGCCATTTATTGTGGTGCTTAATAAGGTGAGAAAGAGTACTAAAAATAATAAATTATTAAAAAATAAACAAATTAATTTGAATATTCCAGATTGATGTGCAAGATCATGATTTCGCGGTTGAGTGGATGAACGATTTTGAAGCATTTCAAGAAGCATTGGAGAAAGAACAGAACTATATAAGCAACTTGACTAGAACGATGTCACTAACACTCGATGAATTTTATCGGAATCTGCGTACGTGCGGTGTGTCATCAAAGACGGGTATTGGTTTTGATCGATTATATGATTTAGTGGCTGAATGTGCTAGGGAATATGAAAGGTAATTAGTATTTAGATAAATTTTGCAAAGACACTTACATATAAATATATGTATTCTTAACCTTTACAGTGATTATAAAGCGGAATATAATAAACTGCGTGAGGCAAAGCTGAGCGAAGAAGCAAAAAAGAAGGAAAATGAATTAGCCGCAATTGCTAAGAGTAAGGGCCAAGGCGCAGAAGTGCCAATGACTGCATTCGTTGAGGAGGTAATTTAATATATAAAAAATTTATACTCTGTTATGAGCGCCCGTTTATATATGGATGCATGTTTTTTTTAGGTACCTGTTGGTCGCGAATTATCAGATATTTACCTAAAACATCCCGGCAATGAGAGTTCTGAAGATGAAGAAGGTCAAGAAGAAGAAGCGCCTACCTTTAATGAAGATCACGTAGAAGAGCAAAATTTTAATCAATTTGTAAAACAACATACAGATGCACAAAAAGAAAAAAATAAACAAAAATAAATAAATAAATAAAAGTATAAAACGTATAATTGTACTTATGTATACATTAGTTTGAAAGCTTTGCGCTGGTGATTTTGGTAGTTAACCAAAAAAAATAAAATAAAAAAAGAAACTATAAATTTGTATCTGTATATATATGTATACTTTATTGTTGATATAATTTTTAGTAGATTTTTAGGCGCAAAAGCTAACTCATCGTTTTGTTGGTTTTAGGCGTTTTACATTGTACCGGCTTAGAAGCTAAATTACAATAAATGAAATGTAGTATACGCGCATATACTATCACATACATACTACTACTATTATGCGTTATATGTACATACAATATAAAAAGTATGTTAATGTATGCACATGGCCAGTAATAATTGTGTAGTTTGTATGTATGAAGTGATGAACTTTGGGAATTTTTTATATAAGCACTTATATATACATACATAAGGGTGCATGAAAATACATTAAAATAAATTCACACAACGAAGTAGGCAAGTAGTTGTAATTTTAAATACTTAAGCGCATAAATGAATAAATAATTTTTATAAATACATATATGTAATTTTCCGCCGCCACCGCGCAACTGGCAATTTCTATGTGTTTTCAATTTTTAATGAGCAAAATTTCACGACTAAACGCGCGTATGTTGCATTTTGCGGTGGTATTTTTTCACTTTATGCATAATTTTGCGCTTGAAACGGGATTAATGACGTTTTGTTGATTTACATACATATGTATATAGAAAGTGAAAGTATTTTGTAACTCATATCTACCTACATTTATACAAACATTTTTGGCCAATTAAAGAAAAATACCAATTTTTAATTAAATCAAAAATAATTTATTTACTTTTGGCATAAGATTTTAGTGAAAATTTTTTAAATAATAGTTTTTGGTTTTTTTTTTTTGGTATGTAGGTATGTATGCATGTTTATATGTATGTACCTATGTATGCAATTATGTAGGTATGCAATATAGTAAAGGGCGCTTTTAAATTTTAATTTTTTGTTTTAGCTGAATTGCTACATACGTACTACATACATATATACTAAATTATTATTATTTTTATATACTTATGCATATGCATATATATAAATACAAGTTTACATATACATAGTGTTTGTAAAAAGCAGCTAACGAAAGTTATACATTTGATTGCTATTAATTTCTGTACTACAATTGGGTGATTGTGGTTTTGTTTTTTGGGGTATGTATGTATGTGGCGATTTTTTGCTAACAATTAGGTAACCATTTGCATTATATATATAGTTTAGTTTTTCCGTTATAATTTTTTTCGAATTTTTTTTTTGCATGTAAGCGTTACAAATTTATTTTAATAGATTTTATTTCATGTTTTATATATGTATATATTTTTTTTCATAACAAGCAGAAACATTCAATATATATGCGTGTATGTGTATGTAGGTATGTTTGTTTAAATAGTAGTTATACCAGTAGCAGGTGTAGACATATTTTTTTTTACTTAATTATAATAATTTCTTTAAATTATTTATATGTGTGTTGTATGTATATTTGCAAAGCAAAAGTATAATTTAAAAATTATAAATATATGAATTTGTGTAAAAAAATGCATAAATATTGTCGCGCTGATACAATTTTTTTCCACAAAATATCAAAATTTAGTGTAAAAAAAAGTTTTGTGATTTTTTACTTTAAATATTTCATATGCTTAATATTATATTAAGTACATAGTTGTGTTTTTGGAGCATGAAAAATGAAGCGGCAGAAGTTTTTATAGAAAATACAGGGGCGCGTGGTATGCGCATTTACTTAAAACTAACTTAACTATACGCACATACATCTACATATGTACATATATGTGTTTATTTATTTAATATATATTTGTGTTTATTTGTGCACATACATATATTTTACTTTTTTTTTTTAATAAATTATAATACATTTATGTATGCATTTTTGCATATACAAGTGCAGGGGTGTGTATGTGTGTGGGTGTGTGGGTGTGTTTGTTTGTATGTCTACATTTTTTACGCTTGTCTACTCGCTATCACATCATCTTACAAAAATAGTTTTCTGTTTTTATGTAAATTCTTCTCTTCATTCACTACATATTCAACTACTACAATTTGTTATCCGCTCTAACAGCGTGTGTGTGTGTGTGTTTACATAGATGTTTGAATTTAAAATCTGTTTTAACAATTTTTTTTCTTATTACAGTGAAAGTATAACTGTTAGTTGTGTTAGGTGAGTTCTATTTTGTTAAATATACATACATATAAAGCGGTTGTGTGTTGCTTGGACGTTTGAGGAGCTAGCTATTAAACATATTTACTATTTTTATACCGTTAAATGTTTGGATTTTTTAATTTAAAGTAATTTTGCTTACAAGGTGGTGGATGTTTTTGTTTTTACTTTATTTTCACTGGATTTTTTTCACATCTTCAAAGAATTTCTACCTTTTCATTGAATTATTTTTTCTTTTTCATTGATTTTTTTTCTCTTTTTTCACAGAATTTTTTCTTCAGTTTTTTTATAGAATTTTTTACTGCATATGAACATATGCATGTGTTTAAGTGTGTATATACCATATGTACTTTTGAATGTGTATTTTGTGGTTATAGCATAAGCATGCTGAGTGCTGACTTATATATTTGCTCCTCTGTTAGTATACTTTTAGGCGCTTTAGCTTATATACGCAGCAGAAGATTGTACCACTGCGCTTATTTAACGACTTACGATAGCGGACGATTCCAAGTTTACACATTATTGTAATTATTATAATGAGTTTTTGTTTTTTTTTTTGTTCATATATATTTTTTTATATTTTTTTCAAAACTTTTTTTTGTCTTAAATTTTTTTGTATTATTTTTATTTATTTTTTGTCTTAAATTTTTTTGTATTATTTTTATTTATATTTTGTGTGTGTATGTTGACGTTTTAATTGCAGCAATGCATGGAAAATAAATAAAATAATTATTTGCCTGACATGACAGTTTTGAAATTTTTTTCTTCAATAAAGTAGCGCTTACTTGCTTGGATACATTCATACATACATACATACATACATATGTATGTATGTCAGTATGCTTGTGAGCTACTTATAGCACAGCTTTGCTGTAAATACTTAAAGATTGTAGTTTTATTTTATATATTTCAAAATTATTTTCAATTAAAAAAAAATTGTAGAAATTTCTAAAATTTAAAAGAATTTTTTTACTTTCATTCTTCGCATTGAATTATATAAATTATAATTTTTTTAATTTAGTGGTTGTCATCGTTTTTTCTTTACTTCTTTGCATTAAACATATAAATTTGTTTATGAATTATAAGTGTGTGTGTGTGTGTATGTTTTGAAAATTTATTACTGTATATTTTTTTTTAAATTAATACAATAATGTTAATACTAATATGGCTTTTTTAATTGAAACTTTTCAAATATTCTCAAATAATGCTGATTGTGTTCCGTGTGAGCTTTTTTTTTGCTTTGAGTAAAAGCAGACAAACAAACAAATAGATAACTACTGCTGCTCAACCAACCACTCGCCAAGACAACTAAAACCAGCAGTTTCCTTTTAACTTTCGGTTAAGTATGTATGCACGTGTATTTTTAACTCTAATCAAAATTTGTGTGTTCTTTAACTGATCTGCTGGTGCTTGCTTAGGTGGCTCTGCTGATTTTTATACATTTTTCGCATATATTATTTTATATAATTTTTGTTTTATTTAGTTTTATTTTTATTCAATCCTATCTTATTTCATTTTATTAATAAAATTTGATTGTATTTATTATTATTATTTGATATTTACTTATTTATTTATTTTTTATTTTATTTTATTTTATTTTTTCATTTTATTTTATTTTACAATATTTTTTTATTTTATTTATTTTAATTTATTTTTTTAATTTTATTTAAATTAGTCTTTTTTCATTTTTTTATTTTATATAATTTTATTTATTTTATTTTATTATATTTTATATTATTTTATATTATTTTACTTATTCATTTTATTTTATTTCGTTTTTATTATTTATTTTAATCTTTTATTTATCTTTATATAATTGTATTTTATTTTATTTTTGCTATTTATTTTATTATTTTATCTTTTATATATTTTATTTCATTTTATTTTATTTTAATTTTTTTTAATTCCTTTTAATTTAATTTATTTTATTTTATTTGAATTCATTTTAATTTATTTTATTATTATTTTGATAATTTTTATTTTATTTTATTTAATTTTGTTAAATTTTCATTATCTAAATTTAATTTAATTTTAAATTAATTTGTTTTATTTTAACTTTTTATTTTATTTTATTTTGCTTTTTATTATTTTATTGTTTTATTTTTTTTTATTTAATTTTGCTTTATATTATTTCATTTTTATTTTATTTTATTTTATTTTATTTTAATTTATTTTATTTTGTTTTAATTTATTTTATTTTATTTTATTTTGTTTTATTTTGTTTTATTTTATTTTATGTCATTTTATTTCATTTCATTTATTTTCATTTCATTTCATTTCATTTCATTTCATTTCATTTCATTTCATTTCATTTCATTTCATTTCATTTCATTTTATTTTATTTTATTTTATTTTATTTCATTTTATTTTATTTTATTTTATTTTATTTTATTTTATTTTATTTTATTTTATTTTATTTTATTTTATTTTATTTTATTTTATTTTATTTTATTTTATTTTATTTTATTTTATTTTATTTTATTTTATTTTATTTTATTTTATTTTATTTTATTTTATTTTATTTTATTTTATTTTATTTTATTTTATTTTATTTTATTTTATTTTATTTTATTTTATTTTATTTTATTTTATTTTATTTTATTTTATTTTATTTTATTTTATTTTATTTTATTTTATTTTATTTTATTTTATTTTATTTTATTTTATTTTATTTTATTTTATTTTATTTTATTTTATTTTATTTTATTTTATTTTATTTTATTTTATTTTATTTTATTTTATTTTATTTTATTTTATTTTATTTTATTTTATTTTATTTTATTTTATTTTATTTTATTTTATTTTATTTTATTTTATTTTATTTTATTTTATTTTATTTTATTTTATTTTATTTTATTTTATTTTATTTTATTTTATTTTATTTTATTTTATTTTATTTTATTTTATTTTATTTTATTTTATTTTATTTTATTTTATTTTATTTTATTTTATTTTATTTTATTTTATTTTATTTTATTTTATTTTATTTTATTTTATTTTATTTTATTTTATTTTATTTTATTTTATTTTATTTTATTTTATTTTATTTTATTTTATTTTATTTTATTTTATTTTATTTTATTTTATTTTATTTTATTTTATTTTATTTTATTTTATTTTATTTTATTTTATTTTATTTTATTTTATTTTATTTTATTTTATTTTATTTTATTTTATTTTATTTTATTTTATTTTATTTTATTTTATTTTATTTTATTTTATTTTATTTTATTTTATTTTATTTTATTTTATTTTATTTTATTTTATTTTATTTTATTTTATTTTATTTTATTTTATTTTATTTTATTTTATTTTATTTTATTTTATTTTATTTTATTTTATTTTATTTTATTTTATTTTATTTTATTTTATTTTATTTTATTTTATTTTATTTTATTTTATTTTATTTTATTTTATTTTATTTTATTTTATTTTATTTTATTTTATTTTATTTTATTTTATTTTATTTTATTTTATTTTATTTTATTTTATTTTATTTTATTTTATTTTATTTTATTTTAATTTATTTTGTTTTATGTTATTTTATTTTATTTTATTTTACTTTATTTTATTTTATTTTATTTTATTTGATTTTATTTTATTTTATTTTTTTTATTTTATTTTTTTATTATTTTTGTTTTATTTTATATTCGCTTCCTCGTTCCATTTAATCCTCATCGGAGAGATTTGCCGTGGTCAAAAGTGTTGTATTGTCATCTGCGCCGGCCTCCTCCACATCCTGTAAGTAAAATTTGTTTAAAAAAATGTTTAAAATTTGCTTAATTTCACTTACATTACGCTTCCGCTTGCGTACGGAGGAGACAATCGCTCGCTTATTACGCGCAATCAGGCAGATAGCGATGATGAGTATCATGCCAGTTAAAGCGAAACCCAGTAGAGCTGGTAGTAGAACGCTATCCTCCTTGTAACCCTTTGAGGGGAAGTCGTCAAGTTGGAAAAAAGTATAAAAAATCAGATTTAACCGTTATAAAGAGTTGACAGTAATCGATATTTAGCACTTTCAGCGATTTTTGGCCGAACTCCTACTTCCACTTGTGTTCGGCGTCTCGAGTCTAGCGGTTTTTTTCCAAATTGGTTTTCTGACATTTGTATGGGAGTGACAGCCCTTGGGTTTTCCGGATTTTAGTTTCTTCCTATGACAGGCATGCCTAATCGTAGGTCGAGAATATGCAGGTTCTCTCTTACTGACAAGTTCTACCTTGGCCTTTGTACAGAGTGGGCAATTGAGAAGTAAATTAAGGAGGCTAAAGAATTTTCGGGGATTTACGGAAGATTTAGGAGCCTTTTGAAGAACCTGACTTGAAATACTTTATACAGCATTTTAAAACTGAACCGAAATGTCACTCACCGAGAGTCCACCTTCATAACCTTCAAAAACTCTCTTCCCGTGAATAAGGTCCTCAATAGTCGATTGAATTCCCACAAGTCCAGATTTGACCCCGACATAACCAATGTATGCACATTTGTCCTGCGTACAATGAGTTCCCGCACGACACTAACCCCCTATGCATGCCCTTTAAAGCCAACTCATCCAACACTCTTTTTCCCCTGATCCAAACTCGAACCCCAGGAAACGGGCTATTTTCCTAGACGTCCAGTTCCAGAAAATCCAAAGCGGTATTCGCTGGTGAAAGCAGAGAGAGAGAGAGGTAGGCCTACACTCCCCTGGGAACTTCGCCTGGAGAGGAACTTGTCTCCACTAGGTAAAAAAAGAAATGACCAGCATGGCAGTTTTGATTCGCCTGCATACACCGACTAAGAGGGTAAGACTATTTTCAGTTCAGAAGCAGACTCGGGGGTATACCGGGTTATCGCGTGTAGAAAAAAATTATTAGATATTGGTTAGATCAGGGCTCCTCCGGTTCAAAGGACGTACTGGCATGCCAAGACCGCTAATATTCTTAAGAATTTACGTTTTCGGCGCTGTACATAATGGTGGAAGCACAGATAGAGAGAGAGAGAGAGAGAGAGAGAGAGAGAGAGAGAAATATCTCTACTCCGTTGGAAAGGTCACGCGTTTGAATTTCTTTTATATATTGCTCAGCTATGGCTCACTCTGTATCTAAGTGAGGACCGCGGACTCGAACACTAGCTGACGTCAGCACACTACAAATTGGGAAGGAGAGCTCGGCCGAAAATCGCTTCGGCCGCTAATTTTTTGACACACAATAAATACTTACAGTCCATTGGAAATATGTCGACGGATCAATGTAGGGCCAATGCGACTGAATCCAGTCAGCGTTCTTCGCCTCCTCCACATCAGCCACATTCACCTTGGTTGGTGTGTCAAGTGTTTCGTCATGCGTAGACGACTCTGCGTCAGTATTAGCAAATACACCATCCCCAACACCATCAATAGCCACCTTATTGTTGGCTTGCTTTGTCGACACAACCTCCGAGTTGGTGCGCACAAGAACTGGTGGCATAATGGGTTTCTTCGCGGCCGATTTGAGTAGCGGCAACTGCATAATGCGTGTCGTAATGGTGGGCATGGCTGGAACGCTTAAATTTTGATTAGAATTCGCATTGACATTGGCTGCGGCAGGTGCAGCAGCCGAGTTCGAGGCGGCGGCCGGCGCGTGTGGCGAATAAATGCTGGTGGTGGAGAAGGACGTAGTTGGACGTATGGCGGCTGTTGCACTGGCTTGCGCGGTGCGTGCGGGTATTTGAAGTTCGCTCGAATTTGTAGCGAGCCCGGCATTGCCATTGCTGATCATTTGATTATCATTTTGTGTGTATAACGGCGTGCGTTGTGTGGTAGTTACGACAATCGCATGCGCACCAGCCTGTAATGAGGCAACATTGTCGGCGGAGTCGAAACGTACTTCTGTAACCAAATTATTCACTTCACTTATTGCTGATTGCGGTGTTGCCACATTCCCTTGGGTGCGCTGTGTGCCGAGCTTGTCACTGTTTAGAGCCGACGACAGAGTTGTGGGCGCGTCGGTTGCCGGACGTAGTGGCGCTTCCTCAGCCGGCGGCTGCTGCTCCTGCTCAGATGTATAACCCACTAGTCGTGCCTTGGTCTCATTCAACTTCTGCTGCGTCTGTGTCCTATTGACGCGCAATATAATTTTCTCTACGCCATCGCTATTAATAATTTCCACTTTCTGCCCGACGCTAGCGGCTGCGGCGGCACTGCTGTGCAACGGCTGATGTTGTGCGCCAGCGCCAGCACCATTATCCAGCACTCTTCTCGGCCCACCGCCGTTTCTATGCGGCCCGTTAATACTGGCGCCATGTGTTAGCGCGGCCTTTGTCTTTAAGAACCATTCCGTGGGATTGGGCAAACACTCGGCGGAGACTAGGAATGGTATGAGTACTGCGCCCACAATAACGGTGCAAATGAAAATCAGACCTAAATAGGCAAAAAATGAACGCCTTCGCTGACGACGCGCTTTGCCTTTGCGACCCGGAGTCGAGGCGCAATTACTGCCGGCGCTTGATAGCTTGCCCTCAATGCGGAAATCATCGTTCTGTGGCAGTATCGTATATTGTAGGCTGTTTTCGCCGTGTCGCACCGTTTTATACATCTTGATGTGGTGTTGTTGGTTTGGTGGTGTTGTTGTTGCTATTGTAGTACAAAGGACTAGCTAACGTACACTCTGTGGCGTGTTGTGTCGGTCTAAATAGTTTGCCAGTGTCTTTGCATTGCGAGGGTGCGCGACGGTTAAGCAACTTCAAATTCACTGCACAAACACACGCACGCACACAAATACACAGTCACATACACTTAACCACAAAGAAACGCACACAAGCAGCACGCAAGCGGCGACGGCGGCTGAAGCACTTCACCAGGCAAACGCGCTTTGCTTTATTGATTAAACAATATCCTTGCGGCACGTCAGGAAAGGCGCACAATGCACGGCTCGATTTCGAGCGATAACTGTAATTAATTGCTGGGCTCGTGGTGGGAGCCTACTTTGTTGGCGCACACACTCACGCCCGCTGTCGTTGCCGTTGTGTGGGGTAGGTTGGAACACTTTGCTTTGGATGGAAAAACTCTTTCCAATTCGTTTTTTTGCAGCCAAACTGCGGCAGCGGACGGCGGGAGCGTATTTGAATTTAATTAATTTTTACAAAATATTGTCAATAACCAACAGTAGTGGTCGAATATTTCAAAGAAAACTTCGTTTTTTATTCATCAAAAAAAAAAAAAAAGACTTCAACCCAACTCGTTAAGGATTTGAAGGACGTTGTTTGAACTTTTATTTTTTTTTCCTTTGCACAACTTAATATTGTCTGCGCCACACAACCGAAAAAAACGCACTTAACACCACTGAAATTGTCGGTATTTATATATTTTCTTGCTAAAAAAGTCCTACTCTGCTCAGGTTTTTCATTTTCATTATTCGTCCTGTTATGTTGTAATGCACCAACAGTTTTTCGCAAATCGCCAATTTATGTCAAATATGTTAATTTTGTGTGTACTCGTCAATGAGCCGTTCACTGTCAGCCACTTGAGTTGAGTATTTGACAAATAACTTGAGTTTGATTTTTGATTTTCTTACTCAGCAAGCGAAAAATCAATAAAAAGGACCTGTGGACGTATTCCTTATACACTTCAGTTGAAGTGAGTGAGCGAGCGAGCGAGAGAGTGAGAACGAAAGAGAAGTTAGGAATGTGAGCGTAAGGATATGGCTGAGCTGTCAACGGGCTTTTGTGTTTTAACCGGCCATTTTGACAGTTTGGCAAAGTTAGAGTTGGCAATATTGCATTTACATGCCAAAAATATAACGGTACACCAGTGAAGAACACATGAAGGCAATGAATGGAGTAAAGACAAGGCAGTTGGCGTTTTAAAAGGTGAAGAAAGGAAGTAAGGAAACAAAAAAAAACACCTGGTTGGAAACTTTTTACCAAAAAAATAATTTTTGGTAATTTATTTCATTTTTAATTTAAATAAATTTTATTGAAAATAATTTTAACTTTATTTAGAAAAATATTAATTAAACATGAGTTTCATTTAATTTTCATTTTCCTTCGTCCAAAACTAAAACAAGATTTTCTGTTCACACTCTATGATCCTGTCATTACTTCAATTATCATCTCAGATGCACCTTTTTTTGAGAAATTCTTTTTCGAATGTATAATTTTAAAACATTAAATAGTTCGAATAAAATGATTAATTTTTTATATAAAAAAATTGTTGAAAATAGACTCTTTTTCTCGAATAAACTCGTGTAAACCCTTAAATTCCTTTAATTTTTATTTTGTTCTTCTATATTATTTTATTTTATTTCAATTAATTGCATTTATTTTAATTTATTTTATTTCTTTTAATTAAATTTTTTACCAAATTTATTTCATATATTTTTTCATTTGATTTAATTTTCCTTACTTAAGAAGTTTCAGTACATTTTATAAAATCCTTACCCATGTATTTGACTTAATCTAAATTTTTCATTTTATTTTAATTTAATTTTACAATTTTTTTATTTATATATTTATATTTTTCTTTTTTTATTTTTCTTCTTTAATTTAATTTTAATTTTATTTAGTTTTAATTTTTATTTTATTTTACTTCATTTTCTTTTAATTTAATTTAATTTATTTTTTATTTGAATACATATGAATTTTACTTTTGTTTTATTTTATTTTTTTTTTAATTATTTTGTTTTATTTTTGCTTTTTGTTTTTTGCTTAATTTTATTTCATTTAATTTTTTTGTTTAATTTTTTTTTTTTACCTTACCTAAGAAGTTTCATTACATTTTATAGAGTCTTCACCTATATATTTTACCAAATTTAATTTTTTTATTTTAGTTTAGTTTTATCTTTTATTTTAATTTATATTACTTTATATTTTTCTTCTTTTATTTTTTTCTTTCATTTAATTTAATTTAAACTTAGCTATTTTTGTTTTATTTTAATCTAATCTATTTTTTTATGCTTTTTTATTTTAATATATATTTTTATTAACAATTTATTATTATCATTATTTTTTTATTTTATTTTTTTTATTTCATTTAATTTAAATTTAATTTTTTACTCTATTATTTTGTGTTTTTCTTTATTTTATTGTTATTTTAATTAATTTTATTTAATTGTTCATGTTATTTTATTTAAGTTATTTTATTTTAATTTAGTTTATGTATATATTAAATTATTAGTATTTATATATTAAATATATTTACATTTATTACGTTTAAAATTATATTATTCTACGTTATTTTATTTTTAAGTTTGTTTTATTTTAATGTCATCCTATATTATTTTTTTATCATTTTATTTTACTTAATTTAATATACTTTTATTTTAAATGATTTTAATTTATTTTCATTTGTATTTGTTATTTTTAATTTAATTTATTTTCGTTTTATTTCTATTTGTTGTATTTTAAACTATTTTATTTTTAAATTTTTTTTATTTAAATTCAATTATAGTATATATTTTTATTCTTTCATATTATTTTTGTTAATTTAATTTAATTTAATTTTGTTTTGTTTTATTTTATTTTACTTAATTTACTTTAATCTTCCTATATTTTATTTTATTTTAATTTTGATTATTTCATTTTAAATTATTTTAGTTTTTTTTTTAATTTGTTTTGGTTTATTTATTATTTCATTATTATTATGTGTATTATAATCTATACAATGTATACAGTATTTTAAGAATTGTTTTCAAATTTAACATTTGTTTTCCTTTCCTTCTAATATAGTTAGTTTTTTCTTCATGATTACATGAAAATGAAAAGTAAAAACAAATATGCAAAATATACGCTTCAAATTAAGTTAAATCAGCTGCACACCAGCCAGTATAGACATAAGTTCATACATACATATGTATGTACATACTACATACATAATAGTAAAAAATATTCCATTCTTTGACAGGCCCCCCAGTTGACCAGATAAATACATACATCCATACCATTAAGCGCTCACCTTCTCTCCTGATGCCATAATTTACATACGTACATATGTACAAGTATGCATGTGTGCTTAGATACGAGTTTTGAAATCTTCTATATATTATAATGTCGCCAAGCAAAAACCTACCGGCGCGTGCAATTATTTATAGATAGAATTTATGAATTTTGTAGTTTGTGATAAACAAACAAAGAGAAAAGAGAGAGAGTAGGAGAAACAGGCAATTTTTAATACAATAAATGAGAATCGAACATATACACATCCATATGTATGTACATATGTGTGTATACACTAGACTGGAAGATAAATTTAAATTCATTGAAATAATTCCCTTAACCGAAATCAATTTTTATTTCTTTAATTTATTTATTTATCAGAAATTATGCTACTTTTGGAATATTCAACGACAATTTTCGCTATTTCTTCATTACTTTGTATATATATTAATATAAAAAAAAGAAAAACCAAAGAATTAAATAATTAAAAAAATAAAACATTCACTCTCTGAGCAAATATACTCGTACTTATATTTATGTATGTACATGTACACATACTCGTATGTATTATATGGCCGAATGCCTCCCCTTCGTGAGTGAACCAACCTGTTCGCTGGCAATTGGCTCTGTTGGCGTTGCCGATTGACGCCGAATTCCGCTATTCATGTGGCCGGCAATCGAAAGGTATTTCAGTTTTATTGGAGCTACCGGGCGGTTTGGTTGAGATTTCAGTCCTTTTCGTGCGAAATCCATTTATTTGATAACATTTGTTTTTGTTTTCGCTTGTTGGGACGTGGAAATTTTCTAAGAAAATGTCTTTGGTTCGTTTAATAGGCGCTGAGGTGAGGATAAATTTGTGTGCTGGAAGCTGTTGGTTGTGCAGATATTTAAATATATATATATATATGTCTACATATGTATATGCTCGTGGTGTATAAAATATAGCGGAGTAATTGAATTATATACAATGAATTGTTGTTGTTCTTAATTGTAAACACTTGCTATAGACATACATACATATGTATGCATATACATGTTTGTTTTTATTGGCATTCGTTGTGCTTAGAAACGCGTGTGGCAGTGACATTCTGCTTTATCACCACAATAATAATGTTATGTAACTTTTTTGTGTGCTGGCACATGCATACCCACATACATACATATGTATGTATATCAATATGTGCACAAATTTAAGCATACATATATGTAGATATGTATGTTTATATATAGAAAATAATGAGATTGTTTAGTAATTTGCTCGTGTTTTTAATTTCGATATTTATATTTTTTGTTTTTAGAAGTTTAAAAAACGTATCAACCTATATATGTATAGCCGTATTTAGTTGATAATAGAGATCCATAGTATTTTTAAATAAATTTAATTAGTTACTAAATATATTTACATATCTATGTATGTATGTGCGTGCATAAACACATATATCAGCTTCAAAAATGTATAAAAAATATATATATTAAAATATCTAATGCTATAGAATTTATTACTCTGATAGAGGTAAAACACAAATGTATGTACATATGTTTGATAAATGTGTGTATGGATGTGTATGTACAATGTGTTTAAAAAGAAGTATATCTTTATTATTATATTATATTTTATGATCTTAGGCATATGTATGTGTGCATATTAAATTGTGCTCCTACACTAAAATCTAATTTATTTTATTAAATTTGTATGCTTATCAGCTTGAGAAAATAAGAAAAAGAAGTGCTTAACGATAAGATATGAGAAGTTAAAATTTCATAAAATGCAAATAAAAATTTGAGAACTAAAGAAAATTATGTATGTGCACGCAAGTGCTTTTGAGTGAGTATTAGCAGTAGTTTTAGAAGAGAAATGTTATTAATTTTTTAAAATTTCATATTGTTTTATATATATTAATGTTTGATAATGCTTTTTTCTCAAAATTTAAATTTTTTAGTACTTTTTTCTAATTTTTTAAATATGAAATATTTATGAGTTGGCCGAAAAATATAAATTTTCCCCACTTTTATAAATTTCCTATATAGTTTTTAATATTATTTTCTTATTTTACAAATATAAAAAAATAAAAATGTAATATTTTTTTTTAATAATTTTTTTTTTTTTTAGTAATGTTAAAAAATAAATATCTAACGTCTTTTTTAATTTTTTTTTGATTTATATATCTTTCTAAATTTATTACTATTAAAATATATATTTCTCTGATTTTTTTGTTTTGTTTTGCTTAAATTTTTATATATAAAAAAATATAAAATTCCTTTTCCGTTTTTGTAAACTCTGATAATAGTTCGCGTGATAAATTGTATAAAAACGGATCTCATATACATACATACATAAATAAGTATATGAGAATGTATTGTTGCTCATTCACAAATACATAAATACCAAGTATCAGAGCACCCAATAAATACAAAAGGGACGAGGGTCTCATTGCACTGAAATCGAGTCGAGCTCGAGAAAATTATGCCATACTTTCGAACCTTTTTCTCGAAAATTTATTTTTCGAGTCTATTAAAAGGCATAAATTAAGAAAAAAAATAGATTTTTAATGTTTTATTTAATATATAAGCGGAGCAAATTAAGAATTTGTGCTCCCTTTAGATGACCTCGATGACTTAGACTCACTAGCCGGTTCCTAAGCGAACTGTTACAACGACAACAACAACAACAACATAAACAACAATTATTGCTTCTATAAATAAATATATATAATACTATAATCAATAACATTTTATGATTTTCCAATCGTTCAATTAGCTAACGAGTGCCGACTCTTCAACGAAATCGAATTCGTCGATTTATCAGTCAATACTTCCCGACTCGATCGTTTTTTTCAGTGAAAACGAGCTCATCTCGACTTCGAGGCGCACTCGTTGTGTTTACTGGGTATGATTTATTCAAGCACTAGAAGTCATTTATAGCAACGCTTCGCTGGGTGCTGCTCAAATCAGGCCAAGCGCAATGTCGAATCAATTAAAATTGCAATTAACGGTGTTTTCCATTAACGTATCTAATTTGCATGTGTTAACAGTTCATAGAACTCTTTATTTTACGAATGCATTCATTATTTTATGGACTGGAAGAAAGCAATAAGCTGAGTTTACGAAGAGAAGAAAGGGAAATTTATTTAAAATTGTGGAAAAACTCAAACATTTTGAAAAAAAAAATAATCTTTTTCCATACATCTGCATTTCAGTGCCGCCTAATGGCTCAACGCAGTTATTCTTCCGCACCGGCCACCACCAAAATGTTCATCGACGGCAAGTTTGTGGAGTCACAAACCAAGGAATGGATTGATCTCCACAACCCCGCCACCAATGAGGTCATTAGCCGCGTGCCCAAATGCACACAGGCCGAGATGCAAGCTGCCCTGGAGTCCAATAAGAAGGCGTTCAAATCGTGGAGTCAACAATCGGTGCTGTCACGTCAGCAAGTTATGTTCAAATTGCAAGCGTTGATCAAGCAGAATATGGGCGAATTGGCCAAGAACATTACCACAGAGCAAGGCAAGACCTTGGCTGATGCGGAGGGCGATGTGTTGCGCGGTTTACGTAAGTTGGTTTTTTTAGCATATTTTCTATAAACTCTTTACTTATTTAAACTTTCGCTATTTGTATACAGAGGTAGTTGAGCACTCCTGCAGTATACCCTCGCTGGCCATGGGTGAGACCGTAGCGAATGTGGCACGCGATATGGACACGTATTCGTTGGTGTTACCCTTGGGTGTCACCGCCGGCATTGCACCATTCAATTTCCCCGCTATGATACCACTTTGGATGTTCCCCGTCGCCATCACCTGTGGCAATACAATGCTGCTCAAGCCGTCGGAGCGTGTGCCCGGCTCGACAATGTTGTTGATGGAGCTGTTGAATGAAGCTGGCTGCCCGCCCGGTGTCGTTAATGTCATACACGGTCAACATGATGCGGTCAATTTCATATGTGATGCGCCAGAAATTAAAGCTGTCTCCTTTGTGGGCTCCGATGCGGCGGGTAAATACATTTACGAACGTGCCGGCCGTAATGGCAAACGTGTGCAGAGCAATATGGGCGCCAAAAATCACGGTGTGGTCATGGTCGATGCAAACAAAGAGAACACATTGAACCAATTGGCCGGTGCGGCCTTCGGTGCTGCCGGCCAACGTTGCATGGCGCTCTCCACAGCGCTGTTCGTGGGCGAAGCACAGCAATGGATACCCGATTTGGTTGAGCGTGCCAAGAAGTTAAAGGTGAACGCAGGACATGTCGCCGGCACTGATGTTGGTCCGGTGATTAGCGCACAGTCGAAACAACGCATAAACGAACTGATTGAGTCCGGTGTTAAGGAGGGTGCTAAGCTCATACTCGACGGCCGCAATGTCAAGGTGCCTGGCTATGAAGCTGGTTATTTTGTCGGTCCTACCATACTCTCAGACGTTACACCCGATATGCAGTGCTACAAAGAGGAAATCTTTGGACCCGTCTTGGTTATCCTCAAGGCTGATACCCTCGATGAGGCCATACAAACGGTAAATGCGAATCCCTATGGCAACGGCACCGCCATTTTCACCACAAATGGCGCCACGGCACGCAAATTTGTTAACGAAATCGATGTGGGTCAAGTGGGTGTGAATGTGCCCATACCCGTGCCACTGCCCATGTTCTCCTTCACCGGCACGCGTGGCTCCTTCCGTGGCGATCATCATTTCTATGGCAAAATGGGCGTCAAATTTTACACGCAAACCAAGACGGTGACACAGTTGTGGCGCGAAACCGATGTAACGCACACACAAGCTGCAGTGGCCATGCCCACCATGAAGTAAAGCGCCCTCCGTACGTGTGCGCTGTGTAGAGTTATAGTTCGAGAGGTTAGTCTTCCAATTGAAAGTGCTTTAGTGTCAAGGAGCGTTACAAAAATGTGTTAAAATACATATATACATATACTATTTTTGTACGCCTGATCTTTATTCATGAAAATCCATACAAGGAACGTTGCATTTATTTTTCGTTTATGTTAAGGAATGTGTTGCTACTGCAAAGCTCTTAAGAATTTGTTTATTGTATTAGAGTTATGCAAACGCTTAGCGCTATGAATGTATGTGCCTACATAATGATATTAAAATAAATTAATTCTCAAAAAAAAAATATCGTATTTTCTTTGGGAAACAACATGAAGTTGGTAGTTCTTATTAGAAGCCACTTTCGATTGGAACTTCGCTGGCTGTCGAAAATCGATTCGTATTAAGGACTAAGAACCTTCAGTCTTGTGTACATCCTTCCAACGACTGGTTAACACCGTCAAATTTTTCAAAATATACCACACATAGCTTCATGTAAGGATATCGGGCTTTACATCAATCCAGCTCAAACTCAAATGGACGTACAAATTACTTTCGTTTAAATCTTGGCTAAGAGAATACGTAGAGATCACACTTTCCACATCACGAGTAAACCTTGTTTAGTAGCGTACGGTGCGAAGAGGTCCATGGCCCCGATTGCCACTGCGATTTTGGTATTGCTCAGCGCCAAATTTGTCCTTGGCATTATAGGGAAGACAATACCTTTTCGCGTTGTCGAAGTCAGCTATAAAAATACTAAGAGATGGGGTGTGACTATACTTTTCTCACGGGTATTTTTCAAGATTTAGCATATGTCACAAGTCGATCTGAATGTGACTTTCTGATCTGGAGACTGCTAAGAATTTAACCGACAGTTGTGTCAAAGATAATTTCTTTCTTCACTTTGGCGTGGCTGGGTCAACACTCATGAGAACCCTCCAGGCCCTCATAGAAGGTAGCCTTGGTCACATAGTCCTCCTTTCCCGTCGTTACCGTGGCGTAAATTTTGCTTCGATGCGATTTGTGGAGAGACGTTCATTCATCGTGGTGAATGCCAGCACTCGGTGACGGAGTCGCTCTCCTACCAAGATTTTGATACCAAATTTGCGTTCCTTCATAAGGCCGCTCCTTTATACGGACCACCTTCTTTCGTCCTTATTCCATCCCTTACATTTTCTCGTTGCTCTTACATTGTCCTTAATACGTTTGCAGTAGAAGTCATCCAAAGCGGGACTTTTCATTCGGGACTAAGTTTTCGTCTGCCCTGTAGCTGGTTGCTTCGCGAGCACTAGTAAACACTTGATATGTCGTAGGGGCACCCCCTCCTTTAGCCGGAATCTAACTGCTTGGTTAGCGCATTTCGTACAAGCGATGGTCACGTTTCAAGGGTGTGCGACGCGGACACTCAGATAGTATTTTTCATTTAACAAGTTACGGAAATAAAATAGCCAGGCACAGCAGTTGTCTGATGACGTACCCATTAGGAAGCCCATTGTAAACCGCAAGGAGTAAAATCACCACACAGTACCGTGTCTTCTCTGAACCGAGCAGTTTTATGTGCGTAACTTCCGAGACATCGTCAAGCTAACCGGGATCGATTATTGCCTTGCAATCGCACAGAAGATATTCAACAGTCTCTTCTTCCCCTATTTCTTGGCAGATTCTACAGAAATTGTTGTATGGTAACTTCAAACTGCTTGTGAATTTTTATGTCATTCCCTTAAAATTTCAATAGTATACATGTGTGGTCCATATGCCATTCTGACCACGTTGGTTTACTTGTAGAACACGTCTGGGATTGTTTACACTGAGGCTCAGCTAAAAGTATATGTACGAGTATATGCTTGTACCCTCTTCAGTTGAATCTAATTGGTAAGGTGGTGTCCAATCTGACTAGTTCATCTGCTTCATAGCCGTCTGATATATATCCCTCTGTCCTGGAACCCTCGAGCAGGCTTATCTAGAAGTAGGATATTAGCTCTACTAACAAGGTTTTCTTTAATTGCAGTGATCCGCGCTTGGAAAACACTGCAGTGATCTAGTAGTAGTCGGTCGGAAGACGTTTCTGGGATCTAATTTCGCTGAAAATCCATCAGCTCCCACTTGATTATCTAGTTGAGATCTATCCGTACTTATCTCTGTGTCTTTGCCTTTGGGAAAGTGTGAGATTCTACTCATCGCTGGAAGGGTAGGTACTATTGAGGGCCGAATTTAAATTCATCTCTAAAGGATTGCGAAAATACATAGAAAAATCATAGTATTGGACAGAAATGAAAACGTGCTAGGGTCATTTATTATTGTAGTATATCCCTTATAACAGGAATATTCCCTCAGTTGAATTGCCAGGAGGCGTTAATTCCCATTTGGACCTCACCATCCATTTACAAGTACGAAGTGCTATAGCAGCCTTCTTCTCCCCAGTTTCTAAGTTCCATGAGAGGAGCTTTCTACCTATTTCTCCTACTGGTGAGTTGGTACCATTTATTGGTGGTAGTCCTGGCGAACAACAAAAGCCTTGGTCTTTTAACATTTTAGAAAATAGTCAACATTTCCCTTCATTGATCGACATGGTTTTTTGCGTTTTGGCACAATTGGATGGCATCTCCCAAGCCGAAGCTTGCAGGGAATCGATTCGGTCTATCACATCTCCTCAGTAATGTTTTACGCGTTTGAGTTTCCTGCAGTTAATTCAGTTCTTTCGAGGTCGAGCGACAACTCATCTCATGCCCAAACATTCGTTTAAAATGGTACGAATAGAGTACATACGAGTATGTAGATGTTTCCTTCAGTTGAAGACGTGTCGTTCGTTGACCTATTGGGTTTTGCCGTTTCTTCCTTAAGGGGCGTGCCTCGGCCAGTTGGCGGAGGTGGAGTGTTGGGATGAGCTGAGTGGAGTACTGACGGCTTATGAAGTTCTTGTTAAAAAAAAAAAAACAAGATAAAATAAATCGGCTTCTTGTTTATTGGCCTAGACACCAATTATAGCCGAGTTAACAACATTGCGCCTTTCATTTCTTCTTTTCGCTGTTTGGTGCCAATTGGAAATACCCAGTACAGCCAGATCTTTCTCTATCTGCTGTTTCCAATGGAGTGGAGGTCTTCTTCCTCCTCTGCTTGCACCGGCGGATACTGCATCGAAAACTTTAAAAGGTGGAGTATTATTATACATCGGGACCGCATGACCGAGCCAGCCTAGTTGCTGTCCCTTGATCCGCCGTACATCTCGTACAGCTCTTCTCTCCTTGGGCTGCGGTATTCGCCGCTTCTCAACTCGTAGAAAACGATAAATTTTACCCAAAACCTTATTTTCGAAAACTCCTAATGCCAACTCATCAGTCGGTGTCATCCTTCATGCCTTCGCACCATATAGCAGGTTGGGAACGATGAGCGATTTGTAGAATTTGGGTTTCGTTTGTCGAGAGAGGAAATAAATAAATAACAAAAAAGTGTGTGAGACAAGCTTTCGAGGTGCCAAGAGAAAAACTTCCTTGGAAATATTTTTTTTAATGTTGTTGTTATTTTTTTCCACACCTGAGAGCGTTAACTTAATTTGTAGAATTTTCAATAATTTAGTTTAAGGCATTTTCTGGGCGTTTCTTGGTGAGTTACATACATACATACATACATACAAGATAATTAACATTTATAGATTTTCATAAAATTAAACGGTTCAAACATACATATAAACATTCATACATATTTATTTTCTCACGTAAAGGACTTGCACTCATCAACATAATCAGCACATCCTTGCGTATCCTTCCTCAGAAGCGATCTTTGTTTTTTTTTTTTGCTTCAAAGGCAACTCTTCAAATATAATATTACAACAACTACAATAAACAATTGCCAATAAAATGCACAATCTTTGCAAAAATGTGCGCATCAATGCACACAACAACGCCAGCAGAAGCAAAAGAAGCAGAACAAGGACGAACAAAAAAGGATAACAGCCTTAGTTACTCCTTTGAATAAATGTCAGACAAAATCATGTCAAATTTATGATGAAGGCGCTTTGCTAAAATGCATTATTTTATTTTATTCATCTTTATCTTTATCTTTTCCTGTTTTTTGCTTGCCACTTTAGTCCTGTTTGGCTGTGCGGGTTTGTTGTGCCTTGACTCATCATCATCATCATCATCATCATCGAACATTCAAACCATCGATCGATCGATCGGCCAGAGGGATAATCATTGCAATGATCCAATGAATTTACGACCAATTCCAAATGTGACAGTGTCAATGAGGTAATAAAGTTGAATATCCTTTCATTGCATTGAATATCCTGCCAGCCGCCTCAAGCTAAAGACATAAATAGAAGATTAGAAGGCAGGAATGTAGTAGAAAGCGGAAGGGTTTGACAAACTTATGACTTTTATGATTATTGCATGAACATAATGTACATAATTTTCGCAAGATTACACACACACACATACTCTCTCTCACACACACACACATAATATTTACGATATCATATTTTTGCGTGACGCCCATTATAAGTGTCAATAAAATATCAAATGTCAAAGCAAGCACTCAATTTCCCACTCTCGGTGAGTCGTATCTCGGCTGGGCTCTCACAAGAGCTGAGACAACAACATGGTTTTAAGCAAGAGGCACCAAATGTCGACAGGAAACTACCGAAAAGGAAAGTTTTTGTAAGAGTAAAAATTATTAAAAAAAAATGAACGAATGAAAAAGTTCTTGAGCACAAGGACATTCTTCTCATCAATATTAGCTCGCCATTCATCTCTTCTTTTCGCTGTTTAGCGTCAGTTGGAAATACCAAGTGAAACCAGGTCACTCTCCTGCCGATTCTTTCAACGTAGTGGAGATCTTCTTCTGCCTCTGCTTCCACCAGCAGGTACTGCATCAAATACTTTCAAAGCTGTAGTGCTTTCATCCATTCGGACGGCATGACCTAGCCAGCGTAGCCGCTGTCTCTCGAAGACTCTCAAAGCCGACTCATCAGATGGCGGCATCGTCCACGCTTTTGCGTCATATAGTAGGACGGGTCTGGAGAAAGCAGAACTAATTTGCGCGTCTTTATATGGCCACTATAGTATATTTCAACTGGACCCACTTTCCTGCATCCTTATCCCATCCATCCCACTTCTCGGACGATCTTTAATTTTATTAGGACATCAACCAACTCGTCAGCGGCACCTTCCCAATTAAGGGATCAAACATTTCAGGTACTTGCTCACAAATGGTGATCCTTAAAACATTTACGAGGGTTGTCATCAAAAGGGGGTCACTTATCCGAGGCATGTGGTGGGTCCCAATCCCTACGCACAGCCGCATGGGAAACGCCTTCTCACTTTAGTTGGCCTCTACACGTATGTTTGTTGGCTACCCAGGGGATACTTGGTCAAAGACCGGTAGTCGTGAGCTGCTTGAACCATATGTAATATAATCGTTTCTGTCCACTTGCGTGCTTCTAGTATACGCTTCGCCAATCTATTAACAAATGGAGGAGAACAAACGTACTGGATCAGAGCGCCATAGTCATATCTACAGGCAGCTCAAAGCTCGATGACAAAGTGGGCTGTAAAGTTCACATTTCGCTGCACTCAATCACTATAAACATGAGGTTACCAGACAATTTCAGTAGTTTTAAAGCAGAATTCATTGCAAACACAGAAGGCACCGAATGATTACATTTATAGTGACAGTTTAGACAGCTTAGATCTATACATTGTAAAAAAACCGCAACAAAAGTAGCTATAAAATGTAGAAATACTCTGAGCAAACGTTATAGAGCTGCCGGTCACGGCAGAAGAGCTAGCGAGGGGAGGAACGCAAAAAGAACAAGGCAACTTATCCTTATAGGCCTGTTCTCCATTACATACAATAGCAGGACGCTGGGGCTTCATGGGGGAAAATAATTAAATGGAATGTGACTGTTGAGCACTACCTTCGTCACTGTCCAGACTGATTTGATTCGCTTTGGACCGTGCGGCGCAATTTCCTCAGATAATACTTTTTTTACTGTTCCCCTGAGCTGGTTTTCGCTAAAAATTAGTAATCTCACAACAAATGGTTCGCACCTGTGAGAGGGTGAGAGAAACTTCAGGTCAGTCACCGACAGCGTTTTGGAACCACTGAAGCGATTTTCAGCCGAGCGCTTTTATTCTTTGATTCTTAATCGCAGTGCTTCTTTAACCTCATCCGGGAGAAAAGAATATGAGATGGAGAACTAAATAAAAAAGGTACAAGACAGTACAACTTCTCTCATTCGCTTACGATATCTACACTTCGAATTGAATGGTACCGATAATGAAGGAAGAAAGGACCAACATATGATAGTGGGAGCTGACTTGATATGCTCCCTCGCATAAGTTCGCCTGGTTCGTGTTTGTTCTGCGCTTCAGACTTGTTTAAAGCATTGCAAAAGGTTCTTCTGTCAACAATCCACACTACATACGGAAGCTTAAGGGAGGTACGTTCTATGTTAGAAGTCCACCAGAACTTTAAGTTTGCCTCAAGGTAAAACTGCTTAGATAGCTTTGGAAGGCAGTCGATGGCGAGTCTTGCGTGGGGTGGCTCGACCGCTTTTTCGCTGCCTTCTACAGCTGTGTAACCAGGAACTTTAAAAGTGCATATAGCCAGCGTCTCGGCTCCCACGGCAACGCACCTACAAAAACCGAGGAGTTGGCTTTGGGAGTCTTCGATGGGAAGATTTTTTCGTGTGGACGACGACGAATACCGCAGACGATGGAACGATGAGCTGTATGAGATATACGTAGACATTGACGTAGTTCCGGGTATAGCGGCTACGGTGGCTAGATCATGTCATCTGGATGGTTGAAAACATTCCAGCTCGGAATACATTCGATTCAGTATCCGCTGCAGAGGAGGACGAAGAGCTCCATTCCGTAGTTGAAAAGAGCAGTTGCGGAAGGAGCTGACTTCATTTAGTGTCTCGAATTAGCGCCGAGCTGCGAGCTCGGCTCGATTAAGGACGGTCAAGTAGTGCCAACAAATATAAAGAAGAAGTTGCAGCAACGTTTATAACAATTTTTCCATACAAGACTGCAAATTCAATCAATGCACGCAGCTGCCGATTAAATACGTCTTAATGACGGAGAGTTTGAATGAAAAGGACTCTGGAGTACTCAAACGCCTTGTATAAAATGTAAAATTTATTTTATAATGAAAAAAATCATAAATTCTTAATTCCCAACTTATGAAATCTTTAACCAAATTTACGATTTTCTTTTATGCGCAACAACATTCCCTCAACAAAGCCACTTTCCACGTGCCATATACAAAACAAAAAAATGCCATAAAACAGGAAAAATCGAAGAAAAAGTATCACCAAACAATAGAGGAAAATCAAAGAGTCTCATTAAGGCGCCTGACAGCAGCCAATCTTATTCAGAGCGATTTTTACGAGCGAGCGCCTATCAAAGTAAAGGACAAATGTAGAGAAAACAAAGGCAGGGCATTCAAACTCGTGTCCACCCTGCGGCTGCTACATCTTCGTACGTTGGTCAGTAGACTTCGTTTCGAATGCAATGTTGCGCTTATTAAGCGGAGCGTTCTTCGCACCTTTACAGCTGTCCGGCGAGATGATGAAGACATCTTCAGCAGAGTGATTGGAAGCAGCTGGGTGTTTTTTGTCTCTTAAAATGTGCTATGAAGAACTAAGAGTGAATTGATTAACGCTTAAGTAAGTGCTCTAGATTACCTGTGTCCTGTGGCGTTGTCGCTCACAGATATTAAAATATATATGTATACATGAATGCCAGACGGTGTGTTAGACAATAGCGGTGATAATTAACTACTAAACTCGTACGCGCCGGCGCAGTTTGTCTGCTCTACATATTTCAGAGATAAACAGATTTTCTTCCGCCACGCAGCAGTTGGTGAAATGCCAGCAGCGCGTTTCTTTTGCATACTTACATACATACATACAACAGTAAATATGGAATAAATTATGCAATAAATAATTATTTTAAATGACGGACGGTGTGAAAATCGCAATTTTATACTTTGGCGTCCGAGTTGGTTTTATGGAGAGCGTAGTTATGTGTGGCATTTGGCGAGACGTGTATAACTCTTTGCTCAATTTGCAACGGTAGCGAGAGATTTCTTTAAAACTAAGTTTATTTTTTGTCTTAGGTAACCCTACAGTGGGTCTTTAGCAATGCGAGCTTCTATGTAGAGGGTCAACTGAGCTCGAACGTTAAGCTAGACCAACATTGTCTTCCTGCGGCAGGGAATGTCTCGCCCTTCGAGTCTATTTTTGGCTTGAAATAAAAAAGGCTCCTCATAAAAATCCATTAGCCGTTCGGAGGCGGCTTAGATTAAACTGTAGGTCCCAACATTTATTGGAAAATCCTCGAAACGTACACCACAAAAAGTAAGAGGTGTAGCTCGAGGTGTGCACGAGCACAGTCTTCATCATCCGCTCGACACCGGCCTCCGAAGAGCTGATCGATTTTTATGAGCAGCTTTTATCATTTTTATTTGAAAAAATACACGCGACTGTGTTGAAAACTCCTGCCAAGAAGCCTACAGAGCTGGGAAAGATCTTTTCTTGGAACTTTTCTTCAAAATCAAAATATTTGCAAGTAGTAACTGCTGTATATTTTCCATTTCGGATCTTTTACCCTCCGCTCCGTCGGATCAATATTTGTTTCCACACATTGGGCGGGCTTTAATACCAATTAATCTGCTTAAATAAGGACAGTATTATAGAGTGCTGATCCTAAATCAAAACAACACGCTATGGAATTATCAGTCAAGAGCCGCAATCCATTTAGTATTTGTTAGCATAATAATATGGGGTTGGGATTATTTTATTAAATAACATGACTGAGAGTACGTTCAATGTATCGAAAATGCAGAAATCCACAAATTTTTATTATATATACCTACAAACATATACAAGTATGTATTTATATAAAATCATGCATGTGGAAATAAATAAACTAATCTCCAATATTGGGCGAAGCTGCCAAAATACAAGCATTAAAAACGAAGTATGAATGCACAAACTCCCTCGTTGGTACTCTTCAAACCCTCTTTTGGCTTTGGCTTTGGCACAGAAAAATGAGCGAAAATGCCAAAAAAAATCCAATATGGAACTTCATTTTATTCTGTTTTTTGTTGTTGTTGAATGCACTGAAGCAAGAAATTAAGAAAATTCCCACAAGCTAATAATAAATCAGAGAAAAATACTTTTGACGATATCGTATAATTCTCTTGCGTTGTTTTTGATGGAAATATGATTGAATTGACAGTTGTGTGGCAACGAACAGAATATACTTTTACATATGCTTGGCTGTCAATTTTGACGTACGTCAAGCTCAAAAGTAATGCCAGCAAACACGTGTAACTACAGTGTGTGTATATGTAACACAGAATATTGTGGTGCATGCTTGTATGCATGTAAATAGGTGCAATATATGTACTTAATTTCAATAAACTCACTCCGTTTTGTGTTAATAATAATGCGCTAACTATAATTATGTGCATATAATAGTGTAATTATATATACTTATCTACGTGTATATGCTGATTGCATGAGCAGGCACACAGCCCTCACGGCAAGATATTCCACTTCTGAATTCTAGTGCACTTTTTTGTTTTTGTAGTTCTGCATGCAAGGATACACATTCTGAAACACTCTAAGTCGATGATATTGATGCGCATATCTGTTTCTAAAACAAATAAACAGAGGAATAAACACAAAAAAATAGTAAAAAAAAACACAAGCAAAATGTCACAATGCGTGGCGGCATCGATCTGACAGTTGTCTGACACAGCTTGACACCCTCATGTTTGTGTTTTTATTTTTGCTTTACGCTGTCACATCTGACATGTGCTATTGAGTCACATGTGCGCGCGTGGGTAGCACAACGTTTTGTGCTAATAATAAAATAAAAAAGTAAACTGAAAAATGTATTTACTTACCACTGGTGCTTTACCGTAATTTTGTATTTTTTCCATTAATTTTACAAATTTTTATTTGAACTCACAGTTAGTAATTTGCTGTGCGCATTCCACTAACTAATTGCATTAAATTGTTGTCGTCCCTCTTCCAATGGGCTCAACTAACCATATGGTGCAGGACTTTATCGGGCTTGTTGTTGTTATTATTATTTTTATTTTATCTAAAACGTTTCATTGTCCTTTTAATGATGTAGCACTAACTTAATTTTTTTCGGAGGTGTTCCATTGAGCATGCATTAAATTGCTTTTGATTAGTTTCGATAGGCGCTGTGCATTGTGTTGTCTAATGACATAATTTTTACGAGCTGTTGGTGTACACATGGGAGGAGGTGGGATTGTGTTTATAATTTGTATAATAATATTGGCAGCAAATTACTTTATTACTTTTTTACTGCAGGTAGAAATTTTATTGGCTTTGGAGAAGAACAAAAGTGTGTGGAGTTTGTCACTCTCATATTTTAAGAACTACATCAGAGAGATTATGTCAAGACTGCGGCCGCGAAAAGAAAACCTTTTGCCAAGTGCAGCACACTCACTTTTCATTAAACAAGGAAAGATGGGTGGAAGGCAAGGATGTTGGGGAAGATTCTATTAAGATCGCACCTATTAAGATCATACAATAGTATTAAACTCAATGACTAATGGGCGAACGATTTGGTAGAGAAAACTATTATCACACGGATGTAGAAGATAATGAAGATGAACATGAGCTATCTCGAGCTCTCACCATTTACTGCCCTAAAATTTACTACGTCTCGAAATGTTGGCTGAAGTAGTGGGACCTAACACTCAATTTACGAAGTGGAGCACAATGAGCCTCTTTACTTCGTTTGCGCTCGCGGTCAGTTCCTCAATCTCTCCTTTTTACTAAACTGGGAGCCGAGTTACATTCATTGATTCGTACATGTAAAGTTATTAATTCTTGGTTCACCCACATGGTATTCCACTTCTGAATTCTAGTGATTTTTCATATTAAAAATAAAGTAAAAAGACACAAAAGTTTCTGTCAATAATTAGGTCAAAAGGATCCCGAATGTTGTAGATTGAACCAACATTTCGCCGAACATAGTATTGAGTTCTCAGCGATTCGTATGGATAGCTACATCATTGTTATTGTTGCACTTCCGAAAATGTACATCACTTTAAGATTCCGTCAACCTCCTTGTGGTTTTAATACAAACTCACCATTCTTACATTTTTTTTTCCTTTGAGTATCTCAACGATGGGACAACATTTTTGACAAATTAAAACGATTAAAATTAATTTCCTGTCATTAATTTCTGATACCGACAAACATTCCAGCACCCACACATATTTAAACTGTTAACTGTTAAAACAACAGTGAAAAGCATTTAAGTACATTGTCTCACACAATTTATAAACAATTTTTATAATGATTGTCCACTCAGTGTCCCTCAGTGTCGTCCGTTGATTACATCATATCCTTGCAAGGAAGTTAACAGGGAGGGAGCTGAAGCGAAGCATGACATAAAGGCGATACGTACACCTGAAATGTAATTGGTGAGGAACACTTAGTGGCTCTTTTAACTTTGTCTAATGTTTTTGTTTTGCTTCGCACAACTTCCTTTAAGGAAATTACTAGCGGACTTAATGGTAGCCACTTGCGATTCGCAGGAAGTTGAGGGTGTACGTTTAGTGGTTGTTCTTGTCAGTGCACCCAAACTGCTGATTATGTGGTCGCTTCGTTGAATTGTGTGGGAAACTCAAAACGTATGTATGTAGATAGATGATCGTTAATGATTTGAATTTTTTGATTTAGAAAAACTTATTCGTCTTAATTGCTTTAGGCACCGCTTATGTGACTACAGCCGAATCGAGAATAGCGCGCTAGTCTTCGCGGCTCAGATCCCATTGGAAACATCAAATACGTGATTTTTGAAGAAAAGTCGTCACCCCACTACTTGTTGTTCAAGCATCCAGTCGACGTATGTACTCGTATGTATGTACGACGCTGTGAATGGCTGCTGGTTACAGCTTCTATGTGCAATAAGTAAGTCCCAGCTCTTGAGAATGTCGAGTAATAGACACATTTGGTTCTTCAGCTATACACTTTCTATTTATAGTAGCGGTATTTGAGGTAAAATGAGCAAAATGATGATTCGCAGGCCTTACAATATCTGTAACCGATCAATTCTCTTCGAATTTCTTTAAAATTTTACCAATTGCTTGAGTAGTTGGACGATTGTGATCACTATAATCTCCTCTTCAAAGCAAGAAACGTGGCCACGTTTGTATTACCATTTTTGTTTTGTTGGCTTTAACACTTTTAACACGTTGTGCGGTTGTTAGGCGATACATTTTCAAGTTTGCCTGACTTTTAACCAAAAAACAAAACATGTTTGGTTTGACAGTTAAATTACGCAGATGTTAAAATACAGCAATGTAATTTTGAAACCACGAAATGGGTAACCCTATACATATATATTCATGTATTTGTATGAGCATACATATCGCGATTCTTAAATTCATGTTTCGATTTTATTATTTTATACATTCACTACAATGAATTTGCAGAGAGACCTCAAGTGTGTGCTTCCACACGTTTTTATAGCACTAGCTTAGCCCACATTTGCAATGTCAGCAAATATGCATAAATTTAAGTTTTTAGCACTAAATCTCCATAATTAATCATAAAATTATACAACACACTTATTTTTATCGAATTTTTTGCACGAAAAGTAAATGCCGAGCAACAATTTCTCTGTTTCTGTCTAATATTTTTTTTTGAGGATTTTTGACATTTCATATAAGAGGGCTGCCACTCTCTTCTGATAGAAATTAATAGGAAATAGTTACCATTTAATTCAGTTTGATTAAATTGCGCAGCTTGGAAGTTTTTAAGTGATTTGTGGTATCTAAAAAAGACATTCGATAATTTTTCATCAAGAAAAATTTCTTTCATGCGCAAAAAGCTATTCTCAGGATCGCCCTGTACTGCCTGCCGTCAGGCATATTTCACGACGCTGACGCTGATATTCCGTAACAATATTCCCAATTAAATTAAAATTTATACATCATACATATTTATGTACATATGTACATATGATTACAATATATTTGTAATAATAATTTGAAAAAATATGTAAACTGTGTGCCTGACAAATGATTATGCGTGTCCGCTGTCAAAATATATTAGTCTCACAGCAAATATACATATGTAGGTATATAGACACATACGTTACTCTACATGTGAGAATCCTGTCAGAGATCCTTTGAGCGAACAAAAAAAAAAACAAAAAGAAAAAATTCAAAGAAATCGCCGCTTTGGCTGACTTGACTGACTGACTGAAATTCATACTTAATTTATGCAATATTTTTGTGCTTTTTTTTCGAGGGACGAACAACAAATCCATTTGTGTGAGTGATGGAATGTCAGTCAGCTAGTAATGCACAACAACAACAAAGAAATCATATTCAGTTTTTTTTTTCAATTTATGCCTAGCAAAATGTATCCTTTTGCTGAGCGCAAAAAATGCAATGCAACCAAGATAATAATAATAACAATAATAACAAATGAAAGAAAGAAAGAAGAGTGAAGGCAAAAAAAACGAAGATGGCACGCAAAGTAATTAAATTCTTGTTAGCTATGGTAAACCCCATAACAGCGCGAAGGGGTTAAATGTTCTATGTTTGCTTGTATGTATGTATGTTTGTATGGCTGGGACTCGTTTTTTATGCACGAGTATGAGTAGCTTGAAGACTTTATTGTAAGCAGTTTTAATGGAGCTGAAAATTATTTGACGCATGAAAATATTAAAATATTTTTTTTTTACATTAAAATATGTTTCGTCATGGCAGCTGAGAAGCGGTTAGGTAAATAATATCATAAGTCACGGAGAGTTAGACTACAATTTTGTTGGTACTGCGCGGTAGGCGGAAGGGCTATATATCTAAGTTCAACTGCCAGCATAGCATCAGCAATTTTGTAACATCCAGAAAGTTAGCAGGAATATTTTCACAAGCCGAACAGTGGCATTATAACCGGCCCTTGATCTGTGATATATATATATATATATAAATGGAGCTTTGTAACCGCTGAAGTGATTTTCGGCCGAGCTCCTCCTCCAATTTGTGGTTTTGCGTCCTGTTTTTCCAGCAAATGGAGGGATCTACTAAGCCGCCTCCGAACTTATTCCATGTCCGTAATACACTCGGAGGGGTGGACATTCCCTGCCGAGAGGCGATCGCAATTAGAAAATTCAACTTAATTTTTTATTTAAATTAATTTTCCATAACTTTTGGATGTTGCTGGCACCGGGATTTGAACCCGAGCCTTCCGAATGTCAGAACGCAATGCTAACCACTCGGCTACCGCGGCCGCCACGGATCACGGATATCACGGATTTGTGATATGGCTATCACATCTGCTAAGTAACTAAGGTTAGAGTTTGCTTGGAACGGAACGTTCCGGAGTACCAAATTCCTGTCGCCGTTTAGTAGTTTTGAGGATATACGAAATCCAGACATAGAGTCATAAAGACAGCTAGCTGCTTTTTTCTCCCGACCAAGAGTTGATGTAAATCGACCACTAACTAACCGGCATTTTCCAGGGTTCGGTGCATGGAGAATGTCTACACAATAATGGAACAACCAGTTCTGAAGTAACACCAAATAGGTCTGGTGAGCTCGTTGGAGGAGGTTTTACTTTTTCCAATAGTACTACGGCAGCCACAATATCCGAGTAGTTAACAGCGCGTCCTACCATTCGGAGGGCGTGGTTCGGCTAACACTTAAGGTCATTATACTCAATGTACGTAGTGGAGCACAAGGAGCCTATAATTTGCTTTACAGTCGGAACTCACGGTGAGGTCCGCAACCCTCTCCTGGCCACTTTAACAAAACTCCAAACCAACCTTTTTGAGTGAAATAGAAATCGGCCTAAGGAAAAATAGAATTCGCGTAAGGCTTTAAATGCTAAGTTTACCCAACTTGATATTCCACTTCTGAATTCCATTGATTTTTCAAAACAGAAAAATTTCAGTAAAAAATTAGAGGGCCTCGGTAGGGACCCAGAGTGTATTTCAGACACCCGTCAGCCGTGCGTAGATGGCTTAGTGTAAACTGAAGATTCCTTCGTATGTTGGAAAACATCAAGATGCATACAACAAATTAGGGGAGGAAGAACTCGTCCGAAAATCAAGTCAAAGGTTACAAAGAGGCAATTATAACTGTCTGATACATGATAGAATCTAATATACGACATGGAACAGACTTATTCCACAGCAGGATATGAGATCTCACTTTTTTCCGTCCCAACCTGGTATAATTTTATGACGGAGACCCCAGCTTTGGGTAAGGAATGTCCCGTCTCAATTTGGAGATGGACTAAAAGTGTTGGTCTCTCTCTCTGTTGTTAAAAACATAAACACGGATATCACAAATCGGAGCTGAAGCTCAGCCGGTCTAAGCGTTTATTTACATTTTACATACAATACAATATACAAATTTTGTATGCTAATAATAGAGATGTTTTTGGGAAAGCAAAAAACAGGAAAGAAATCTGTCTTTTTAGTCTGCCCTACAATAAAAACCCGTTATTGAGTTTTCAATCCAACCGCTGATCAATTAGCCAACACACTTGTAAAGAACTGCTCGTTTTCGCGGAGCGAACCAAAGCGTAGGTCAACAGCGCTGATCACTTTCACATGTCTCCCAGCGCAGTTCGACCTCGTTCTCTAGACAAGACAAGTTTGTAGGAACCACAACAACAACCAGCCGAAAGTAACAACTTTATACCCTCTGACCGGCGCTTTCTTTATTTATATTTAAATAAACATGTTGACATTTACAACTAACTGTCCGATGCGACATAACATAACCTATAAGTGCAAGCCTACGCTAAAGGCAATCAGGGAAGGCAAAAAAAGAAAAAAACTAAGAAAAGAAAAGGAAAAAAGGTTAAATTACCCTTACAAACTAGCTAATATTTAGCGTGTAACGGGAAAATGGACAGTATGCGTTGAAAAGTGGTAAGCCCGCGCAGGACATGCCTGAAGAGTTGTTGTCTCACAAGAAAACCGGCCTAATAAATATTTTGACATTTCGTAACACATCATTGACATGTTACATATGTACTCGTACATATGTTTGTATGCACGCATAACAGGATCATAAAACGGGACAGTTTTCACTAGATATAAACTAAGTATGAGTACGTGTGTGTGTGTTTAGTTGTCTGCCCGCGAGGCATTTGACGACGAAAGGATGCGCCTAAATGATTTTTATTTGTTTTCTTTTATTAGCTGGTGACCACATTTCCACACGTTACATGCACAGTACATACACGTTTGTATGTATGTATATAGTTCAATGTAACAACCGTATGTATGCACGCCTGTGCGCTTTTCTGAGTGACATGCGACAAGCGACTTGAGAATGTCTAAACGCCAATACAAATAGTAATCCTTCGGCTACACAGATATGTAGATAATACATACATATCTACATGTACATAGATGTATTTATTCACAACACTTTCTTCGAGGTTTTTCGCTTGCCACACCACTTTTGATTGAAACAAACAAAAAAAAAATTATGATGAATTGTTTGAAATGTCAGATTTTCGGGATTATCGATTGTTGTTTGGTACACAGAGGTGCATGGGACAGCTGTCATAACTGCAGTGTCGCATGCATGAATTATGCATGTAAAAATATTTAAACACAACTCAACTTTTGTGGAAGAAATTGAAAAGAAAAAAATGAAAGACTAAGCATGTAATAAAGAAAAAGAAAGGTGTTAAGGTCTTTTCTTCGCACTCGTATGCTTGTTGTTTGTGCTTTGATTGTTTGTGTTGGCATTTTCATTGTAGATATGTACATTCCAACGTGTTAAAGATAGAACAAATGTATTATACTTTAGGGATTGCTTAAGTAGGATTTTATTAATATTTACAATTTGTAACAAAATAAAAAATATAAAAAAAATCATTTCAAAAATTTAGGTTATGTCAATTGGAAAATGAAATGTCTTAGTACTTGGGTAATTGCAGTTGAGCTGTTATAATTATTGTATTTGTATATATTTGCATATGTAAGGATATTTATAGATATGTTTGTTTTTCTAAAGGAAGCGGTTGGGCTTTTACTTGCATAACTCAAAGCACGTCAATAAGTTCATTTTGGGTGTATAAAGAGGAGGTCACACACGGTTTATGTGCATATATGTACAAATGTATGTTTGTTTCTATTTAAAGATGTACGTATGTACATACACATTCCCAGCACATAAATCAGTTGGACAGCTGAAGACGGCGGCGCTAGGGTCAGCTATGCAGGCGCAATATATGTATGTACATACGTATGCTCTACTTAAAGACTACACACTCCTCTCACCCAGCCAATTTCACCGGCGTGCCCTGCGCCCCTACCACACAACTGGCGGTTGACTAATCTAGATTAGCACAAAAACAAAATCAAAGTATCAGAGCAAAGCAAAAAAAAAATTTCAAAAAAAAACTTCTGCAATTTTTCGCCCCAGACAACAGCTGTGTCATTTGTCCACTGCTGCGGCCGCATAAAAGCAACAAACTTTCTTCCATTCCACTGTATGTGCTCTGCATTGCTGCTCCAGTTGCATAATCTTTTTTCGTTGAAGGCGAAAAATCACATTTTCCCTACGTCTATTTATGTACATACATATAAATATGTACATATAAATATATACATATGTATGCATGTCTGTTGCTTCTGCTGTTTTGCTTGATTGCTTTTCTTTAGCGAAAATCTTATAAATTATATTCGCAATTTGTATGTGTCCAGCGCAGTAAAGGTAGAGGGGAAAAATGTAGGAAATGCATCTGTTGGTTTGTGTGTACAGACGTGCAATGAGTGAGATGCGTAAAATTGTTGGAATTTTTTTTTTCCAGGACAGACGCTTTGTATGACCATAACGAATGATTATGTGGGTTGAAGAACCTATAAGAAATCGTTTGCAAAAGTGCATAAAACCGAATAAATCCACGTATATAATAAATTGTCTCTAGTTTGATGATAAAATCGTTTAAAATTGTAGTTGTTGTCATAAATTTATGACGAAGCATATTTCTAACTCATTCTATGGCAACTGTGATATTTCCCTCTACCAAAAAAAAATATCGATAATTTCTTGTTATCGACAAATAGTCGATGCCTTTGTCATAGAAAAACTTTTTGGACATTGCTTTTTTATATTTTAGTGGTGTTGTGGACGCAAAATTTCAATTATGATTGCTTCATCGAAGTATTTTAAGTTGATTAAAATAAAACTTAAGCAATAGGAACTGATGAGTGGGAAGTTATAGTGAAAATTTGTAAAGAGCGCAAAGTCATGCGAACTGCTGCTGCTACTGCGGGGCAGAAGTCTTTTGCCATCCATCAACGAAAGTCATAAAGCTAGTGATGAATATGCTTCTAAGCTTCCTGGTGGGCACCCAAGTAAGTTGACGGCATGAGAAAAAACGTTTTGTTGCACATTTCGTTAAAAAAATTCCAAGGAGACCGAACAACAACAACTACATTATTTCTGGATAGCAAGCTGCTGTGGAAGTTCAACGTACAGGAGAGGGGGGAAAAGATAGAATAATAGAAAATGTTATCGGCTAAACTTACACACTGCTGCAGCACTAATCGAAGTCAATCCTGCTCTTGTTGCTAGTTTAGTATGGTGGAACGCGGCTATGAAAAACCTGTATACCGGAAGCCATTGGAAAGGAAAAAGTGAATCGCTGCATCTTACTTAAAAGGAGCGCTAATAACGTCGACTGCACTTCGAAAATTACTCGATCTACTGCCAAACGATAGTGTGTTGGAAAAGATGGCAGTGAAATCGGTTGTTAAATGGAAGGTTTTTGATGAATTCTCTGCCAAAAACTGCGGGCATAACTCAAGGCAAAAGCAAGGAAAGAGCATACAGAGCGTTTTACCTGGGAAAGAAAGTTTCAGGCTATATTAAAGAAGACGGTGAATGGTAGTCTGCCAACAGAACTTACAACATTTAAACGGAGAGACTGACCCGGAGCGGTCGGAATGTATTGCGCTTAGCTGGACTTCGGACAACTCTTTAAGATACCGGATCACTGCAACATTTTTCAAGGAACGGTCTTTGCTGTAAAGAACTCTACTCAGCTAACTAATGCCGCGGGATATAACATTAAATATAAATACATTGACAGTCAGGCCAGTGAAGCAACTGAAATCCAGGCCATAAGGGCACCGAGGGTATGAAATAGGACAATAGGAGATGGTGCTATTTGCCCGACAACGGAGCCATACGAACGAAGAATACTTGAAATTGTAAGAAATGTTATGTAGAAGCTGGAAGACGGTTTAAATGGAAAAGCTTAATGGTTTACAAGACCGCCAAGACAATGTACAAAGGAAGCCAAGGGTTACACTGGAATTTTTTATGCGAACTCGAAAGGACTGCAAGGCGGTTGTAAGCCAAGTGGTAGGATTTTACTTGCACAAAACATAAGTGCGTATAGCATCTCTCATTAATTCACATGAAACAAGTTTCTTCCTTGGGCGCAGTAATTAAAACTACTAAGCTGCCACGCCTCCCATTTCGCTCGTTCCTTCCACATCACTTAATTTGACAATCGAAAGTGCTTTGGCAAGCCTACGAGCAATTACCAATTTCCAATTGTAATCAAGGATTCCCTTTTTCACATTCACATTGCAGCACAAGAAATTTGCACAGGATTTTGATTATGAAGGAAAATCTGCAGGCAAAAAGAGCACACGACGTATGGTCTGATGGTGCAAACTGTCGCACATAAATTGTAATTTACTTTATGCCAAATTGCATTGAATTTACGATGAGGCTGTGGCAACAAACATGAAATTATCCTTTCGTTTTTTTTTTTTCGTTCGTTGGTCGTCAACTTCATTAACGAACGGCTTTGTTCGGGCGATACACATATGCATGTATGTACAATATGTAGCGTTGTGCGAAGATGCGTAAAAGGTGGAAGTCAACTCAAAGGAAGTTGCTCTAAATTATTTGCAATAATTGCATTGTGACATTTGTTTCGAACTACTTTCGTGTGTGTGTGTGTGTGTGCGCGCATATCCTTCCCACTGCTGCTACTACTCGGCAGTTCGTGTAGGGTCCTTGAGCACTTACGAGTTTTCTCATTACCTTCACATTGTTTTCTTTTCAAAGATTTTGTCTGTTTCTCTCACTGGCGCTGTCTAAGTGCAGCTTCTGCTGTGATTTACGCACGTCAAATACTCAATCCCTGCTGCATGTCCTGCTGCAATGCCAAAATGTCCTATCGCTGTTGTTGTACTCTGAGTGCGAAAAGTTATGAGCATAAACATGGCATAGAGAACAAAAGGATTTGATTTTATTTGCTTTAAGAGTTGGCAGAAGTGGAAAATGTAGAGCTGGCAGCCGCAGGGAACAGGAAGTTAAGTGTATTGTACATATTGTACAAACACAAAATACTACTGATGATGATACAATATGAAAATAAAAACATTTAATTGTGAGGAGGCTAAAAGAATGTTGGCTAAAATAGCAAAATGACATTTTTATTTCTGCACTTCCGTTCTCACTAAGGATATTCTACTACTATTCTACTGCAATTTGACGTAAAAAGGATTTTCTGCCAAAAGTCTACCCAATATATATGCCACATGTTATGAGTTACTTTCCATTTTCGTTGGTTAATTTCTCTTCCATCTCCTTCTCAGTTGGTAGAAACAATAATTTACTTTCCTTATTGATGTCTACTTCACTGAGAGTGTGCTCCTGGCTCATGTGTGGAGCTCTATCCATTCGTTCGGTTTTCTGTCTGTATAAGCCTTTCTGTTCTGTAGAGACCATACAATGTTCATCAATTTCTCGAACTCTCGACGTTTTATGTATAACTAATACACTGTGGGTGTAGATTCCTTTGCAGTCCTTCCTCGTTATTGAAATCGGTCTGTCTTACGGGTTAGTTTAGATTGAAGTGTTTGCATCAGCTCACTTAGTCCATCCATTGTATTGCCACTGAGGATCTCAATGATCCACATCCGTTAGTTAGCCATAACTATGCGTGTAGTTTGCTAAGCTTTTTCTCTCAAGTCTCTAAAGGTTGTCGCCTCTAGACCTACTCTTTCAAAGTGCGCGGCGTTCCCAAAGGAAGTACCTGCAGGCTTCAGCATCTTCCTCCTCTCAACACAACTGCTACAGAGGTCGTTTGATGCTACATATAACTTCGCGCCTGTCCAAATGAAGATGCTCACATCACTGTTCACCAGCGGTGTAAAGGACAAAGGCATTCATTAGCCTCCAGTCGCTAGTCAAACCAATGTGTGAAGTTGGAAAAACAGAGCAATCGACGTATCTTTGCAACCGCTATTCTGCTCCTCCAATGTGCGGGACGTTGGTAGAGAAGTGTCTTAAGATCTGAGGTTCTTTCTGCTCTCTACAACTCCTACAGAAGTGGTTTGATGGTATGCCCAGCCTCCCTGCGTGTCTACCTAAAAAAAGATGTCTAGTAAAAAGACAAATCGATTTCGACCCTCGAGTAGACTCCGCCACTGATTTGGTTATCTAGTTTTGACCCATCCATATGGCATATCTTAAAAGTTTCAATAGTTCCAGTGTTCTAGGGTACTCAAATGATTTATGGAAACACGATACACGATAGTGAATTTGTTTATCTAATTTTTTTAAGTATCGAGAGGAGAACAAAAACATGACAGAGTTTTGTCTAAATTACTCCCACATTGCCTAGCGTTTGTTTTTGCTACGAAATCTGCCAAGAGATTCATTACGAAGCATCTCACATATCCCAGTTGATATTAAATTTAGGCTGACTTCTTAAATCTTTCAAAGCATCACTATACGCTTGAGGAGACAGTGAATATGAGCACTTCTTGTTAATTTGAAGCTCATTATTAGTGATTACAGATTAGGCACAGGTGCTTAGCTGAATATGTATTATGTGTATGTGTATTTATGTAAATTTTTTTGGTTCCTTAGCACTAATTTTGATTGAATTCTTGCTGGCTTACTGTCGCCTAGCTTCACTGATGCTACAAAATCCTCGGATATAGGGGAGTCGCTCTCAAAGGAATTTTACCCAAAACTTTAGATGAACATGGGAAGAAATTACAATTGAAGGCAACGAAAATGTCTCCAACATTTTTCCACTTCTGGCCAGAACCAACAAGGCTTCCTCTATTGATGAATCGTCGCGCAGTAACTGAACACATTCAACTTCCATAAGTACATTTTTAACTATTCATCTGTTTAAAGTTTATTTTATTTGTATAAATTTGTATAAAACTCTATAAAAGTTCACTTTTCAATCGACACCACTCTTTTTAATTTATTTTAATTTATTTAATTTGTAAACAAGCCATATCAGCTGTCAGCAAGATACCATTGTGAACTAATGAAACGAGCGCAATTCACAATGGCGCAATTTAACCTTGAATGTTTTTTGTAAGCTGAATGAAAATTTGTGCGATTAAAAATTAATGTAATTAAATATATCTATACATATGCATACACATGCATACCTATTTACAAGTACACATATTCATACAATACTATATGAGTTTTCAGTTGTCCTCTATGGTATCTTGCGCTTTTAATTAAAAACACGAAAAAGCATCGATAATAGAAAAATATTTACATACATATGTACATATATACAAATGTTTATTTATGCTATTTAGTTATAGTTTGTATTTCCCACATGCACTGTAAATACATACGTGTACATAAATCATGCATTTAAAACGCACAAAAAAAGAAAAGAAAATCAATATGAAAATCACAAAATCAACAAAACAATAACGAAATACAACAACAAAAGCCTAAATACACAAATTATGCCACCCTACATTTCCCCTCGCCGCGCTAATTAATCATTTCCACACTCACACACTCTCTAAAGGCGAATTCAAATCGCATTGCGTGCGAAAGGATTGCGGCACACACTCAAAGGATATTCAAACACAATGGTAAAAACACACAAAAATACAAGAAAAACACACATGCTTAGCGTTAGTTTTACATTTGTAAGCGGTTTGTGCATTGTTAACGATTTGTGGCCGAGAAAAAAAAATGGAAAACCGAGAAAAGCGTTCAGCGTTGCATTGCATGGATATTGCGAAAAGTCGCAAGGATAACTAATCAAAAGCGCATAATTCATTGTTTGACAGTTCTTTTTTTTCGTCTTGTTTCTGCACTACTTTTGGCAAAAGTAAATCCTTTTTTTGCGCTTGAATAATCTGCCGCTGCGGTTGGTTATTGGGGAAAGGGTGTGTAGTGAAGGGGGAAAGGGTGAAAGTGAATGGTATTTTGTGTGTGTGTGTTTCTTCAGGATTTTCACCACAATTCGCAACACTTTTCAACAGTTTTTTTGGAAGAAAGGTAGTGTTTATTTAAGGAAAAGCGTGTGAATTGTGTGATATCTCCGATAAATTAATGCTAAAACTGAAGGAAATCACGTGATAATAAATATATATTTTTTTTGAGTAACCAGAGAGTTATAATGGGCAACGTTGCCATATATACAATATTTCGAAAAAAATATAATAAATAAAAAATAATGAAATATATGATGAAATTAAATTAATATAATTAAAAATTATATAAAATAAAAATAAATAAGAAAGAAAATTAAATTAAATGAATAAAAATAAAATGAAATAAAATAAAATGAAATGAAATAAAATAAAATAAAAATAAAATAAAATAAAATAAAATAAAAATAAAATAAAATAAAATAAAATAAAATAAAATAAAATATAATATAATAAAATAAAATAAAATAAAATAAAATAAAATAAAATAAAATAAAATAAAATAAGATAAAATAAAATAAAATAAAATAAAATAAAATAAAATAAAATAAAATAAAATAAAATAAAATAAAATAAAATAAAATAAAATAAAATAAAATAAAATAAAATAAAATAAAATAAAATAAAACAAAATAAAATAAAATAAAATAAAATAAAATAAAATAAAATAAAATAAAATAAAATAAAATAAAATAAAATAAAATAAAATAAAATAAAATAAAATAAAATAAAATAAAATAAAATAAAATAAAATAAAATAAAATAAAATAAAATAAAATAAAATAAAATAAAATAAAATAAAATAAAATGAAATAATTATAAAATAAAATAAAATAAAATCCAAAAAAATAAAATAAAATAAAATAAAGTAAAATAAATAAAATAAAATAAAATAAAATAAAATAAAATAAAATAAAATAAAATAAAATAAAATAAAATAAAATAAAATAAGATAAAATAAAATAAATTAAAATAAAATAAAATAAAATAAAATAAAATAAAATAAAATAAAATAAAATAAAATAAAATAAAATAAAATAAAATAAAATAAAATAAAATAAAATAAAATAAAATAAAATAAAATAAAATAAAATAAAATAAAATAAAATAAAATAAAATAAAATAAAATAAAATAAAATAAAATAAAATAAAATGAAATAATTGTAAAATAAAATAAAATAAAATAAAATAAAATAAAATAAAATAAAATAAAATAAAATAAAATAAAATTAAATTAAATTAAATGAAATAAAATAAAATAAAATGAAATAATTATAAAATAAAATAAAATAAAATAAAATCCAAAAAAATAAAATAAAATAAAATAAAGTAAAATAAAAAAAAAATAAAATAAAATAAAATAAAATAAAATAAAATATAATAAAATAAATAAAATAACATAAAATAAAATAAAATAAAATAAAATAAAGTAAAATAAAATAAAATAAAATAAAATGAAATGATATGAAATAAAATAAAATAAAATAAAATAAAAAAATCAATTAAAGTAACATAACATAAAATAAAATAACAAAAACCAATTAAAGTAAAATAAAATAAAATAAAATTAAATATAATGAACTAAGTATAGCAATTTCCCGGTCTGTTATTAAGCAATTTCTATTTCTTTTTAAAAAGCTAATAGTATTTCATCTCCTCGACGTAATGATTTGCTCTGTCTCTCTGTTTAAGATATTCACACCAAATTATCCTTGAGAAAATTATAACCTCGGATAATAGAAATTTGAAGCATTTTACATACAAATATTTCGGGAAAACCAATGAAACGCATGAAATGCTTATTGAAATACCGTTAAACGAATAAAAACCCATGCTAATTGCCCATTTTCGATGTGTTTGCGGTTGGGTTGGTCATTAAATGGAAAAAGAAATCTCAGAAAAAATTACAAAAAAAAAAACAAAATTCTGCTCTTAAAAAATTCAAACCATAACCAATAGCGGCGCTTATGGAAGGAACATTTATTTATATATGTATATATGTACACCCTGTACATATGTATGTATGGCTACTAATGATGTGCAAATGTGCAAAGGTGCAGTACATTATAGGTATGTGAATGTGTATGTATGCGAGTATGTCAGCATATGCTTCTAAAGGATCAATATGTAAATTTGTTCATAAGTACATACATACATACATATGTTTGTATATTATGGCACATCTTTCACGGTACTTGACTTGTTGTAGTTTAAGAAAACAGTAGAAACAAGAATGGAGAGGCTATAAAGGTTACTTAAGTGGCAAGGAAAAGGACATTTACTTTTTAAGCGGCGAGTTTATCTGCTAAATGGAGTGGAAAAGGTTGTTTTGTTTTTTTTTTTTAATGACAATGACAGTTTATATACATAAATATGTATATATGTATTTACATATTATATATTTAAAAATTTTTTTATTGCACTGAAAGCGTAACTAGCAACAGCCAAAGCGCATGCAATGCATTTTTTTGCTGTATTTAAATAAGCCATCTTTTCGTTAAGCTTTCATGGAGCTTTATATGGGGAAGCTGTATAAAGCATTCTAGATAATTTCAAAATTATGAAAAAGTATATAAGAGGTTGCTTGACAACAGTGGAATCGCCTTAAATGCTCTTTTACGGTTATTTAAATATATTATAACATAATTCCCAAAAGCTTTTAAGAAGCTTTCTAGGAAAAATGTCTATAAAGCTTAATTGTCAAGCTACTTAACAATAGAAAAGCATTTTTTCAGCATTCGAAAATGTATTACTTTTGTAAAGCTTTCGTGGAGCTTTCATGGAGCTTTATATTAGAATGCTTTATAGAGCTTACACGTTTTTAAAGTAACCTTTTTCATGTTTTTCACATACTTAAAATATTTTTTTCTTCGATTATATTAATATATTATATCATAAGTCGTATGATATTTAAATGAGCTTTTTTGAAGAGCACCTTAAAACATAATTTTCAAGTTACATAGCACCAACAGAAGTTCGTGCAAGGAATTTTTAAATTTTTTCAGCATTCGAAAATGTATTAATTTTGACAAGCTCTTATGAAGCTTTCTTCGAGCTTTATATTAGTATGCTTTGTAGAGCTTACACGTTTTTCAAAGCAAGTTTTTCTAATCTTTTCAGAAGATTTAAGAGCGTTTTTTTAATATTTAAATAATTTCGCTGAGCTTTTATTAAGCTTTATATTAAAAAGCTACATAAAGCTTAGCAACAGAGATGCTTTAAATGAATTTCCATTCTTTATAGCATTCAATTATGTGATAACCCCTGGGAGCTTTCACCGAACTTTTTAAAGTAAATAATTTTTCCTCCTCTTTTCTTTTTAATATTTTCAATTTAACAGACATTTATTAACCTAAAAGATGATTTAAAACATTATCCTTACTCTCCCTGCGGACTTCCCGCTTCTACGTAACCTAACAACCTGTCGCTTTGACGTCGCTGCTGATCAAAATCAACGCAGGATGTAAATGTCATTATAGTCAGCTTTGATAAATGTCATGAGAAATTGAGCAAAATAATTTTTATAAAAAAAATATTAACAACATTTCAACACGCGAAAACATTGTTGCATGTCCTATTTACCCTTACACCTACCCGCGCGCCAGTTCGCTTTCAAATCTTGACACCCCAGCTCCGTATGTAGGTAAGAATGTAAATTATAGTCTAACTAAATTAAGGAAAACCACTTCCTCTGTCATCCTAATTTTTTCACATTTACTACATACGATACGATCTCGTTTCACAACACGAGGACTTTGAGAATATGCCGCAGCTACCGCTGGAATGTGTGAGAGCGTCTAAAGGCGCAATCAAAAGATTTTATCGCCACATCAACCAGGCAGAGTGTGAGTGCAAGGTATTGAAAAGGCGCATAGACAGAGAAAAGCAACCCTAGAAGAGCCATTGAGGGTAAATAGCGTAATGTCCTGTGAGCTCACTGAGAGCCAACGGAAATTCCGTTGCTCTGCTAGTATTACTCCGTTTCACATGACTGCAAGAGCATATTACGTCTCTTAATTAGCTACGGCAAGAGCGCCTGCATACACGTATATGACGCAATGAGCGAACTGCTCTAGTTTACGTCAACAGGGTTGTTACACTTCCGAAATGAGGGTTGTTGGTGCTGCCTCTACGAGCGGCTGGCGTATAAAAGCGCCTCTGAGCGCATAGACTCGTTAGTTTGTCAGCAAATGTGAGCGTGTGCACTATACCAAGTGAAATTGACGAAGCTCACGATAATTTTGTGAAAATGTTAAAGTGGACAGCGTCAGCGCAGAAGCTGAATCAGCTCACGCCGAGCATTAAAACCATGCGTTCGCCGCATCCCCTCGCAAACGAGGTAAAGCGCCGCCGACGACGCGCAACTATTAACAGCAAGGAGAACCTCATACCATATACCTCGACACCGATGGTGGCGTGTGAGTGGCGTAATAGCCCACTAGGGCTTTCACCCTTAACGGATATTTTGAGCGCCACTGCAAAAGCAACACACACCACCAGCGTGGCGCAGCGTACACCAGAACGTACTTCACAACAAGTTGGTAGCACATATGTGGAAAACCGACCGCTACCCACTAGGCGGCACTCGACAGTTGGTATCTCGCTGCAGGCGGCGGTGGCGGCGCCTACTTACGCCTCTACGCTGCCACGTTTCGAGGAGGAGTACTCGCCTAGCACCGCGCTGCACACGGGACAACAAGTGGCACTGCGTGGTCTACTGCCCGATCCCTTCGTAAGTAATTTGCGTTACTTCAATACACCGGAGCTGGTCAAACGGCGACAGCAGGAGGCGCAAGAGCAGTTGAAGGCCACACGCAAGTCCTTGCCGCGTAAGTTGGAACAAGATTTTGCCGAAATCGCGCGTGAATGTGTGGGTGTAAACCAAGTGAAACACAACACCGACAAGCATAACAACAACGTCACACACTCCGCCGCTATGAGCGATCAAACATTGGACAAACTCATTGACGCCATACTCGACTCGGCGCGCAAGGATGAGAAAAAGAAAGTGCGTACACGCAAATCATTCAATCTGCGCCGTCGCACGTTGCTCAAGCACCAAACAGCGGAAAAAGTGCCCGAATTAGTGCTCTCACCCTCCTATGCCGCCGGCGATGATCCAGCGAGTGATTTGAGTTTTCTACTGGTGGAACCGGCGTTGAAGCACATAACACCACCGACGCCAATGCCAGCCACTCCACTGTCCGGTACGCTCTTCACTGCGGAGATGTTACAAAAAATGCCAACGCCTGCAAATATCTCGGCAGGCAGCAACTCTCAACACTTTCTACGCTCAACCACAAGCAAAGCGCGCTTGGATAACACCTTTCAGCTGGAGACGCCGGTGCGTGCGCCCATGCAGAGGAAACGGCAGCGGCGGAAAACTTTGGCAACGCCAATAGTGGGTGCGGCGAAACGTTTCAAGACGGAAGGCAGCAAATTCTTCGAAGTAGGATTGGCGCTGCCGTCGATTTATGTCTGATGTCTGTTGTGGTAGGATTGTTGGTGTAGCTGCTGTTGTTGTTGTACGAATTTATTACCGCTTAAGTTAATCGATATTTAAATAATTAATTGATTTTTGTTGATTTGTTGACAAACGGGGGGAAAATGTTCGCTTATTACGCTTTTAGTTATTTAAGTCAATTATTTATATATTTATAAATATTTATTTTTATTATTAGCTAATTTATATAGTAAATTATTAAATTTAAGTCGCGCTATTTATTATTAATGAATTAATATTTATTTTAATGTCATCATCATCGGTCTTTATCTTCGTCGTTGTTCCTTTATGGTCTTGTCTAGAATTTTATTGAATGAAATAAACGCAAAAAAAAACTTTTTTCACAACGAAAATATTATTTATTTTTATTTTTATTAAATTTTTTTCACTAACAATTGTCTTAAAAATTATCTAATTTAATTTCCGTGCGTGCGTGCTCTGCTTGTATTGTCAAACGGCAACGCAGCGAGTCAACGCATGAGTTCCGTTCACCCAGCCAGCTGTGTAATCGATAACTTTTGATCATATCGTTGAAGGGAATTTAATTTATGGCTTTCCGATGGCCAACCCTTTCATTTCTTCGGCTTTAAAATAAAACGCAAATTAATTATTGAGCGTTTGGTGAAATTAATAGACAAGAAAATTAAAATTGAATATCAACGTTTGTTGGTTAGCGAAACAGGTTGTTGGTGGTGAAGAAGAATAGTAAGAAAAACGCCAACAGCAGTGAAGAGGAATGGTTGGCTGCGTTGACGTAGGCAGTGCAGCTGTTGAGTTTTTTTTTTCTTTCGAAGGTACGGGGAAAATGTGTAGAAATTTTAAAGAAATGTTAGAGGAAGTTGAAAATAGATAAAAAGAATTTAAAAATTAAGTTTAATTAAAAGAGAAAATATTTTAAATAAAAACTAAAATAATAAAAAAAAATATATTTATCTAAAAAAAAAACAAAAATAAAATCGCAGTACACGAAGAGTGGAGTTTCTTATCGGAAATCGACGAAATATTTGAGAGTTTTATAAAAACCATTGAAGAAGTCTGCGCAAAGCGGCAAGACAAGTCTTGGATGATGGTAAAGTTTAAAAATTATAAGACGGAATTGTCGAAGTGTCCATAACAAAGCTAAACGTTTTAATACGAATAAATGCTTGGATATAATATAAATATAAGTTAAGGAAGCCAAAGCGCGCCAAGTAGATACGGAACTGACTGTAATTGGTATTTCCAATCGGCGCCAAGTCGTGAAAAGTAAGAATGAGTGGCGTAATGTTGTTATCTCGACTATAAACGCGTAAGCGGTGTCTACGCCAGTAAAGAAGAATATACTCATACATATGTACATAAAAGGATTAACCATACCATTACACTACATCCGCCAGCATTTTCTTTGAGTCTTCTTCTTTTGATCAATGCACGTGGAATCAACCAATTGTAACAAGTAAAACAGTTAGACCGCCATAAAGTCGCTCAGCGCATGGCACGCCTACCAATTAGCTAAGCCATTTGTTTACTTAGGCTTTGTTAGTACAAACGAGTCAGACTCCGACGACTCAGGTGTGTTGTGCACTTACATATGTACATACATGACTGGCATGGTTTATTGGCATGTTACACTACACGCTGCTTGCATACATGCATAGGTACATATGTAGGTATGAGACTCACGCCTATTAATGCTTCCCGCATGCATCAGCAGGTCGGTCGTGCAGCTGTCACCAACCAAAGATCGTCTATCAATTAGTGCGACACTTGTTGGCACGTCAACGCCCTCTTTAGTTGATGCCTCATTGTCATACCTACGTACATATATACATACAAACAAATGAGAGAGGCACAAATATTTTTTTATTTTTTATCCTTATTTTTTAATATTTTTTATTTTTACTTTTTCTTATTTTTCTACCAAAAATTGTGTTTTCTTTACACCAGAGCTTCTGCCTCGTAATCCTGTTTATCGTGCGAAAGGTTTTTCTATTTCCCCACAAACAAAATTTCTAATTCGCTTTTTTTCGCAGAGTTTTTATTGCCTCATACCGAGGGTTTGTTTGGTGTGTTTTGTTTTTGTTCCAAATGCGTAACGGATTTGGATTAGAATTTTATTTCTCTGTTGTGCTCGGTGTTCCGTGTCATTCCCTTTTTGTTTTTGTAGTAGGAGTGTTGGCTTCGTCTGTTGATTTGTTGGTCGTTACCTCGTCAATGATCGCGCACGTGTCGCTTGTCTGCCGGGAATGACAAATTGAAATTTGGTTTGGCAATTTCGTAGGTTTGGTGTTTCGTAGAATTTCGTAGAAACGAACCTGCTGGTTTTGCCTCATAGCAGAGGTAATTGCTTAATTGGATTTGCGGTTTGACGTGGGGTGTGTTACTTTTCTAATTGAATAATTGCTATTTGTGGTTTAGTCAGGTGTAAACGAAATAAACGCTGACTTTTTTTGTGGGGATAAGGGTTTGAAATGAAAGAACTTCGAAGCAGGCGCAGAATATTTTAGTCGTTGGCGGAACTCGCAGTGTGGATCTGAGCTCAGCAGAGCGATAGTCGGTGCTGAGAATGTTTCGGTAATGACACTCCTTAAAGCCCTCCTTTGGCGTTCTGATCGGATCTAAGCAATACGGCACCAAATCGGAACTGAAAAAATCGACATCGAACGAATAAACTCCGAAAGAGAATAGTCTAAAAACATCCCATAGATGCAGTGAAAGCGTGAAGTGAAGATAGACCCACCGACTCATTTCAAATCTAGAGGTAGAAAGCGTAGAAAGAGTCCATAACCACGTCATAGGAAGAGCAAAAGCATGAAGGGAAGATAGATTCGCCGTCTACTTTCAAATCTAGAGGTAGAAAGCGTAGAAAGAGTCCATAACCACGTCATAGAAAGAGAAAAAGCATGAAGGGAAGGTAAACCCGCCATCGCATTCCAAATCCAGAAGTAGAAAGTGTGGAAAGAGTCCATAACCATGCCATAGAAAGAGCTAAAGCATGAAGGGAAGGTAGGCTCGCCATCTCATTCCAAATCTAGAAGTAGAAAGTTGTGGAAAGAGTCCATAATCACGCCGTAGAAAGAGCAAAAGCATGAAGGGAAGGTAGACCCGCCGATTGTGATGTCAGGATTACGACCGCCATTTCGATGCATTCCAACAACAACGATCTATGAGTGAGCTTTAGAAGTTTTGAGAAAGATTTACGAAGTTTTGCGTTTAGGAAACGCCACGCTGACTAGGCCTTAGCAATGTAGTCACAAGCGCTCCAGGTTTGAAGCCTTACAAGGCAGTGTGCGCCGGTCGCAGCAGAAGAAGAGGGAAAAAGAGAGAGACAAACTGTCACTTAGTATCCTATTAAGACACTTAATTAATGTAATTTTTCAGACCAGAGGAAGAAAGCGATCACCGCACCTTCGCAGAGAACAAAAGTGAAAAGACTCGCCTTCACTTCAAACCCCTCCAATTGGAGCCCAAGTGGCAAGAGGAAGTACTATCTAATCGTACGCTCACTAAACCTAAAGCAGAATAACAAAGAATGTGGTGGTATCGAATTAAGATCCAATGACGAGGCTGGCTAGGCCTGATGGTCTGCGTGCAAGCACACAGAGTTTTCGATGCCACTCCTGCGGGTAGCAGTGTAGGGAGAAGAAGACCTCCATTACGTTCGAAGGATAAATTGGTGTAGGACCTGTCTTCAGTTGGAGTCTAAATTGTGTAAACAAGAAATAATATAGATTTTCTATTATCAGAAGTGGGATGTATGTTACGTTAAAGATGATGAAAATGTCCCCTCCAAGTGGGGAGCAGCGTACTTCCTTTATTACCGTCATTTAGATGTCTCTATTAAGACATTTAATTCATGAATTTCGTCAATCAATCGACCACTGTGTGCGCCTGCGGCCATAAAATCAGCTGTGAGTACGAATATTTGTACTCCGCACCGCCAAATATGGCACCACAACTAATACATGGACGAAGTCAAGACTCCGTTGACTGAGAGCGGCAGCTCGTGTACTCTTTGCGTACGCCTTCGGTTTCATGCCCTTGAGCGTCGTGCAACCTTTACTTCATCTACGTCTTATTCTTCCTCTCCTTGCTTGCGCGTGCAACGTTCAATGCTTGCGCGGCTTGGTTGCAAGGCGTAATTTTTAATTTTCGATTTCAATTTACAAAAAAAAAATGAGAGAAATGAAATCTGGTTGCCTTGAAATGCTGTTTGCTGTTTGCTGCTTCCGTTTCTGTTTTCGGCAGTTGCACCTTTGAGGACTGCGTTCACGCTGCAAGCAAAGTTGGACTGACTCCCGTCTGCTTCTGCGCCTTTGCGGTCATTGCCGTGGGCAAATTTGTGAGTTCACTCGGTTGAAGGATGAAGGCTGGTAGCTGCTCGATGAAGAAAAGGACGAAAGTGCAAAATGCTAGAGGACGAAAGGAGTTTGCTGTGCAATAATTTGTAATTTGCAAAAATTAAGTCAGCATCTGTGGTTGCGTACCTATATGTATGTATGTATGCATTTATGGAAGAATGTTTATTTAACTTTTTTTTGCTTTTGCGTAGATATTCATTCACGTTGGCTGGCTTGAAGCAAATCTCGCGTGTGTTTGTGTTCGTCATTTCTGTTTTTATTTGCGCACAAAAGCGTATCCTTGTGGCTTATATTTGCTTAGGCAGACGTATGTACATATATATGTATGTATGAGCACACATAGGTTCTTTTTTTTTGGCAATTCCGATTCTTCTTTGCTTTAAGACATTATCCTTTTGGGTGCATTTCTAGCGAGAACTCAATGAAAACTTGTTTGTTTATCCGTAAAAAAAATAGCATTTTATTAAAAAAAAAATTAAAAAAGAAACAATGAATTTAAAAAAAGATTAACAAAAATTAAAAAATTTTGTTTAAAAATATTATTAAAAAATTATGTTTATTGAAAATTTAAATATTATAAAATATAATGAAAAAAAATTATTAAAAAAAATTTTAATTAAATTTAGTTTAATTTGATTTTCTAAATTTTTTGTTTAATTTAATTAAATTTTATACTAAAACAATTCAAATTAAAAAAAGTTAAAACTAAAAAAAGCCAAAAGAATATTTAAAAAAAATATATGAAAAAATATTATATTTCGACAACTGACGATTTAAAGATAGTATAATTAAAAGAAAATATAATTAAGAAAAATAGAAAAATATATTAAAAAAAGAACAAACTAAAAAATTAGTAAAATGTAAATATTATATAAAAATTATTACTAAAAATTTCAAAATATGAAGAGTTAACATAAAAAAAATATATATATAAAAAAATAAATTAAAAACAAATGAAAAAAAAATTAAAATTTTTGGCAACTGACAATTCAAAAATAGTATAAAAAAAATTCATAAAAAAAATGTATTAAATACAAGTAAATAAGAAAACTGTTGAAAAATTGAAATTAAATTAAAGAAAAAATTATATAAATATTTAATTAATATTTATATTAAAAAATTAAAATTAAAGCGAAGATTAAACAAAATAAAAAAATTTATAAAAAATAAGTGAAAAATATATTTAAAAAAAGGAATTAAAAACAATTTATTAAAAAAATAAGAAAACTTTATTAAAAAATTGAATCAAAGAAAAAATTATATAAATATTTAATTAAAAGTTATATTAAAAATTTTAAATTATGAAAAGTTAACATTAAAAATAAAAAATAAATACATAAAAAATAAATGAAAAATATATTAAAAAACTAAATTAAAAACAAATTATTAAAAAATAAAATTTCGGCAACTGACAATTGAAAAATAATATAATTAATTTAGTTTTTTGAAAAAAAAATATTAAAAAAATAAGAAAACTTTATTAAAAAATTAAAATTAAATTGAAAAAAAATTATATAAATATTTAAATAAAATTTATATTAAAAAATTCAAATTAAGGAAAGGAAAGATTAAAAAAGTAAAAAAAAAATTATGGAAAATAAATGAGAAATGTATTAAAAAAAAATTAAAAACAAATTGTTAAAAAATTTAAATTTCGGCAACTGACAATTGTAAAATAGTATAGTTTAAAAAAAAAATAAATAAATATTAAATTAAAATTTATTTAAAAAAAATCAAATTATGGAGAGTTAACATTAAAAAAAAATTAAAATATATAAAAAATTAAATGAAAAATATATTAAAAAGTAAATAAAAAACAAATTATTAAAAAAATTAAAGTTCCAGCAACTGACAATTCAAAAATAGTATAATTTGAAAACAATTTTATCAAAAAAATTTATTAAAAAATAAGAACACTTTATTAAAACATTAAAATTTAATTAAAGAAAAAAATATATAATTATTTAAATACATTTTTTTATTATTAAAAAATTCAAATTAAGGAAAGTTAAGATAAAAAATTAAATATAGAAAATTAAATTAAAAATTTTTTTAATGAAAAACAAATGTTTAAATAAATTAAATTATCATTATTAGCAACTTATTATAAGACATTCAATGACATTCAAAAAATTTGAATTCAAAAAAAAAACAAATTATTAAAGAAATACATTTTTGGACAGGTGACAATTTAAAAATAATAAACTGAAAAAAATAATGTTAAACTTTTTTTTACTTATTTTTGGTTTATTTTTATTTTTATTTTAGATTTAAAATTGTTAGATATAATTTTTTTTATTAAAAAAAATAAATACTAGTTTTTTTTATTTAATTTCTTTTTCAATATTTTTTATTTGTATAACCGTTAATATGCATCTATCTGCTGAAATATCTAAGCTCACACCACTTATCTGCACCGCACCTTTATTTACCGGCAGCATAGAATCCTGCCATCCTAACAGCTCAAAGTCCGCCTAAGGCAACTTCTACCGCCTGCCAGTCAGTCGGCCAACCAGCCACCGAGCCTCCATGCGGCTAATCAAATCTGCTTAGTTGCTTAGAGTGAAAGTAAGCCACAAACAATTGTGCAAATCCCCACCACAGAATTATGCACACACATACATATGTAAATACGTGTACATGCAGACGATAGCACAATCAGGACATCCAGCAGCAGTTGTTCTACATTTAAGCCCTACTGCGGCTGAGTGAAAGTAACCAAAATGCAATTATATATTGGCAAATATTATGTAAACAAAGGTCGAGATGCGCAGCGCAAGCAGCAGACCGCACACCCCGCCGTGATGCGACACAACGGAGTTGTGAAAGTGTCCTGCCGGTGTTTAGCTTAAATATTTAATTTTTCTCATTTCTCTCATTTATAGTTATTGCTCTGCGCGTTATAGAAAAGCAAATAAGATGCAAATCCCTTTTTTATTATCCGCAGCGTCTAAGCGCGGCTACTTTGCTGTAGCTGGTAGGCAAATATGTATGTAACAAATGTATGTGTATGTATGTGTGCACGAAAGAAAAGCGAAAAGTAATAATTATAATTCATTTTGTTTATCGTTTGTTTATGTGCGCAGATTTGAGGATGTGCTGTTGCCGCACACGCCTCTTTGCCCCTTCGCCAATACGTGAAGCTATGTATGTTTAATGTCCTGCTGTGCTTGCGTACACAAACACACACACACTTGCGCCCCGTGGGCCAAGTGAAAGTTGTCGCAAAGTGAAAAAGATATTTTGGGCATTTGCATTATTTGGATTACGGTTAATTTTTTTGGAGCTACGCGTATTTCGACTTGGGTATTAGAAGATGAAAGGATAGAGATCCTGAAATATTTGTAAAAGGAAATTGGTATTTTTCGATTTATCGGGGGTTTTCGCTAACTTTTCACATTAAGATTTCACCAGCCGATTATTATTATCGATATTTTTTAAAAGATATTAACATTTTGAAAATTAAATAATTAATTGAATTCATGAAAACTGATATAATTGATAAAAACTATCGATACATTAAAAAACAATCGATAGAATCATCGATATTTTTCAAATTCATTTACGATATAGATATTTTTTAATTAAAACAATCGATAAAAATCCGTAATTTTTCCCAATTCAAAAGATCAATTTGTTAAAAAATTTAATTTTCAAACGAAAATAATCGATATTTTTAAGAAGAAATAACCAATAACTCGATATTTTTCAAATTCATTTACGATGTAAATATTTTTTAATTAAAATAATCGATAAAAATCGGTAATTTTTCCCAATTCAAAAGATCGATTTGTTAAAAAGCATAATTTTCAAACGAAAATAATTGATATTTATTAAAAAGAAATAACCGAAAAATAATAATTAAAGAAAACATAATAATTAAAAAATAAAAATTTATACATTTAAAATTCAAAATGTTTATACATAAAAAAATCGAAAAAATATTGAAATATTTTTTTCAAAATAATCGATAAATATCTACATAATTCATTGCATCGAAATGTTTTGTTAGAAACAATAGAATAATATCTTTACATTTCGATTTATACTAAATAGCCTATAAGTGTAATCGATTGATAGATTATATTGATATCGATAAACCTATTAACATAATCGAATTATAGAATATGGTCTCCAAATGTAATCGATCTATAGATTATATTATATTTTTTATTCTATACATTTATAGACTGTTTTTTTTCTATAAATTGATTATATTTGTCGATTAATATCTATGTGATATATTTGTGAAAAATAGTCGAGAAATATAATCGATTTGTAGAAAATAGTCGATAAATGTAATCAATTTGTAGAAAATAGTCGATGAATGTAATCGGTTAACGGAAAATAATCGATCAATGTAATATATATATAAAAACAATCGATAAGATAAATCTACTTATTAAAAATAATCGAAAAAATCGATTTATAAAAAACAATCGATGAATGTAATCGATTTATATGAAATGATAAATATAATCCACTTATTCAAAATAGTCTATAATCAGTTTTTAGTAAATAAGTGATACATATAATTGATATTCCTTTAAATTAAATTAAAGATTTTATATGACACCGTGGTTGTTGTTTAGACGAGGAGTGGGCCCGAGAAATTTGTTAATATATTATATGTATGTCCAGCAGTGAATTAGTAAGGAGTAGATTACCGATAATCCTGCGTCTATAACTCCATCCATTAGTCAAGCGGAAACTGCAATATTTGATAATATTCCAATAAACACATTGGTTGGTTAATAGATAGAAGAAATCGATGACGACGGCGATCTTCACAAATGAATATATTTTTTGAATTTATTAATTTATTTGCCACTAAAAGAGCTGATTAAGAATTTAATATAAAAATCCTTGAAATCCGTGAATTTCCCAAAGCCGCACACTGAAAAACTTTCCGCTGTCTCTTTTTAATAAATTCTCTCTTCTCATAAATTCATTAGCGCCGAATTAGCTACTAACGACAAGCTCATTAACTGCGACGACTCCCACTTGACTTGCGCGTTTTGTACGGCCGCAACAATACCGTGCATCACAAGCGCGTTGAAAAGCGCAAGAAAAAACGCAGCGAAAAAAAAGAAAACAGAATGTGTACAAATTTAATCTCATCAGCCGCATAATGACAGGCACTCGAAATAATTCGCACACAAGTAAATCCGCGACGTGCCGGTCGTATATAATCAGCGAACGAACGACGCACAGCAACTACAATGCAGCGGCCCGAGCGAGCATTGCTTTGACGCACCCTCGCGTCGCGTCAACGCGTGTGAGGTGTTGAATGATGAATGCGTGTGCGTTGTTGTTAGCACAATGCAAGCGAGAGGGAGGTATGAAAGGTGTGCATGAAAACAGGGTGGTTGTGTGTAAAAAAAAAATCGAAATTCGTTAATTATTGCAGTGAATTGCAATTTCATTTTATGCTTTTTTATTTTCATTTAATATTTCATAGTTATGTAATTTTTATGTAAACTCATAGTGTGGTGAAATTTGATGAATTGACATTTTTGGAATCAAAAGTGAAAAATGGCAAAGTAAAATTGCGTGCGAGTTCATTATTTTGCCGTGAATAAGTGTAAGAGTAACTCATTGTTTTGGAAAAGTGATTCTACAATATAATATTATGTTTGAAAAATGAGCTGTGTCTTTTATGAGTTTCTTTTATTTTCTGTTAAAAATTGCATATTCACTACCAGTAGTCAGCAGCCGCCAAAAGGGATATGCCAAATCGCTATGCACGCCACATGGGAGCCCTGTACTGTCAGCAGCGCTTGTATGAAGACATCTGTCTGAGTTTCTTCAAGTGTTGCACAAAATATGAAGAATCAGAAGTGGAATAAAGAAATGTCAGAAATTTTGACAATGAAGAGAAAACACTTGAGACTTCAACAATTCAGTGGCGAAAGTAGTAGTCAAGTACCCAAGAGACAGACACAATAATACAAGACCCGCATCGCCTTTGTGTCAGTTTCCAGTCGGTTTTTTTTTTGTTTTGAAAATAGAAATAAAATGGCAACAGCAGCGCACTTGAAATAATTCAAAAGTCATCAGCACAAGCCATCAATTGCATTTTATTGACAGCTGAAGAAGCGAAAAAAAGTGGTTGAACGGCAGTAGATGGCGTTGTGGTGCACGTGAGCTCATTAAAATGCAAAAATCGGCGCTGCATAGGAAAAAATTTTAATAAATTAAAAAAAAAATTAATAAATAAAAAAAAATTGTATGCAAGCAAAAGTCAAAAAGTTAATGAAGTGCAACCAGCTTACAAACGGCGCATGCGAATATGCAAATCGAGGGAGGAACGCTGCACTGCTGCATTTTTCCATCATAGCCGTTGGCAGGTTAAGGCGCAAGCGTGGCTGGGTGCTGCACAGTGAAGGCCTAAAGCGAAAAGCGCAAGTCTGTTCATTAATGCGATGCCAGCAAAACTCAAAAGAGTGTCCAGCGCGCCGGCGGCTAGAGTAAGCATTGAAAGCAATGTAAAGTATGGGCAGGGTGTGGCTGCTGGTCAGTTGCGTCTGAGCTGGACCTTAGAAAACCGCCCTTAAATTCGCTTCGTCCAAAATAGAAAGTCACATTGTAAGCTTCGGAAAGTTTGAACCCTCCACGTGGCATTTTGCATAATTTACACATCAAACGTACAGCAAGCAATGATGATGAATAAAAAAAAATACACAAATTCACTATTTATAAAACATTAGGAAGCTCATTTAGCGCGCTAAGTGCGGCGAGGGGGGAGGAGGGAGCGCGAGCGAACGAACAAACGTTTATTTCCAAACGATTACACATGTCAGCATGCGCTTTCAGCTGTCAAAGAAGAAGAAAGAGAAAAAAACGAAAATAAAAGTGTAAAAAAAAACGTTTCAGCAAATGACAAACACCGGCTGCTGCATGAATTTTCACTTTTGCAGGAAATTTCCACCCAAAAAAGTGCGCTTTCAATGGAAAATTCATGGGCGTTTATGCTTAGAGAATTGTCGCACTGCCTCTTATTTTGGTGTAAGCGTGGCATAAGTTTAGTGAAGTGTAAGCAAGTGACGGCTGTCGGCGGTGCTCGTGTCTGTCACTGGCCTGCCAGCTATGTGCTTACAACTTTATAACTGTAGTTAGTGACATTTACTTGTCATTGTTGACAGATCAAATTGCGCAGGCTGCATGAAACAAAGAAACATTTTAACGCTGAGCACAATAGCGCCGACAGTTGTAATAAGTATATGTACACGTATATAACGTATTTATGTAACACGAATTGCAACAAAAAGTAACGATTAAAATGCATACAAACAGAAACTTTGACATTTGTGTAATGCAGAATTTGTTAGAAAAATGCTTTCGGGGGTTAAATGGCATTTTAAGTTAAATTACAGTGTCTACGTCAATGAACCGAGAGTAAAGTGCTGCCAAAATAAATTTTTATACAATAAATAGGACATAAATAGTACGAATTCAGAAGTGGAATATTAGCTGTGAACTCTAACTTTTATCGTAGAAATCAGAAAATCTCAGAATTCGCACAGAAAGTAAGTAAATAAAGAGATACTGAAATCAGCTGATAGTCAGCGCGCATGTAAAAGAGTTGGCCAACTAATAGCGTCAGATATTTCTAGTGTGGAAACTTTTCCTAGTTTCAGATAGGACTATTTGACGCCGTATTTCCAGCATTCACTCTCCCAGCGATATGATGAGCTTAGAGAAAAAGTTCTGGCAACACTGGTGGCAACTCTCAAAATTGAAACACCACTCGTTTTAGTCAGAAGTGCGAAGAAGAAGGACCAGCAATGTTTGTGGACGCTGAGTTGGGGGAGGTTTTGAAAGAAAACCAATGCCAAACCTCTGGAGAACTTGCTTCAAACCACTTTAAGGCATTGGTATGGTGCAGAAAATCAGAAAGTGGGTATGTCATGAATTCATATTCGTTATATCGTCAGACTAACAGGCTTTGGGAACAAGGAAAAGGTTGTTTATACCAGCTAAAAAGAGAATAGCTCCTAGGCTGTTAACGAGGCTATTGCCTATAGACGTAGTTCTGGTTAAGGATAACAAATGTAGAAAATTTAGGGAATGTGCAGAGACAGTGGAGCATATAATCTGTGAATGCTCGACATTCGGTGCATAGAGTATTATCTCATTTCCTGAGGAAAAGCAGTAGACTCTTTAACGAAAGCAGGTCCACAACGTCTACTTCAATTTGTTAGGATAAGGGTTAATGTTCTTCGAACTATAGACACACCAGAAGTTGTAGAAGTATATAACATATAGTGTCACTGGTAACACTATGGATGTGGTATGACGATTATAACAAAATTACGACAGTCGAAAGTGCCAGAAGTCATATCTGTGTTAAGAATGAGGCACCATCGGTCCAAAAATATACTAGGTAGCGGATAAAGCACTGAATTTAGTAGCTCAAGAAGGGAATACTGTATTGAAGTAGTTTGACGATCGGCGAACATGAACCATTGTTCCTTTACCATTGCACTAGCCGCACATGTGTTGCAAAGGAGATCAAAACTAATCTCGATGATGACGAGGGAGCGAAATTCTAACTCAGACGCCTTATAACAGAGAGCTTACACCATCAAACATCCTCTTCGATTGAAGGCATCAGAAAAACATCCGGAGCTTACCCCTGAGCTCCACTCAATACATTTACCAGACAAAAAGAAGAATTGCCATCCCGTAGCACCTCTAATTTTTTCTCGTGGAGTTCACTCCCGAACTCCTTTCAGAGCCAAACGGTTCGATGAATAAATTCAAGGTTATTATTTAATATCACCTTTCCATTATTCTAAAAATCTTATCTCCCCTACCCCCCAAGTTTCGATAAAAGTAAATTATTTAATGAAATTTACAAAGGAATCGAAATGAATGGATGGGGAAGTTTAGTGATCGGATCATGTTATCGGAATAGGCCTACCTTAGTGTAAGTATATAAATGCTGCCACAGCGATAGCCGCTCTAAGCTAACCGAACCTTTTTCAGCACCGAAAATCGATATAATTCGCGACGTCAAATGAAAGAGTTTTCGATTTAAGTAAATCAAAAGTCGGTGATTGCCGCCGCGTGTGGACTATTCTAGCGCTACTAACGGATACTTAAATTCATTTTATATGATATTTTTATTTCCTCCAACCGCATCGCGATTAAACAAGCTCACATTTGGATCAACAAATAAAGTGCGATGCTGTTTGCTCGAGCACGCGCCGTTTGACTTATTGTATTTATGTACATACTTATGTATGTATTGCAGACAAATCATGTAAACAGGTTTATGATCACGTGAGCATATGCGCGCTACACCAACCCACTTATTCCGGCAATTTAACGGCGCTTAAGCCAAAACGGAGGAGGACTTTATTTGCATAACCAAAAACTTCAAATAAATATTTGTTGAAAAATCATATGAAAAGCAAATAAAAAAATTGAACAAATAAAAATAATTGCTGGCGGCACAAAGGAAAATGAAAGGGTTGGAAAATCTAAAAAATTGTGTACATACCTACATACATATGTACATACATATTTGCTATGATGGATACCTCCGTAAGCGAGTGCGCAGCAGCACTTAGTGAACAATGGAAAATATTTTTGAAATTTATTTGAAATCAAAAAATCGTTTGTTGTGCCTATTTATGGAAAATGAGCTGGAAAACCCAAATAATATGTGAATCTGTGTATATACATTGTATGTGTGTGTGTGTTGACTAATATTGTAGTCGTTGGGTGTGTTTGAATGCGCCACCCCCTGGTCGTTATGCCGAAGCGTGTAATGAGTGCACAGGGAAAACTAGTTCCGTAAGGTGGTGTGTGGCACACGGCTGCTGACTGTGGTTGTGCACACTTGCAAAAGGATAATGTGGAAAGTGTATTAAATATACAAGCAACAAACACACCTGAGCTAATTAGGTAGCAGTCAATGGCAGTGAGCCATGAAGTATTGAGGCTAAGAGGATTAAAAAGGCATACAAACTCAGCACTCTAGTAGAACTAATTAAAAATATTAAAAAAAAAATTTAATTAATAGAAATATTTAAAAAAAACGTAATAAAAAAATTAAAAAAATATTATTATAAAAAAAATTAAAAAAATATTATTATAAAAAAAATTATTAAAGGCAAAATACATTATAAAACAAAATTTATTTCAAAAGATATTAATCAAAATAAGAACAATTTTTAGAAAAAAATAAAAATTAGCAAAAAGAAAAAACCATATTAAAAAGAAATTAGTAGAAAATAATAATTAAATAAAGTGAAATAAAAAAATCTATTAGAAAAACAAATATTTAAAGAAATTTGTTCAGAAAATGTAAAAAAAAAACAAAAATTGATTAAAAAAAATTTATTTCAAAAAATATTAAAGGAAAATTATTTGTACTAAAAAAAAAATATATTAGAAAAAAATTTCATTAAAAAAATTATAAAAGTTTATCAGTTAAAAACTTAAATAGAAAAATTTGTAGAAAAACATTATTAAAAAGAATATGTTTTCTAATACATTATTTATTATGAATTATTAAAAATAAAACTAAAAAAAATTTATTATTAAAAAATTTATTCCCACAAAGTTATTAAAAATAAAATGATTATTCGACTTTTAATTCAATTCTTAAAAAAACCAAATTTATAAAAAAATTTATTATTAAAAAATTTATTCCCAATAAATGTTTAAAAATAAATTTAAAAAAGTTAATTAAAACAAATTAAAGAAAAGTTAATTATTTAAGAAAAATTTGAAGAGAAAAGATTATTAAAAATAACACAAAATATAACAAAACAAAATATTAGAAAAAATTCATTAAAAATAAGCATTATTAAAATTTTTTAATTTTATATAAAAATATGTATTGAAGATGTTATTAAAAAAATTATTAAAAAAATTTATTAAAAAAAAATATTATAAAAAAAATTAGTGAAAAAAACATTATTGAAAACACAAATTATTAAAAAACACGTATTAAAAAATTGAGAACTAAATTATTAAAATGTTATGCCCAAAAAAATATTAAATGCAGGGAAAATGAAATAAAAGAAAGTTAATGACATTGTTTATTCTTTTTTTTTTGTTTATTGAAAAATTAATACACAATGAAAAGGCTGCGCAAAGGATATATCATTGTCAGTTTTGAAACCGCAACAAATACCTAGACATACATACCATATGTACATACAATAAATGATGATGGAAGTGCATACAGACGGCGGAAAAAGTGGCAGGAGAAAATTGCTTAAAAAATTACATCCAAAAGCGAAGCAAAATTGCAAAAAAAAAAACAGAAAAGTGAAAAAATTAAACAAAAAACAGGGAAAAACAAAAAAAATAAAAATGCGCGAATCGACGAAGACAAATGTGCGTGGCTTACCATGGCTGGTTATATTCATGAGTGTGCTTACATACCTATGTCCATACAGACATACAAATATCTTACTCGTAATGGCTTAATGACGTGCCAAACTCTATATTAAATTGATAAAAAACGAAACGCAATATAGCGGTAAAAAGTTAATTTTAAAACACACACACACACAACAAAGAGGTTGATGAAAAATGGTGAAAGCAGACAGGGGCGGTGTGAATAAACATTTGGATTATTAGAAAGTAATGAGGTTTGAATTCGCATGGGATTTTATTAGTAGAACAGAGGAAAATACATAAAAGGATAGGGAAAGGTGGCGCACATTTTTTTTCTTTTGGAAAACGGATTAAGAAAAAAAGGCACGATAAATTTAGGAAAAATTACAAAAAAGTCTTGAATTTCTAAAGTCGATGCAAAAAAAAAAAACATATACAATATATGTACATATATGCATAAGGTTCACGAAATCCCAAAGATGATTTATTTGTGGGTTAGAAGAAAGGAAAGTAAAAAAATTTTGAAAGAAAAATAAGCAAAAAAAAAAAAAACAAACATCAATAAACTTAGCTAGACGGTTTCGAATTTTTTTTATATAACTATTTATACTAAAATTGGCCGCAGCAGCGGAGTGGTTAGCATTGCTTTATTGCCATTCGGAGAGCCGGGATTTGAGTCCTGGCAGAGAATGTCAATCCCTCCGCGTGTATGGTATTTCTGACATACAATAAACTGCCAAACTCGTCGGATTTTTCAGTATCGAGCATATTCTTATGACGCGGGAGCCCGGCTTATTTAGTCCGCCAGGGGATAATTGTTAATGGTTGCTCTCCGCTACGACTATGCTTACAGGACCGTAACCTCTTTTTGAAATTTTCCATCACTAAACCGCAAAGTGGCTGCTCTATGCCATCAATAGCTTCACGAATTCTATCTTTGGGGTCTTGGAACGACGTTGGGCTGTTGGCGTAAACCTTATTTTTCATGTACCCCCAAAAGGAAGAAGTCGCCAGGTGTTAAATCACAAGATCCCGATGACCAATTGCGATCATCTCTTCGACACGGTCCGGAAACGTTTCCCTTAAAATATCGATGGTTTCGTTGCTTGTATGGCACGTTGCGCGGTCTTGTTGATAGTACACATTATCCAGAAGAACAACTATTCAATTCCGGCCACAAAAAATCATTAATCATCTCTTGATAGCGTAATTCCTTCAACGTAACTGTGATTCCAGTTGTTCATTTTCGAAAAAGTAAAGTCCAATAACCCCGCCGGATCATAAACCACACCAAACATTTACACGTTGAGAATGGAGAGGCTTTTCAACAATAAATCTTGAGTTTTTCGAATCCCAGATGTGACAGTTTTGCTTATTGACGTATCCTTCCAGGTGGAATTCGGCCTCATCAGTCAGGAAGATTTTTTAATGAAATTTTTATAGTAACTTTTAATAATTTCAATGCGTTGTGGAAGCGTGGATCGTTCCATTTTTATTACTGGCATAGTTTTTACTTGTCAAATGTCTAAAAATTGTAGCTTAAAAACTGACATCTACCGGAATAGCAGGCTATTCAAAATAACATCTCTTATTGGAAAACCCTTTATTATGATCAACACCAACAGTTCGTTCTTGGCAGCTCAATGAGTGCAATATATATACCTATGTATGTGCTTAGAGCTTTCTTCAAAATCCAACTGTTTAGCACTGAGTTGAACTCGTCGCCTATGAAATGGGGTATCGCTGCTTTTATTTGTTTTTGCGAAAACTAAATGCCACTTCCGATAAAGAATATGAAAGACTGCCACAAACGCGTTAAGAAACTTTTTTCTTATTTTTCTTCAACAATTGCGAAGAATTTGTTACACTGAAGTGGGAATGTGTGTATTGAAATAATAATCGATAACACTATTTGCTAAGGGGCTATGCACACTATTCGTAATACAAGACCCAACGCAGCAGTGCAGTGCATATGCTACTACATATCGTATAATGTTTATCTCGATCTTTAGCTATTGAGTTGGAGTAGCATTTCCTCCAACTTAAAGGAACTCCAACACATAGCAGAAGTGTGTACGAAACTTGCTCGCCGTGCAATCTCTTTGCTTACTTTAATGCTAAGTGTTGAGAAAATTGTTTAAATGCTAATAAAAGGCAAAACATTTCCTTTAGCTGTAGACTTCACGACGAATTTTCACAAACAGAAATAGCTTTCACGCTAAAATATTTTAATTTAAATATAAATACTTTTAATTTCTCTTTCTTCTCTTTAACTAAACACAATTGAGTTCATTAAAAGCCGAGCAGCCCGTGGTAAACAATAGCAAAGTTCATTGATTTGTGGGTTTTTGCCAAAAATATTTATGTATTTTTTTTTATTTGGAAAAAAATTTCAATATTTTTTGTGACTTAAAAAAGTTGGTTCGCCGAATTTCGCTGCATACTTAGTATGTATATACATATGAAAAATAAAAGAAAATTTATTGCGGTGAAAGTAAAAGAGATTAAACAAACGCCGCAAAGAAACCCCTGCGTCAGACCAAATCTAACCTCAAAATATTAGATAATTGAATTTCGTATAATTTTCACACAGAAGTCCGTGCATAATTTTGTTATAAAAGCAGACAAAAAAAAAAAAAAATTTTTTCTAGAATTTACAACATTTCTACCGTCCGGCATAAAGTATGGTCGCAATTATGTGTGTCTAATCACATTTTGAATATTCTCGACTGAAGAAAAACTTAGAAAATTTTGGTTATGCAAAAAAAATTCATTAGCGAATTGCGCACTGAAGCATAGCGAAGAAGCCGAATATGCGCAGATGTATGCAGAATAAATGTATGTAGTGTGTGTCTCATCCAAGGGTTGCTGCTTACCTATGTACATACATATGCACGTCACAATGCTGCGCTGCTATCAAAAGCGCAAAGTTTATGAGTTTGGCACAGGCCTACGCTGTTACCAAAACAATTTTCTTCAATTTCTTTCTTTTTTTTTCGCTTCACTTTTCCTTAGAAAATCGAAAATCGGCAAGAATTTATTTCCGTTTGTATTTTGCGTTTATTTTATGACTTTCCTTTGTGTGACCGTCGACGGCGTGCAGGGTGACTTGGATATGATGGCATATTTCTATGCGTACCTTTTTTTCGCCTTTACTGTGTCAGTTTGGCATCAACTGTCAATTTGCGTTGATGTTTATGTGTCCGGCTGCATTGTTGTGTTTTTTTTTTGCCGTTCGGTAAGCAGTCGAAGTGTAATAGAGACATAAAATCGGCTCGTAAAATTTAATTTGTGATTTGATTCGTTTTCGTAGACGTACATACATATGTATGTACAAATCAAAAATAAATAAATAATTGCAAAAATATCATAAAATCATAAAATGTGACTGTTGACAGGCTTGAGTACTTTTACTTTTGTTGTTTTTACATTTATTTAGGTTATGTTAAGCACATTTTTCTGTCGTTTTTCCATACTCGTGCGTTAGTTATGGGAAATAATTAAAATAATAAAGTTAATGCGAGTTAATAGGGAAGTGTGTGAAAATGAAGAAGAAGAAGAAGAAGAAAAAGTAGAAGCAAAGAATGTGTCAAACATTTTTATGGGCTGACCAGTAGATTATCAAAGGGGATATTATCTATACACGAACGTCATAAAATTGCAACTAAACGGCGTTCGGTTAATGGTCCGGCGAGGTCATTGCACCATACCTTTTCGAAAATGTGGCTGGAACAACAGTTACAGTGTATACATATATTGCGCTATCGAGAGATGATTAACAATCTTTTATAGCCGGAATTGGATGGTAATAATCATCTGGACAATGTTTACTTTTAACAAGATGACGCTACGTGTCACACAAGCTACGAAACCATCGATCTTTTAAGGCAAAAGCTTTCGGACCTTATAATCTATCGAAGATGTGGTCACCGAGATCTTGTGATTTAACACCTGGCGACCTTTCCCTTTAGAGCCACGTGAAAGATAAAGTCTACTCCAAGAGGCCAATGTCTATTCAGGAGCTCAAAGCTGAAACTTGTGAAGCTATTGGGGACATACAGCAGCCACTTTGCGATTTGGAGGAGGGAATTTCCATAACAAGGTTACGGTCCTGTAAGCATAGCCTCTCTCGCATTTTCTAGGCAACTGTTGTTGTTGTTGTTGTTGTAGCGGTTCACCAGCCTAACTTAGGAGCAAGTAAGATCAGTTTTCTTCTCAGTCAAGTCAGTCTTCGAGGTCATCTAACGGCAGGTCCAGGACACAAGCTGTTTTGGCGGGTTTGGACTAAAAGAAAGGTGGTATGCAAAGAGAAGGTTAGTGTCGTAGGGGGATTCATTGCATGCAGGCCAAACGTAGGGTATGTCGGATAAGTCTAGATGGGTTGGAGTTTAGTCGACTACAATAACACCAATTCGTAATGGCGCCAGTATTACGCGAGACTCTCGAGGCAGCTCGATACCATCATCTGCCATGGATGGTAGTTAGAGACCCCGAGAACGCCATTCTGTAGAAGAGAGTTCAGGCAGGTGTTGACGAACTCACGGCGAATGACACATAATGGCTGGCGATAAGCCGTTCTGTCCAGCATTTCTTGCAAGTGGTGCTTAATGCAGTCTTGTCGCATGAAATTTCCAACGGGTCATCGCATCGCGTCGGGTTTGACAACGATTTCACTGTGACCCAGAGCTTGGTTTCTCCAGAGGAGTGGTAACAGGATCTTGATTAAGTATTCCTTCACTTATTCCGCTTGTGTATGTCAAGTTTGCGCCGATTCTTTTTATTGAGATCCCTGATAAGGGCCTGGATGCTAGAACCGCCGCTTCAATCGAGAAATTGGGGTGGATTTCCGCATAAGCGGTTTGAAGCAAGCGGCACCATCACAACAATCCTGCGGAAGGAGCGCTTACCGACGGTATCGTCTGCTCTGTTTACGTACAGTGGCGGACTAAAGTCTACATACGATCCATTTTTTGGGAATTCAACCCGTCCTATAGCTTTCACAGAAAAAATAATGATGCAGTTTTGTTTTAAATTCAAGTATATAACAAAAACTAAAATTTCTCATTTATTCAACATTAACTTTCAAAGTTATTAACAAAAAATGGAAAAAAAGGCACTGACAAAAGTGAACATACGATTTTTTGCTTAGCTATTCTAGGTAATCATATTAATTTTAATAACTAAGTTAATATTTTGTTGGGCCACCATGCGCATCGATCACCGCTTGCAAGCGTCTAACATTGAAAAAAACCAAATTTTCCAGCTCTTCTCCTGTAATGTTTTGCCACTCTTCTTGAAGTTTCTCTCTGAGCTTTGATGCATTACTTATAGGGTGTTTTCGAATTTTCCGCTCCAATATTTTCCATACGTGCTATGTAATATTCAATTCCGGGCTTTGTGGTGATGAGTGCAACTGCCGCGGAGCATAATACAGCAGCCAATCCTTTACAATTTGCGCTGTGTGCTTAGGATCATTATCCTGTAGAAAGATCCAGCTCGAGCCAAGGCACAGTTTGTCCACAGATAACTTCAAATTATTTTCCAATATGGTCTTATACTCGAAGCGATCCATATTTCCTTCAATAAAGACCAATTTACCCACCCCAGACGCTGCAACTGCTCTCCAATCCATGAGACTACCACCACCATGCTTTAAGGTCGAAATAAGGTGCCTGGGATCCATGGCAGTAATGGGTTTTCTCCAAACTTTTGCTCTGCCATCGCATCCAAATATGTTATATTTTGACTCATCCGTAAATAGCACGCTTTTCCAGAACTCATGATCCTTCTTTAGATGCTTTTTAGCGAACTCCAACCGATGTGCGCGGTTTTTCTCGCTTATGAGAGGCTTCTTGCGAGGAGTTCTGCTGTAGAATCCTTCGTTGTTAAGAGTTCTTGTTATTGTGCGTAAGTGCACAACAATTTGGGATCATTTCGCTAGCTTCTGGGCCAAATTGGTAGCATGTACCTTGGAATTTTGGCTTACTTTATTACGGATGAAAGAGATGTCCCTATGGGTAAGCTTCTTTGGACGGCCACTTCACGGCTTACTCTCGAACGAGCCCGATTCTGCAAGTTTTTATAAATTGTTTGCACCGTCGCTTTTCTTAAATTTAACAATTTAGCTATTTTGCCGAACGTTTTCTTATCATTTCTGTGTTTTATAATCAATTTTTGCACAGCCACCGGGATTTCCGTTCCTGACGACATTTTCGCGATTGTATTTCTTTTTTCAAATGATGGAAAACAATAAAGATAAAGCCAAATACCAAGAAAAGTATAGAAAGAAAAAAAAAAACGGTACTTGACCGCTGAAAACAATAGCTGAAGTAATAAACGAAACAAATTAATGAAACGTATGCTCACTTTTGTCAACGGCTTTTTTGAGTTTTTTGTTAATAACATTGAAAGTTAATGTTGAACAAATATGAAATTTTCGGTTTTGTCTTACAATTAAATTCAAAGCAAGACTACATCAATACTTTTCCTGTAAAAACTATGGGACGGTAGGTATTCCAAAAAAAGGGGTAGACTTTAGTCCGCCACTGTAAGGGAAAGAAGATGGTACCACGTACTGTATGAGCTCTAAAGTGATATGAAAATAATCAGGCGGATAAAGGTACAACATCAGCGCTGGTTCGCACATGTCGTTCATGAAGATGCTTCAGTGAAAAGTTCAGTAGACTCGGTACTCTGGGGTGGACAACAAAGAAAGCAAGGGCTTTCATGGAAGTACTATGGAATACTAGAAATACCTGTCTGCTCTTGCTCTGCATAACTGACTGAATTTGGCCAAGAAGAGAAGCGATTGACGATATTTTTTTGTTCTCGACCCAATCCGAGCTATAGATGAAGAATTGAGACCTTGACTAAGTAGAAATCCGGTTCGTGGCGGTATATAGGGCCGACTGTGACCGTCTCAGTCACGGCTTACCACGGATAAACGGTTAACACGCAGGAATTGCTGACGGAAAATTGATCTCCTCGCTCTTCTTTCACTTTGAATGGGAACAGCCCAGCTGGTCGTGACACTTTTACATACATATGTAAATATATTCAGCGTTCTCAAGCTGACAGTTTACTTCAAACTTTAACAACTCATCAAATTTGAAAAGAAGTGTTGAAAAAACGGGTTACCCACGCAACGCGGAAGTTCCAGCTTTTATAGTTCCAATGAATTGGCGAGAGAGACGTGCGGCCGACCATATGGTTGCAACGTTTCCAGCTGGAGGACACGCTCATAAATTATATACAAAATGCTTTTCTTATATTAAATTTACATAAATTTAATTCTTTTGTATAAAACAAAGAAGAAGAAGAATAAGAAGAGGAAGAAGTAGCAGTAGAGGACGCATAAGAAACATACACAAGACATACCTGCTGTCATTTACTTGAGCGCTCCGTTTAATTGTTTGGCGTTTTAGATAAGCATCGACAAGCGCACAGATAGCCGCAGCAGGCAAGCGTTTAAGCGTTTTGCGGTAACTGCGGGTCGGAGTTTGAGGGTGACCGGCATTTTTTTGGTAATGCACGCGTCAGGTAAGCCACCGAAGCATGTGTTAACCAGCAGTAGAAGAGGAAGAAGAAGAGCAACAACAACAACAAAAACAGTAGCAGTCTAATTTCCATTTATAACCGACACGAGACGCTTCGCTTGAATATAGAAGAAGTAAGTACCGATGAATAAATTAACTGCCAAGGTCTGCGGTCTCTCCAATGCGCCTACACATGCGACAAACGAACAATAGAAGTCGCATAATTTCATTAATTTTATTACATACAACTGACTGACTGACAGTTGAAGTGCGCTGCGGTGCGTCGGCTTGGCAACCCTTGTACTGTTGGCCGTGGGCCGTGCCATATGCTCGTGCGCTTTTGCCAACAATGCGTCGGCTTGTGCAAATTAACGCCCTCAAGTGTTGCGCACGCGTACAAAACCAACAAACACACGTACATATTTACATACGTGTATGTATTTGTATGTGTTTGCTTGCGAAAATATCCTTTGTATGCTCGCTTGACCGCATTGCTTTGGTTGCTGCGCTGCGCCCACTATTTTTATCTATTGTTTGTTGTTGTTGCTTTTTTATTTGCATTTTTATTGCACTTCCTTCTTGTTAGCTGGCTACTGTTGGCCTAATTTAAATGCTTGTGTTTCATACAAAGACCATTGTGTGGCCAAACTGCACGTCCTTATTGTCCTGGCGCTCGCTGGGCATGTCGTGTGTGACCACGCGTTATTTGAGCGGTTTTGTGGTTTCGCTTATGCACTGTTATTCGTCGAGAATTAGTATTTTTGGTTAGTTAATTATGTATAGACGCGTTAATATGTGCCTTTGTATGTTTCTAAGGACTTTCCTTCTATTTGTTGTTATTTTTTTCGTGTTTTGTTTCTTTTCTCAATTTGAAAACAAAACGCGCTGTCAGAAAATAAGATTTGTGTCTATAAATACCAACGCAAATTAATAATATACCGTTAATTACGGCAGACAGAGCCAATGTCGGGCAACCAAAGCACCCTCGGGCCCATCAAACTCAATTTTTTCCTGCCAAAAAACCGTTTTGAAGCTGCTCGTCGTCTGTATACGTCAACTTTTGGCTGTACTACCAGTAACAACAACAGAGGCAGCCCCTAAGGGCGAGTAATCGCAGTACAGGATACACCAAAACTCTCCCACAGTGTGTGTGGATAGGTAGTTTAGTTTAGTCGACTACAATATCCAGATCTTAGTTGCGCCACCATTACGCGGGAGTCTTGAGGCAGTTCGAGCTTTTCATCTGCAAGGGTTTGGCACCGAGAACGCCATTCACTGGAAAAGAGTTCAGACAGGTGTTGACGTACTTTCGGTAAATGGTTTCGGCTTAATGTCTGTCGATAAGCCCTTCTGTTCAGCGATTGTTGTAGTTGGTGCTGAATACAGTGCATATAGTCGAGTACTCCCTTCCTGATGTACCTAGGTGGTGGTTTGGCTTCTAGCAAGTGTTTGTTGGGGTGCCCCTTATAGTAGCCTCCCTGCTCGCTTTCCTGAGGGCGGAGTTTTGGCAACTTTGTATTTCCTTAATCTGCGTTTCACTAGTCTCCGACGCCTAGAAAGGAGCAGCATAGTTTACAACCGGCCGGCTAATTGCCTTGTAAGTTATCACCTGTCTTTTCCCTAGGTGCTAAGGCTTTGAGGATTTTGTTGCGACTGTGTGTGCGACGTAGTTGGCATATCTAGAACACTCGAGTAATGTTTTCCTGCCACCACAACATGTTCGATTCGGTTACGCGATTTTCACAAGCCATCAGCTTGATAAATTTTCTTGTAAACCACAGCGACGTCGTTCAGCCTCAGTCCGTTTGTGAATGTTTTGTCTTGGAGGCTGCAATTGTTTGATTGATGTACTCACATTAGCGCTTCATATCGCCTTATGCTGTTGTCCTGCAGTGCCATTGATCAATTCATTAACCGACTCACAGACCGCAAAAGTCACTCGTCGCTATTTGGAAATTGTTAGTCTTTATGCCACATTTCCTCTAACGGCTTTGCCACGTGTGAAGATGCATCATTAATCATGGCATTTTGTGGCAGGGATCACTCTGCTCATTTGTGCGCTCGGCAAGTGATGAGAGCTGCTGATGACAATCGCAGCAGTAACTGCTTACCATTTTGGCATGGTTGGATATTCGGAAGGTTTTGCAAAAAATTTCAAAACATCATTATAAGCAACACAGTTGAGGTTATGTTCGTCATGTGGGTTTCTTAGCGCATTTGAAGTTCTCCAAAGACTGCTTCTGCTAATTAAAACCATGCGTATTTATTATTTTATTTTATTTTTTTATTTCATTTTATTTGACTTGATTTTATTTCAATTAATTTTATTTAATTTTTTTATTTTATTTTATTTTATTTTGTTGTAATCAATTTTTTTAATTTTATTTTATTTTATTTTGTTTCATTTTATTTTATTTTATTTTTTATTTTATTTTTAAAAAATTTTTTTACTTCATTAATTTTATTTTATTTAATTTAATTTATTTTATTTTATTTTATTTTATTTTATTTTATATTATTTTAGTTTATTTTATTTTATTTTATTTTTTATTTTATTTTTAAAAAATTTTTTTACTTCATTAATTTTATTTTATTTAATTTAATTTAATTTATTTTATTTCATTTTATTTTATTTTATATTATTTTAGTTTATTTTATTTTATTTTATTTATTGTATTTTATTTTATTTTATTTTATTTTATTTTTTATTTTATTTTATTATATTTTATTTTATTTTATTTTATTTGATTTTATCTATTTTTTCCATTTTATTTGATTTGAAATATTTGCTCCCCCTCTCTGTGTCTTCCCGACAGTCATAAAAGTTCATGCCACAAATCATTTTATGCCAACTTTACCTTTATTTTACTTTCTCTCACTTTCTGCACCGCACACTGCATCAGCAATCGCATCTCGGGCACATATCATAAATTTTCATATTTATTTGCACATTCTTTTATAAAATTTCATTACAATTTATGTGTGTGGTCAGACGCAAAGTCTTTTATTGGCTACTTAGAGCGACCCTGAAATTTGGAAATTTGTGTATGTGGTCAGTGGTAGTGTGTGTGTTTGCTATCAAAAGAGCAAAATAAACGGTACTTTACGCATCGTTGCATTCGGTCCGAAAATTTCGAATATGCGAGTATTTGATTGAAATTTCACGTGACCTCAATGTGTGTTTGCTCGGCCGCTCACTGCATTCCACTTCATTACAAGTTCATTAAAAAGTTTTTAGCCTTCGGTGCTGGGAATACTCAAATGATTATATCGTGGGAAAAATTCTAAAACCCAAAGCGTGCTGCGAGCAACTAGCACTGCGTACGATAGCCTTGCCGGACATTTGATCTTATCAAAAACTAGAATTTCATAGCGCCACTACAAGCTGAGAGGGAAAGTCCATTACTTGTACAGGTGGTTAGCTAGCTCAGCGTGCAGCTAGTGTGCTTGCCGAAAGTCTTGCGTTTGAAAGTGATACTTAATTACTTTATTTAACGAAAAACACGCTACTGAAATGATACTCGCTGGACATATCAATGACAGTTATGAAGTAATTAAAATTTGATAAGTGAAAGCAGTATTCTCTTGCTACCTACCAGCAAAAGAACGTTAGGTCGCTTAACGAAAATAACTGAGCTGACATATTTAGTAGCTGTGCTTTTCTCTTCGATGCCAACACCATTGAATATCTCAAACAATACTTACCTTAATCACCAATAAATTAGAAATTTCGGTCAAAGCAAACTCAAATTTTGAATGTCAATTAATGAACCACAACGAATTTCCTCAACCAAATTACATAATTAACGTTTCATTTGCTTATTTTTTTCTGTATTCAGCAAAAGGACATAAAATCACCATAAAAAATTGAAAATCTCTGTGCTGTAACCTAATTTTGGGCTGCAACACAAAACGGAAAAAGAAAAGGCAGCAGTAAAAAGTCATAAAAAATGCTACTCAATACAAGTCGTAAAAGGCACATTCGTCTCATTTACACTATTTTGCTATTTTTACGACGGATTTTCTAGAATTAAGGATAGGCACACAGCCGAGGGTTATAAAAAAGTGAGAAAACAAATAAACCAAAAAATGCTTATAAAAACCTTGAAGGGATCTCTTCCAACGCCATGACCGATGTGATGCGCCTAGTAATTTAGGAAATAGTATATGAGAGATAGAGAGACTGAAAAAATTGGGAGAAAAAGGAAGTTGACTTTTTAGCACCAAGAAAAACCAAGCAGAGAGTTCGAAACGAATTTTGTCATTAGAGAAATTTGGCCTGCAAAAACTTAACAATATACTAGGGAGCCTTATTTTTGCATTAAATTGAAGGCTTTATTTACCATGGTTAAAATTATCCGATTCATGTCTAATATGCACCCTTTTGCTCGATAACTTGTTGCCCTTTTCAAGGGTAATATCATCCTGGCTCTCTAAAGTAATCCTTGTCGCTTTTGGCTTCTCTTGAGGTCAATTCTGCACCACAGCAAAATCCTTCGCCATAGCCAAGAAGAGTTGGTAAACAGTTGGTGTGAGGTCCGGACTATAAGGTAGATGCATAAAAACCTCCCCATCAAGCTCTTTGGAGCTTCTGGTGAGTCACCAGCGATGTGTGTGTGGTCTGGTGTTGTCCTGATGATACTCAGTTCACCTTCTGTTGGCCAAGGCTGGGCAATTCTGAGCGTTTGCTTCTTCACAGGGACGAATTAAGAGTTTGGTTGCAGTTGAACAGCTTATGGTGGATGATTCTTTGTCGAAACCACTGGCTTGGAGCTCACTGCCCATCGGCGACGACTATTTTCGTTTGATGTGATGCTGAACGAAGTTCAAAAAACGTTAGAAACACAGCAGATCTTGTTTGCTCAGTATTTTTTAATCAGTAATGGCCTTCGCTCTCGCTTTAAAGGTTTCAAATATTTGCCTAAACCATAATGAATACTTCAAATCAATAACTGCACACAAGAGTCCTGCTTTTAATTTCAATTTTAAGTGAACTGACGCCAAAGTAATCATTGTTATGTTAAGTGTTTCAAGTGTTAAAGCCACAATGACCACATTCTTAAAGGAACTTGAAATTGAAAGTGAAAGTGAGAAATAGAGAATAAGAGCACTGACGTCTACACTTGTTTAAAGGATATTAATATTTGGCGAACCAATGAGGAATACATCTCATACGTTCTTACTAAATTGTAGCCTGCAGCCTTCGAGAAAAAAAAAAACAGATGCCTGAGAATTCCAGGAGTATTGACCTTGCGCTGTGATGTTTAGAACTAATTGAAAAGGGCTGGATACACAAGGAAACTCCATACATTGGTGCCACATGAGTTAACAAGGGAAAACCTTGAATATCCATCTGCTATTGAATCGTAATAAAATCGATGCTGAAAACTGGATTCCTTACAGTAACATCAAACGAAGGCGATCGTGGCCGAAGGACAGTAAACCGGCACAAACGGCCGCCGGGAAGGTTTATGTTGAGTTTTTAGTGGGGTTGACAAAGAAACATCCAGCACGAGCAGCGCCACTGCGACCAAACTCTTAATTCGTACTGTCAGTAATTGGACCACCCGAAGGAAGCACTCGCTCAACAGTATCCAGCTTTGGCTAACAGGAGGGGAATTGTGTTTCAACAGAGTACCATCAGACGACTCGCATCGACAGTAACTCAGAAAGCTTGGTTGGGTGGTTCTTATGCATTCACCTTATGTGTGGTCTGGACCTCGCACCAAGTGATTACCAACTGATCCTAGCTAGGTTTAATTAATCTAAGTCGCCGAGGTCATCTAATGGGTGGTCCAGCAAACGTGCTGTTTCGACGGGATTGAACCAGAGGGAGAGGAGGGTTAGATGTGTCGGCTTAATGGGGCATGTGAAGAGGTGGTTAGTGTCGTGCGGAGACTCTTCACATGCAGGGCATACGTTGGGTATGCCAGAGTCAAGTCTGGATAGGTAAAAGTTTAACCTGCTACAGTCTCCAGACCTAAGTTGTGCCAGAGTCACGGGTCTCTCGAGGCAGCTCGAGCTCGTTGTCTGCAATGGGTGGTGCTTTTGCTCCGAGCACTCCATTAACGGGAAGGGAGTATTTGTGTGAAGGTGTTGACTGACTCCTGGTGAATGACGTTCAGTGCTCTGCTGTGTACGTACGCCGTCCTGTCCAGCGGTTGTTGCACATGTTGCTGAATGGTTCCTTCATGTCAAGTACTCCTTTTCTAATGTGCCTAGGTGGAAGTTCAGCTTCAATAAGGTGCCTATTGGGGTGTTCCCAAAAGGAATTGATTGCACAGCAAAGCATTACGCTCTCTTTAACTTGTAGCATAGATGCTTCGCTGTGCAAGTCATGCTCCGGCGACATCAGGAGGTTTCCTGTCGCAGTCCTGAGGGCGGTGCTTTGGCAAGCCTGTAGCTTCTTCATCTGCGTGTCGTTCGTCCCCGGTGCTGAGATCGGTACAGCATAGTTTACGACCGACCGGCCAATTGCTTTGTAAGTTACCAGCAACGTTTCTTTGTCTTTACCAAATAGAGAATCGACAGCATCGGTGCGACATGCACTTCTGCAAATTTCAACGTTCGGGTTCGCCACAGGATCAAGGTTTTCTTTCTTGTATTCTTATATCCTTTGTGTTATTGACGACGCTTCCATGTTCACTCATTTTCTTGCGTGTTCAGCTTCTTTTCCATTCACTTGCAAGTGGTCGATGGGTATGTATGCCTAAGCTTACTATTGATTATGTATCTACTTCCAAAAGGATGTCCTACGAGAAAGTGAACCCTCAACACTTAAACGACTGTTCACCATTTCTGTATCGGTCACTTAGTTACTCAAAATACATATGTACATACATAAAATTTGCCAAAAGTATCCAATTGATAAGCATGCAATATAGTTTTTCCTTTCAATCGGTCATTGGTACACACACAGCTGCTAACGGTCTCCTGTAATACATACATACATATGTAGAACAACATAAACGAAAACAAAAACAGTTATAAAGCAATTTTGCATGCTTCAATGGGGAAATGTTGCAACGTTGCAATATTATTTTAATGTCATTTTATGTGCTATAGAATTTTGTTTTGTTTTGTTTTTGTGTATTAGCAAATGCATGCGGCAGGAAAAAGACAAAAATGAGTTGCAAATTGGGAATTGCAAATTTTTATGAAAAACTGTCTGCTTGTTGCTGATTGTCATTGTACAAATAAGCCGTAACGGCTTAACTTGTTTTACCCGAAATGTTTGCTTTAAATTTATTCATTTCTACTTATTTTTGGATTTTTTATATATTTATTTATTATTTTTTTAATTTTTTTTTAAATTTTTTTTTTATTTTGTTCCGCGCGTAAATCATCTCGAATATCCTTTATTTGGCAATGCTTTATTGAAATCACATAAAAGCTCCTTGCATTATAACTGAAAGCACCCGAAAACCGTCTGGGCGATGATAATGATGAATGCGCGCTGTGTGAACTGTCGAAAAAAATCCAAAATTTCGGGTTTTTTTTTTCTAAAGTGCATACAAAAGTGCAACACAGAAAAAGAGTATCAGACAACGGCGGAACTCAATTTTTTTTTTCTTAGTAAAAAAAAGCACGTTTCATGTCAGCCTGCCCAACAGCCCCTGAGGATGCACCCGAAAAAATGTAAATTCGCCGCTAAATTTTAATTAAAATGGGCAGCTTTAAAATCAAAATGTCTCAAAAAAAAAGATAAAAAATAAGAAAAAAAAAAAACAGTCAAAGAAACTTGTTTTGGTAACGCGGCGCGCTAATTTGTTGCATTCGCTGTCGCGGGCAGCGCCAGCCATCGCTGCAAGCAGAGCACTGAAACAAGATATCGAGAGTACGAAGATGCTGTGCGCTCCCATCAGACACGATTATGCATTTGAAATTTACAAAAAAAAAAAAAAAAACAAAAAACGTCAAAGGGGTCGACAGTCTACAGCGTTCGAAAGGACACATGCATTTTATAGTGAAAGGATCATCTGGGGTGCGCTGTTCATTTTTTTTAAATATTTTCTTCTTCTTCTTCTTCTTGCATGCATTTGTGTGTTGCTAGATTTGTATATATTTTAATTTTTTGTTTAGGTAAATAAATTCGACATAAATTTACACACACATACATACACACTCACACACACTCGATCACCGAAGAGCTTCTCCTTATCTTCGCTTATCGGCGAGAGGTGGGGTGGCGTGCTGTGTGCAGTGCTTTGAGATGATGTGGGTCTAGACAACTGATTTGCCTATTTCTGGGTGGCATATGCATCATGTAACTGTAATTGACTCATTTGAATGTGCTTACAGGACAAAAGTGAGTTCGGAAGCCAAGCAGACGACTTGAAATTGGGATCAGCATGGAGAGTTGTTGTGTAGTCTTAGATTTCTTATTGACGATAAACACGCTACTGATTCAATAGCTATTAGTTCGTTTACAATAATAATAATGAGATTAAGATTTCATAAGTTATAGAAAGTGACAGGCGCTGTGTGTACACGTATGTATGTATGTAATTATACCGTCTACACGATTATAGCCGATCAGTCGGTTGATCTTTCTGGCGGTATAGAGCTTCTTCTCTTCCTCTGCTTTCACCAGCCTGTATTGCAACGAAATTCGTGGAACTATGTTAATGACGGCGGCCGCGGTAGCCGAGTGGTTAACATTACGTACTGCCATTCGGAAGGCTCCGGTTCAAATCCTAACATCCAAAAATTATAGAAAATTAATTTAAATTAAAAATTAACCTAAATTTTCTAATTGCGATCGCCCATCGGCAGGGAATGTCAACACCTCCGAGTGTATTTCTGACATGAAATAAAGCTCCTTATAAAAAAAACCATCAGCCGTTCGGAGGCGGCTTAGTATAAACTGTAGGTCCCTCCATTTGAAGGAAAAACATCAAGAAACAAAACCACAAATTGGAGGAGGAGCTCGGTCGAGTTGTTTGATACCAAACGAGTGACTCCATATCGTGTGACTTCTTTAATTTGTTGCTGGTGAAAAAAAATACATTAAAGAGCTGAATAGAGAAGATACAACCTTCCGCTGACATGAGTTTGCAAATGAATAGTAATGTCCTCTCTCCACAAAATAAGACCAACTTTACAAGTCGTTCGTAATTTTCGTGTTTTTGTAGTTGTTGTAGCCGAAGCATGATTGTCCAAAGTGGTTTTTGGGGAAATCCGGGTCGTTTCGGTATAAAAACCCGACTATTCGGAGAACTTTTGGATTTTAGTGGCCTCCTACGGTAGGCATGTCTTACCGCGGGAAAATTCTCGAACCCCTACCCTGCAGGGGTACTCATTATTCCCGTCTTGCTTATATCTGATGAGACCGTGCCAGAAATTTTCCAGAGAACGATTTTTCGAACAATTGCCTTTTACGCGTTGGCAAGGGCGAATACCGCAGAGGATGGGACTGACATAGTTTAATGAATTAAGATACAACGACTGCGTTGGTTAAACCTTATCGTCAATTCTCCAGCCTTGAAAGTTTTCAACGCAGGTGGAAGCAGTGGAAGAGCAAGCGAGCTGGACTATATAAGAAAGATCAAGAGCAGAAGAACCTAGCTTCACTTGGTGCATTCAATTGGTCTAAGAGACGGAAAGCAATAGCGTGCTGTTGTTAACTCGGCTATAATAACGTAAGCGATGTTTACGAAAATAAGAAATTCTTCTTCTTCTTTTTCAATACTTACAAAAATTAATTAAATGTTTAACTGATAAATATTTTTTTTGGTAATAAAATATTCTAAATCACTGAATCACTACCAAAAGCGGTGCGAAAAACATGATTCTTTAATTTTTTCAATAGTTTCTTCTACTTTTTCTTTGTTGGCGTATTGTTATTATTTTTTCAATAACACTAAATATTTATTCAAGCGTAAAATCAAGAAAAAAATACTACGATCTAATAAAAATCTTACAATAAATTGAATAATACAAAATAACGCCATTAACTGATTCAAAATCATGCAAAAAATAAAAAAAATTTAAAAACTGCCAAGTCATTAGGATGCTCGGCATTTTGCGGCTGCGTCGACTTTTCGTGTAATGCTTGAACATTTTTCACCAGTCATTTTCCATGTTAACGACTTTTTCGCTGCCAAACCACATAATTACATGCATTTTATCGAGTTTTGCTAAACTAATTGAATTTAATCATTAATCTAAAAATCGCAAACGAAAGCAACTGTCCGCCTCTCTTGCCAAGCATTGTTTGCTGCGCAGCTCACTCACTCTACTTCTCTGCTTACAGTGCTCCTCTGCTTACAGTACTCCTCTGCTCACAGCGCTTCGCTGCTGCCAGCTCTGCTTGCTGCTTGCACATTCACTTCGGTTTTTTATGCACAACTGTCAAATGAATGCCATTTTTGACATGAACGTACCGCGTGGCTGACAATTGTAAGCATTTACCTTTGCTTTTGGGGTTTTCATGTGTCTCATCAGTGCGTTCGTATATTCTTTTTTTTGTATGAGAATTGTGCATTGAATTGAAAAAAGTGACATTTGATTAAATGCCGCCAATGTCAGTCGAATGTGGCGGCAGGGTTTAGAAGGAGAAGAAGAGAGAGTGCGAGTGTTTGTAAAATAAAAAAAAAAAAATTGCAAATGTGCGCAAATTATTATAAATGCGGAAAAATGCAAACTTCGCGGTAAATGAAAATTGTGTAGAGAGTAGTAGCAGAAGTTGAGCGAGATTGATTAGTGAAAATTACAACTGAATGAATTGTGACTTTGATTTGTTGATAGTCATTCGTTTGCAGCGATTTCCGGAATTACAAGCGTATGTTGTATGAAATATATGAGAATGTGTGTACGCATAAGTATGGCTGGGTGTTAAATGGGGTGTAGTTCTGCTGCTAGGTATGCAATTACATACTCTCTGCTGTAATTTGCAGAGGCCAAACTTAGTGTGGGCCCTTCTATCATCATCTAAAGGGTAGCAGCCTTAGCCGAGCTACTCCGACTCTCTGCTGTAAGTTGCGGTGGCCAAACTTAGTGTGGGGCCTTCTATCACCATCTAAAGAGTAGCAGCCTTAGCCGAGCTACTCCGACATATGCTCACCTGGAACCGAACTACGGTAGAAGGGAGTAGTAAAGCTATGAATGCACTGCAAGGCGCGGATCTGGAAAAGATGGGAACAAAGATTTGATAGGTTAAACAAAGCGGCACTAGACAAAGCTACTTTTAGGAGCAAGCTGCACAAAGTTCAAGGGATGGCTTCTATACTCTTTATGGGAGTGCTCCTATGAGAACACTTGAAATTCTCCTTAATCGTTTGCCATCAGATCTGTACGGAAAACTTCATGCAAGCCGAAATTACATAGGGCTAAATGCGCAGTACAGGGCAAACCCATATATTCTCGGAAGAGGTGGACTACATCACCTCAGTTTACTTTCCCAACGGAAAATCCCAGAAAGAAATAAATGGGAAAACATAACATTTGGATCACAGATCTGTCGCCATCTTCACCAATGGCTCAAAACTCCATTACAGTGCAGATTAGGCTGTGGAACTCACCCAGAGTCACATGCAATTGACATGAGCAAGATACTGCCCGATCACTGCAGCGTCTTTCAAGCAGAACTAACTGTAGTAATAGAAACCGCTTCGTGGTTACTTAACCGCTTCGTGGCTACTTAACTATACAAAGAGTAACTCAACCCATCACAACACATTCTGATAGTCAAGTTGCCCATGAGTCTCTTCAATACAATCACAGCAATAAGGTGTAGAGGAGTTTTAAACAATCACGCGACTATATGTGAAACGTTCTTAGTTTGGGTGCCAGATAATTGCGTGGCCGATGAGCTAGCTTGAATGATAACCAAGGTGAGCTCTGTACCCGACATGGATATACCTTTTTCTTCGGCAAAGTACCTGCTAAGAGTGGGCTTCTCATCTCAGATGTCAGGGTATAACAACCACACGGAATGTAACCAGAAATATCTGACCACATATCGAAGTGAGGAGACCGACTGAATGAACTGAGCTGAATTATGGTTATGCTAGTAGTATGTGTTACTGCTCTAAATACTTCTAAACCAGCTGTAGGCACATTTGTAAACCAGAAGGAGTCGAAGGATCATTTTTTCTGCCACTGCCCGGCCCGCACTGTGGCTTGAAAGTTTGTTTTCTCGCTAATTTTCACTTCGACTGCCGGCCGAACTTGCTTTTGTTTGAATTTCAAGGAAGGCGAGAGGAAAATCTTTTATTTTACACCCCGACTGTAAGCAACACAGCGTTTCAGGAAGCCAAAGTGCGTTTGAGAAGGGTTCCGTGATCGGGAAAACTAAACAAATTACTTGTTTTACGGTTACTGTTGAATATTTTTTTGTCCTCAGCGGCGATATTCGACCGATTGGATGAACGATGAGTAAAGTTTCTTAAAAAAAAAAAAATAAATATATAAAAAAATAAAAAAAAAATTCAAAATTTCTATTTGCTCACACTAATCTTTCTAACGACTTTTAAATGCATTGAACGCAGAATTATCAGTTTGTCTGTTGAAACCAAACACAATTAATACCACTCCTTCCCGCCATTTAATACACATTTATATACATATTTAATGCGCATTTACTTAATGCACATCGCCACACAAAATATGTAAATATTGAAAACTGACACTTTTAAATTAAAAAAATAAAAGAAAAAAAAGCTCAACTTCAAGTAAAAGTAAATTTACATACAAGCATACATTTTTTTTACACACTCAACACGACATCAAAATATTTTCCCAACAAATCACATGAATTTGCATAGGAAAACCATAAATTCTCGAAATGCACCAATAATGTCAAGCAAATGAAGGTCGCGAAGAAAGGATTTTCGAATATTCCCAAAGAGTAGTAGTTGTAGTAGTAGAAGACAAGCGTAAAAGGTAATTGCAAATTTTGGAAAAGGTGTAAGAGTGTAAGAAAGGGTAACAATTAAGAAAAATTGCAAATTAAAAAAATTATTCTAAAAAAGAAAATCAATAATAAATGCAAGTTGAGCATTTTGCTAAAATTAGCCAACAACCGAGCGTGTCATGAACGTTTAATGCCTGCAAAACTAATTTCATTTACAACAACAACAACCATTGTCATGCACAAAACTAATTCGCTGTCGATTTACAAGTGAAAGACAAATTGCATGAATATTAATTAAGAAAGGATTAGGAAAAAAGGATGTACATATGTAGGTATGTCTGTATGTACATAGGTATATTAACACCCTTGTATGTAGTATGATTTGCATGTAATCAAAATTACAAAAACAAAAAATCGAAAATTTTCCACAAATTTTCGCATATTTAATGAGTTTTGTGTGCCTGGTAAGGACCAATTCTGTCCTCTTACTCTCTCTTTGTATATGTATGTATGTTTGTTTGTTTGCGCTTACACATTGACATTGCCTTGATGTGTGCCGCAATTTATTGGCAATTTTCATAATTTGCCTCGCACTCCTTTGCAAAACGTATCGATTACAAGCAATAGCTCGCGGCAGCGAAAGGGTTCTCAGTGGACATTTTTTTTTTTTTTGAATTTTAAATTTTTTTTCAATTTGCACTGGGTGTCTATGTATGTGTCTCAAGTAGTATTTGTATTTGGAAAATTGCACTCTAATGCGTGCTGCTGCTGCTGCTGCTACTGTTGTAAGGCGTAACGAATGTGGGTTGGATTTCAATTTCAGCCTAAGCTGCTCCTCTGTCCCTCTCGCCCTCTCTCGCTCATCGTAGTGAGAATGGGAAAATATTGCAAATTTTGACTGACAGTTGCGTGACGATGTATGTACATATAGGTATATATATGTATTATGTATAACGCGAAATTTATGTATGTAAATATATGTATGTACCGTACAATTTTGATATTGGATTTGGATTGCATCTCGATCATCAAAACCACTCACTCCTCTATGCACAAATAAGGCAGCACGAGCATTTCTTCTTCTTCTCCTCCGAATCACCAAAGGTGCATACAAAGACATCGTGTGCGGCCTGGAGCTTCTTCTCCTGATCTTTCCAATAAAGTCGAACTCCATCCGGACAAGTTTAGCCCAAATGCAGTCTTTTAACTTGTCGATCCATATTAATAGCTAGTGCAGAGTGCAAGCTTCTGGATTCCTACTCTTGAGTCCACGTCGCGCACCCTGGAAACGTGAGCAACCCTTGTGCAAGATGCGGTAACCAACCCGTGTGGAGCCTTGGGTCACGGGGCCAATGAGAGAGGAAGCTTCAGGGGAGCCGCTCCGACTTATTCGGTTTAAGCGTCCGCTGAAGTCTAATTGCAGCGTCTGTTCACCAGAGGAGCGGCTCGCTATATAAATGTATAACAACTTTAAACTTGAAAAAATTAACAACGCCTTTCTGTTAACGACCCCCGAAACGAGTTAAGGATCACGATTTGAGGTCATGCACCTGGAATGTTCGGCCCCTTAATTGGGAAGGTGCCGCTGCCCAGCTGTTTGATATACTCGTAAGAATAAAGGTTGACATCACCGCCGTCCAAGAAGTGGTATGGACGGGATAAGGACGAAAGCGAGTAAATTCTTGTGTCATTTACTACAGCTGCCATATAAAGGAGCGCAAATTTGCTGTCGGGTTTGTGGTAGGCAATTATAATGTAAAGTCCTCTCTCGACGAATTGTGATCAAATTCTGCAAGTCGATCATCATATCCGTCCTGGGTTGTATGGTGCAAAAGCATGGACACGGACAGTAAACGATGAATCAGCTTTGAGAGGCTTCGAGAGAAAGATTTTTCAGAAGAGTTATGATTCTCTGCGTATAGTCTACGCTGTATACCCCGAGACGATGGGATGCTGAGCTCTACGAGTCATACGACGACATTGACATATGTAGTTAAGCGAATAAGAAGACAGCGGCTACGGTGGCTATGTCATATCGTTCGGATGGATAAAAATGATCGAGCTCTGAGAGTATGCGATGCAGTACCCGCCGGTGGAAGTAGAGGAAGGTGAAGTCCAGAGTAGCCAGTCCACTTCCGTACGATAGTCCCAATCGTACTAGTTTTTTCCTCGACTTGCCGAAAATCAACGCTTTCGTGGTGTGCGTAGAGAGCTTTGAAATGCCGAAGGGAGTTGAAAATATTGTCCCCAAGCTTTTGTATACCAGGTTGTTAACAAGCGCCTGTTGACGGGCGCTCTTCGAGTTAAAGTCGATGTGAAGAGCCAGGAGCGTTTGCACATGCCATTCCATCTGACAACAGCCAAGTGGTTCATAGATTTTTTATGCTGAAACCCGGTCGGATCCCGACGAAGTCAATCAGCTTCCTCACACCACTTGAAAAGGTTTCGTCGAGGGTACTGAAGTAACCGCCTGATAATTGAAATCGCTAAGGACGTGACGGTTACAGCGCTCATAAGTGCATTCCAAGTACACGAAGAAGCTGTCTATGAGCACATCTCTCTCTTCCTTCGGAGCGTGGGCACAAATCAGTGAAATTGGGAAAATTTTCGCTTTAATCTAAATGTGAGCGAGACGTTCCATCCACCGGAGTAAAGGATAGTACCTGACGAATGAGCTTATCTCGTCCACCACAAGCGCCGGTTTAAGTTTGTGCTCCATGTTATGGCTAGAGTAATAAATGACGCAAGGTAGCTAATCCTATTTTCCGTTCTTGTGTCGTTCAACGCATCGCCCGGATGGCGGTAATAAGCGGAAACTCCTCTCGACAGGACAGCGGTGCCAAGACAATTTAGAGAGCGAAACATTCCAGTTACTTGCCCCCCAAATCTTAGTCCTTAGTATATTCGAATATCTTTTCATGCGCGGCGCTTGTCTATTGTACGTGCGGAGACCTCACGAGTCTATAAGGAGTCAGCTTAACTCAATTTTATATTAATATTTTTCATATTTTCACTTAATAGCACATTTATTGCACTCCAGTTGCACGCCACATTCACACCGTTGTGAAATATTTGACATGTGTCACATAAAAACACGCATAAATTGCGAAACATTGAATGAAGTTGCTCCCAACTGCCGCTGTGGCTGCTGCGCATGCGCCTGCGCAATACAACAAAACTTAGATTTAGAGCAAATAATAGGAATAAAGCGTAGAGAGCAAAAGCGGATTCCGGCGCACAATAGCTCGACACACCTACACATTAGCGTTGTAATAGATACGCCGAAGTGTCTGCCAGCCAGGCAGATATCCTTTTTTCCCTCGCACGAGACAAATAGGAGTAAAATAAAAACAAATGAAAAGAAAAACAGTACGAGACAAATCTGACATTGCATCTGGTCAAATATTTATTCGGCGCATGCAAAGTGCTTACAAAGTGAAAGGACACAAAGTCCTTTGCAGGACAACAGCCTGACTACTGCCAATAAACATTTCTTTGCACGCAAAATCAGCAAGAAAAATATTTTGCTTTTTTTTTGGATTTTTTTGCACGAAAATTCTGTCAGCATCAACAGCTGCCGCATACATTTTTCATGCGCAAAGGATGTGCAGAAAGTAAAGTAGACACAGAGCAAACAGTGAAAGAAAGAAAGTAGAGCGGTAGTAAATTAAAGAAAAAAGAAATGGTAAAGAAAAACATGAAAAAGTAGTCTATTATCTGCTGCTTTCCTCTTGTATATGTACAAATGTATGTGCTATATGTACCTACAAGGATATGCGAGCATCCTTTCACATGTGATCGTAGACACTGCCATTTTTCATGTTCATCTCCGAATGAATGAAAGCCAAAAATCAGGCTGGCTGAGATGAGCTAGAAAAATAAACTGTCACAAATCGCTGTAACAAGCGAGACGGATCAGCGCAGCTACTGACAAACCGACAAACGGTGGCTGACCGAGGTACAAGGAAGAATTGCTGCTCTGTGGAGGGTGGAAGAAAAGAGGCGGAAAACTAGAGGTAGCATTTGATACACTGACTGGGTTGGTGGATGAGTGGAGCTGGCATGTCGAGCTCCTCAAGCGATTAGCGACAGCCAAGTTTGTAAGTCTCTGTTCGCCGTTCGTGAGCTTGAATTTCTCGCGTTTAAACTGCGTTCGAAGATCAAAATACATAATAACCACTGCGGCTCAATAATTTTCTGCAGAGTTCGCCGCCTGTCTAGCGCAGTTGTCGATCATAAAACGTAGGGTTTGTGGTATTTTCGGCAGTTTGGATGCTACTGAGCGTGTGGACATGCTGGAAACTTGGCTGTATTGTCTGCCGAAACTTTCCAGAAGGCTCGTGTGAGTACAAAGTAGGCGTTCCAGAGATGAGTTTTATAAATCCAAACATCACTTTTGTTTGCTTTCAAGTTTTGAAGTGTTTCGCTTTGTGAAAAGTGCAAAGGATACTTATCATCTGCCATACGGATCGATACCTCGCTGCCGGAGCTTTCTGTACCCCAGTATAAACAGCTGTCGACCGATAGCGCGGTACATCGGATAGACATTTAAAAGCTCTTTCGCTATAATAATGTCCGATCGAGCTTTATGGTTGTTGTCGTAATGATTGGACAACTCCGTTTAGGAGTAGACAAAGTTGGACTATGTCGTTGAGACACTCATTGAACAAGATATCCAAAAGCGGGCTGTTTTGATTGGTTCAGACTAGCGAGAGAGAAGAGTGTTAGATGAGGAGTTGGCTGGTGTCGGGCGGATACACATTTCATGTAGAACATGCACACTTTGGTTACAACCGGGTTAAGTCTACATAAGAAGGTGTAGAGTCTACAACAGTATCCAGATCTTAATGTGTCAGTATTGAGCGAGTGTCTCAAGATAGCTTGAGCTGATACTAACGGGTGTGCGGAACTCCGATGACATCGTGCACAGGAAGAGAGCTACGGAAGGTGTTGATAGTCTCTCTGTGAATGGGGTTTAGCATTTGTGATTGGCTGAAGAGAGTCCGCAAAGTCAAGTACTTTCTTTCTGATGAGCATGAGGAGTGTTCCTTAACTGAAAGCTTCTTAGCTTCTTAATCTGCGTCTCGCCGCCCACTCGATGGTCAAATGGGCGTAGCTTAGAACCGGCCAACAGGTTGACTTCTATTTTGCAAAGTTTATGTCTTTGTCCTTTTCCCAACTGATGGTGACTAACGACTGAGGCTCTTTGAAGCGGCCATTTTCTTTGGTGACAATGACGGGGTGAAGGAGTGCAGGAAGGCATTAAGCATTTCACTACCAGGAACTAGGGGTTATTGGTAATGACTTTGCCATTCAGTTCGAGACGGTACACCTTCATTCAGTTAATGAAGTACACGTAAGTATCGTGCTGAGCTCAGTACATAGAGCTGATGTTTTTTACCACAAGAGAACCCGCGATTTCAAGCTCCAAACCACTGGTGAATATTTGTGCGTAGCTTTCATTTCAAGTCGGAAGCGTACTCGGAGCTATCGACATGTACGCCCGGAGTTCGAACGCCTAGAAAACAGGGAAACTTTTAAGATTTTAGTCGAGCCGGTGCTTGGATTTTAGACTCATTGTGGCTCGTAGCGCGCATTAAGTTCCTTAGAAAAACATAAATTAAATAAAAAAGTGATTATTTGCTATCGTCACACTACGAGAGCCAACAGTAGGCTCCAAAGTGCAGCAGAACAAAAAAAAAATCCTTTTCAAAAACTCGATTTCACAACATGCAATATCTCACAAGACAGCACATATGGGTACCAAATATCACAGTCAACGCATTCCCATTGGCTATCAACCCAGGTGCATTATCTTAGCGCATCTCTTAGTTGCAGTAAAGAGCGCACACAGTGGACTCACGCACGCTCTTCAATGGCACACACCGAGCACAGCAGACGAGACACGAGTCATGAGTGTGTATTGACAAGAGCTACTGGCAATTGTTGCTTGATGCTTATCTGCTTTTGGTGCTCTCCTCAGGCGGCGCTCGAACCGGCTCTTACTTGCAACCACCAACTGTGTGCCATGAGCGACCGATCAACCAACCAAACGACTGTTTACCGTTCAAAATCACATGGTATAGTGCGCATGCGGCGCCACATGGCAGGATCATTCGTGTTCGCCAATTCAAACGCGACAGACGTGCCTAACTAATTTCGGCTGTGCAAAAAAGGAAATAATTTTATTTTATGTTTTTTTTTTGACAATTTTTGGACTTTTTACAATTTAAATAATTTGGGGAAAACAAAAACTTTTCTTTGCTTGTGCAAAAAAGAAAGCAAAATTTTGTGTGACAATTTTGTTATTTGGACTTTTGTTCTAATAAGTTACACATTTAAAGGGGAAAAGTTAAAAAAAATTAATTAAAAAAAAACTAATTAAAAAATAATTATTAAAAAACTTGGTTCACGGAAAAATAATTTAAAAAAATTGAAAAAGATTTTTAAGTGCTTGTTTTTGTTTTAAATATAAATAAATTTTGTGCGGCATATTTTTTTAAAATTATTTTGTGCGCCGCCATGGCTTCGCAACGCTCGTGACAACGCGCTCAGCAAAAAGTAAAAAAAAAATTAAACAGGTGAGTCTTAGTTATAAAGAAAGAAAGAAAGAGAGAGCCACTAAGCTATTTTAGAATTAAATATGTGCAACTTTTGTGCAAAGAGTCATCCTCCCTAGCACGCTGACATTAATGATGGCAACGCCTTGCTGTAATTTACATTTGCTCGTGGCATGTAAATCCAAAAAAAAAAAAGAAAAACAACAAAAAAATGGGCTCGGGTCTAATAAAATGCAGCACTCACAAAGAAAGGTCGAAAAAAATCTGTCTCACAAAAAAAAAAATTAAAAAAGGATACCAAAGGACATAATTCGTCTTAAACGATTGTGTTGCTGATCGCTCGCTCGCTCGCTCGCGTTTCCACCAATCCAAGCCAGTTGCTAAGGCTGTTTTGATTTATTTTACCGTTTTCTTTCATGAACACATACACACACTCACATACCATATATGTACATACATACATTTCGCCAAAGGCGACCTTCAACATTTCTTGCATTATCCCCTTTTTCCTGCTTAACGCTTTCGGCTGCCTCCTCATCATTTGTCCTGACAACTGCACTAGTTCTAATTTTAATTTATCTAATTTCCAACCCCTCTACAGCGTTCGGCTGTTGTTTACAACGCACCTTTGAAGTAAGCCAGCGACTGTTGATTGCCTGCCAACATCCCTTTCCTTTCCTTTCCTTGGGCTGACGGCTGATGGCTGACGTCTTCAAGTCTGCTGTATATCTCCGATCGGCTATCAGCTGTAGCACTGTAACGGTATGTGCTGCAAGAACGGTTCGTTTTTTTTTTTGCTTCTTTTTGTTCGTTCTTCTGGGGGTGACGTGTATGGATTACATCAGAGACACAGCCAGACACACTACACACATATGCGTACACACCTATGCATTTCTTATAGCCTTCTGTCTGCTTTGTATGAAATCTTTATTTTTTTGTTTTTGTAAGGCAAGCGTTCTACATACACAGCCGCATCCAACTCAGCCTGCTACTCACTCAGCCAGCCAGCCCAGTTTCACAGTTCCACTCGCAAACTCATTTACGCCGAGCTGGCTAATCTTCTGCCCTTTTCTTCTGCATGCACACCTTTCCTTTTTTGCCGTACCAAGCGGGATTTTCCATTTTCAAGCGACCTTTGCACATTCCATCGGCCTTAAGCCAATTTGTCTGGAAATGCGTGGCCTGTTTGGTGGCGTATTGGTAACACAACTCACATACGCACATACGCACACACTGCAGACAGACTCGGCGGCTTAAGCCTGGGTGCTAGTAATCCGTAAGTGTTGTTTTTGTTACGCCAGAGATTTTTTAATTTTTATTTTTATTTTTTTTTTGCCGAGTCCTTAATATAAACTTTCCTTGTTTGCTTAAGTGAGTTTTCCTACTTAAGCGAAATATTTTGCACCTTTTACAGTCACAGGATTTCCCGCTGTTCCGTAGTCAGTTCCTATGTTTGCTTTGGTTGTTAGAAAAGGTTTGCTGCTTTGTTATTTTTATTAATTTTTGCGGTTTTCAATATTTTGCATGGATTTGTGGCTTGTTTTTGAGCTGTAATTTGTTTGGTGGGCTTTGGAGAATCTAGAAATCGACGTAATTATGCAGATAGACAGGAATAGCTGCATTGGAGTTTAAAAAACAAGACTAACGCACGCCTTATGTGCTTATCAGTTAAGTTTCGCCGCCAATTTGTGTTAATCTCCTCGATGTTTTGTTGGTATCTGCTGTTTAAATCCGCCCCCGAACAGCTAATGGACTTTTAGGAGCAGCTTTTCTTTGGTTTGTTGGAAGTACATCCGTAGATATTGACATTCCTTCAGATGAGCGACCAAAAATAGCTTTCATCAGCCGATCTGAAATAGAGTTCGCAGCCACCTTCTCCGGCCCGGCAGTTGCAGCTACCTGCTCGTCCTTTGACATTTCCTATCGAGTCTCGAACACAATCTAACTTCAGAAAACAGTCTGGTCTGCATGTATGCCCATAACCGCCATTCCGCAGCAGAACCTGCTGCACCATTTAGTTAGCTGATAGCTAAAAAATAAATACTTTTATATATTATACATATTTCTGAATTTTAATTTAATTTTATTTAATAAAAACCAACTCTTGCCACTTCATGTCCCACACTTTTTCATCCTTGCACCATTTCGGCAAAACCCTCTCGGTAAGTTTTGCCAACTGCGTTTATGTCTTCATTTAACTCATTCAATGCGCTTTTGTTCCTTTGTTAATATATGTTATATTCAATTTACATGAACTAGCAGTAAATCAATTGCATATCTTTAAAAAAGGCTTGTTCCCTGCTCAACAGGAGTTCGCTTTCCTTGCGAATTCTTTGGCAAACTTCCTTTTCGCATAACGTAGCTACTTTCATACATCCATTTCGTATAAATAATTTCTGTCTGTCTGTGCTTTATGTGGCCGTCCATTCAATGCGCGCTGTCCCGTTTCGAGTTGAACGATATTTTCGGTCGTCGCATGGCGTTGAACAATGTCAAGAGTCCACTTAATAAACACCCAGTATTGTGCTCTTCACTTATATGTATACTCGTGAGGCATTTATTTCTTTACTAGCAATTCTCACATACTTATGCACGAGTAAAAGAAACTTGAATTAAAACGCGAAATTTGGCAGGGAAAAATAATAATGATCAGAAGAAGAAGAAGAAGAAGAAGAAGAAAGAGTGCAATGAAAGCAAGCAAATAAAGCACACAATTGAAGAAAAAAAGACGAATATCGAGAAAGTCCTGTTGAAGTATATATGTATATGTATATAGGCATGTAGATTTTGCATGCTTTATAATAAATTCAAAAATATATTGCACTTAAAACAGGACAGGCGCTTTTGACTTCTTAAAGGTTACGGAAGAATTTTGATTGCGCTCGTATACATGTGAACGTTTACATTTATAAATATATACCTATGTACATAGTTGAAAATAAAAACAAACTCACATTTCTCTGCTGCAACTAAAACTCTGCAAATTATGATGGCGAATCTCTCGAAATTTCAGATTTTTGTCTACTCAGATCATATATATTTAGGCAGGAACAACGGTGAACTAAAAATATGCATAAAATTAGTTTACGTTGAGGATAGGTTACCACCTTAGGGATGCTAACATACACGTATGTATACTCGTACACTGCTACGTCCATAGTAATACCAGTTGCTCCACAAGTTATGTATTCCAACATTAACTTCTTGTAGTATCCCTAGTTTGAAGCACAATGCTATTCTCTTAGCAAATGCCAGAAGATCCTGCTGATTTTCCACGCCAAACGCTATCATCACCAAGTCTGTTGAATACTGGACATTCGTAGATAACGTGCTGTACTGTCTCTACTTGGGTACATATATACATACGAGATGTATTTATGATTTTTTCTGCATTTGTTGTTTTCATTTAAGGTTAGCTGCGTCAACAGCCTTACTAGCAGGCTGTAGTTTGACCTCTGTGTTGCTGCTGGAAACTTAGAAAGCTTCGTTTCATTTGACTTGCATATATTTTTGACTATTTCGCAGATATTTGTTAGTTCCCCAAGCTTAAATGCTGTAGGATTGATAGAAAGTTTTCTGCTTTGCCAACCCAAAAGTGACTGGGAGGTTCATAGCTAGGTTCAGTGCAACGCGCATTGCTTCTTTAGACATTTTATCGGTTAACTCATTACCTCATTTGGTAACGAAATATGTTAACTTGCTTTTTCTGCGCCAGTCGTTTGCAACGCCGCTAACTTTTTCTATTCTACATAAGCCACATAAGCTCGCACTGCACAAAATTCTTTGCGAAATCTAGTTTTCCTTGCATGTATTTAAGGAAAATGAACTATTGCACTGAATTCTTATGTTTTCTACAGAAATTTATATTTATTTACAAATAAGCACTATTTTTATGCAAAAAATGATATTTCGAAGCACATTGCCGCATCTTAAACGTTACAATTATGACATTTCCGCTTTACAGCACAGGGTGACAATAATGTTTGAAAAACCGGAAATGGAATGAGTTGCAGGGCATGTTCAACGATTACAAGTCGGAAAAATGTCAAAGAATATGAAAATATATAATTTTTTTCAATTAACCATATTTTATGAGCAAAATTTGGCATATTTTGAAAAAAAAAGAAATAAATTTAAAGAAAATAAAATAAATGTGCATGATTTTAGGTAAGGTCACAACGCACAAGCTGACAGTTATTAATCGATATACCACTAATACAGCAATCGAAGTATGCAGATAATATTCTAAATACTTTCTTTTTGAATTTCGCTGATTTTAGAGGAAAGAAATATTGTAAATGCATATAAAATTAAAGATGTAAAAAGTAGTAGAAATTAAAAGGGGATTTTCCAAAGCAAACTGTTGAACATAATGAATTCTCTTTAAACTAATTATATGCCAACCAGAAACAGAAAGGCATAAAAATAACTTGCAAATGCGAAGATAAAAAGACAAAAAAAAAATAAAAAAAAAAATGGAGAATATGAAGGGAACGTACAAAAAGGATCAACGGAATTGCAAGCAAATTGTAACTGATTAAATGGCATGGCAATGAATGCAATAAATAGCCACGAACAAGCCAGAAATGGCAGAAAAAAATGGCAAAAAGTGCATGCGGAACTACAGCAACGACATGAGCATCGCACAGACGACCTCTTAGTGGGCTCGCTGGTTGGTGAAGGACGATTGTGCGCAAGCGCAAACCTGAAAGCCATTCTGAATCGAGAATCTATAAGATAACGGTGAGCAACAAAAAGCTACATGCATACATATACATATGTATATAATAACAGTATTGAAAAGGAATTAAAAAATAGCAAAAAAAAGTACAAAAGAGGCAAAACGAGTTCCAAAATATCGCGAAAAAAATTGCTTTTGCTACATGTTGTGTCTGCAAGTAAGACTTATGTAGCGATAGACCTACGCCAGACAAGGCAAGCGTAGCAAAGACAACGTACATACATACATACAAACATACAGATTTTGCGCCAATTTCGATTGTATTTTATTTCATTTTTTCCCCCACTTCATACTGCTCGAACCTTTTTCAAGCTTTTTTGTTTAATTTTCTTCCTTTAGGTGCTTTATTTGCTAAGGAAACAAATTTTACCTTTAGCAATTTGCAAACTCTCTCATTTTATTCGTGCCTCTGCTTGATAGTAAATCACACAAATTACCAGTTTCCAATAATAAACTGGATTTTTATTCTATTAGCGGCGTACAAAGCTTGTCACGTTTTGCAAATTTTCTTTATTTTTATGCATAAAAAAAATTGAAATTTGTACATATTTATGTACGGTATATGTGTGGCATGCGCGGTTAGTAAGAGTACCAATTCATACGCGCGATGTGGCGATAAAAACTTTTAATGGTGGTATAGCAGTGTGTTAGGACAAAAGAAAAATGCTGCAGTATAAAAAAAATTAAAAAAAAAATTCTTTGAAATTTTATTACTTACAAAAAAAAGAAAAAATAAAAATAAAACTTCCAATTAATCACAAAAATTTTATTTAAATTTTTTTTATATTTTTATTTAAAGAAATTGAAATTTCTTTACTAAAAAAATAATAAATAAACTTTAAAAAAATATGAAATTATATTAAATAATAAAAAAATAGTTTGAACTTTAATTAAATTAAAAAAATAACAATTTTAAATTTAATAAAATATTTTTTGATTTAAATTAAAAAAATTGAAATTTTATTAATTACAAACAAATTGAAATTTTAATTATTACAAACAAATTGAAATTTTATTAATCACAAAAAAAAATTAAATTTCATTAATAATAATAATTTGTAATTGTCTTAATTAAAAAATAATAGAAATTTGAAATTTAATAAAATATTTTTTATATTATTTAAAAACATTTGAAATTTTATTTATTATAAATTTATTGTTTTATAATTTGATTTTTATTAATTAGAAATTTCATTAGTTTGAGATGTTTATAATTTGAATTTTTATTAATTAAAACAAATTAAAAATTTTATTCAATAAAAAATTTAAAATTTTATTAATTTTATTAATTAAATAAAAAATTTAAAATTTTATTAATTAAAAAAATTTTACATTTTATGAATTAATAAAATAATAGTTTGAACTTTGATAAAATTAAAAAAGAAATATCAATTTGAAATTTAATCAAATATTTTTTTTAATTAAAAATACTTATATATATAATTAAAAAAATTTGAAATTCATTAATTAAAAGGACAATAATTTTAACTTTTAGTAATTAAAAATAATGGTAATTTGAAGTGTAATAAAATATTGTTTTTTTTTTTAATTACAAATATTTGAAATTTTATTTATTACAAAAAATTGAAATTTTATTACTTAAAAAACAATAATTTGAACTTTTATTAAACATACAAATTTTAAATTTTATTAATTAATAAAATAATAATTTGGTCTCTAATTAATTAAAAAAATAATATAAATTTAAAATTTAATAAAGTAATTTTTTTAATTAAATTTATTTGACATTTTATTTATTACAAATTTAATTGTTTTACTTAAAGAATTATAATTTGAACTTTTATTAATTAATAAAAAAGATAATATTTTTAAATTTAATAAAGTTTTTTATTAATTAAAAAATATTTGAAATTTTATTTATAACAAGTAATCGAAATTTTATTACTTAAAAAAGAAATAATTCGAAGTTTTATTAATTAAAAAAAATTGTTTAATTAATTCTTGTAAAAATATAATAGTAATTTGAACTTTAATTAATTAAAAAAAAATAATAATTTGAAATTTAATATATTTAAAAACAATTTTTTTTTTTTATTTTCTAAAAAATATTTTTTCTTTAATTTGTTTTTATTTTACAATTTTTTATTTGTTATTTTTTTGTGCTGATTTATTTTGTTTTTTAATTTTTTATGATTAAATTTTTTAATATATAACTCAAGCTTTTTATAAAATGTTTTTTTTTTTGCCATACTTCTCTAACAATCATAATATGAATCCTTGCAAATTAGCTCAAACTATGTCACATTCCTTTTTCTGCCGGCGCCACTAGACGCTTGTGTCATTAAAAAAAAAGCTACACAGCATGACAGCTGTCAGTCAATAGAAACCACTTTTGTGTAGATCTTGAAGGAGCAACAGGAAAGCGGTTGGCTATGACAACAAAAACCGTGGGTAGCTTTACGCATAGTATGTACTCTTAATATGCATACATAGGTACCCATATATGGTACAAAGATACATACACATTCACATTATTACTTTACGCATGTAGAAGGAAAAACAAGAGCAATCAGTTTGTTATATGCAATATACATATGTATGTATGTCGTATATTCTTACGATCCTGGGCATCCTTCGCGACGCGCCACCGCTTCACCTTTCCTCTGCCAGCCAAAAATAAATAGTTTCCAAGAAAAAAAAGGTCAAAGAAAATCACTCATGTGACAATCAAAAGTTGATGAAGAAAAAATGAATTTTAGCGCAACAACAACAACAACCACGTTAAAAATATTGTTGTTTTTTTGTTTTCAGAAAACAAGAACAAGCAAGCATTTAATTTTGTTGATTGTAAGCAATCAAAAAATCATTTCGCGGTCCTTAAAGGTAGCATGTGCAGCAGCCAAGAAAAGGTTACACACGTACATACATATATGCATACACAATGTACGCGCATTTTCCCGCTATTAACTTTCACTCTATTCACTTTAATTACAAACAAAAGGACAATAATGTCTAGTATAGTCCCGTCGTAAGGAAAGTGGCAGCAATTTTCCAGCGTTCAACTGGTGTAAATCCATTGCACGGGCATGAAATGATGCAAGTACGTACATACATAAAAGGAGACTGCGCACATTTAATACACCTTTGCTTTTAACCATTTTTTTTTCTCTTGCCTGCCTGCATTCATTGGTTTGTATGTTTCTTTGTATGTCTGCATGTGCCTTCTTGCTTTCATTTTTGTTCCTGCCGTTGTGTAGGCGAAGAGTCATAGCCTCGTTTGCGCTTGCATTGGCATTGTGTAGGCGCCTGCTGCTTTCTGCTTTCTTTTTCTTGGTTTTTTTTCTTCAATTTTCATTCAATACTGCCTTTCTTTTCATTTGCTTCTTGCTGAAATTATTTATCTCGATCAAAATTCGTTCCGGCGCAACTTTATTACTTGTTTTGTAAGGATTTCCTTTATTTATTTCTTTGGTAGCTGATCACACTTTTGTTTGTTATCGATTACGCGTGAAAATCGAGTCGAGCAGCTGTTCCGTTGGCGATGATTTGGGGGGAATGATAGGAATTAAATGCATTTCAGTTAAGGTGATTTTTTGGCAAATAATATTCAAAAATTTCAAAATATAAATATTATTTGAAAATTCCTAAGGTCATGCTAAATCAATGCCACGAAAAGATTAAAATTCGGAAAAGTGACTTGCAGCGGATTTTTTTTTATTTCCTCAGTGTCGAACGCGGTTAGTAGTGCCCAGACTAACATCCAAAATTATAGAAAATCAATTTAAATACATAAAAAAGTAATTTTTCTAACTTCCGCCGCTCTCGGCATCAAATGTCAACCCCTCCGATTGAATTTCTGACATGAATTAAAAAGCTCCTCATTAAAATTCATCAGCTGTTCTGAGGCGACTTAGTATAAACAGTAGACAAAACCCGCAATTGGAGGTGGTGCTCGGCCGTAAATCGCCTCAGTGGTTATTGAGTGTCAATTATGCATGTATTTGTATTGGTTAACCCATAAGCATGTACACTGTGTTGTTCAGTAATTTCCCTGACCTTATGGCTAGTGGTTTTAGCCTACAGAGCTACATTATCCTCTCTGACTCTGTTTCGATCAAAGAATGTTTCTTCTAGATCTTTTTATATTATCTACTTTATCGAATTTTTGCCACTTATTTCTTTTAAAAACTGCCTATGCCACTTCTGATTTTGTAAAAAATAGTTTCATTGCCATTTATTTCTTCTTTTAACTCACTATTCATTCCCAATAAGTAATTTTCAGTGTTGCAATCGCAGATTTAAAGCAACTTCATAGCGATCTCACTTAAATTCGGGCTGTGGACATTTTTTTGGTATGAAGAAAATGAGAATTGTGTGGTAATTTCAGCTGAAATTGGGGAAAATATCGTAATAGCGTAGTTTATTCGCCGTGAAAATGCATTAATGAGTAAAAGTTGAAATTTGTGCTATTGTGAATGTGTGATGACAGACTAATAACGGAATTTTACAATTATAAATTTCAACAGTTACGCCACTAACAGCAAGCAACAGGGTGTTCTTGTAAATGAAAATAAATTATTAACACTTGAATGGATTTTCGCTTGCCGAGCACCAAGAGAAAGTAAATTTTTTTATATAAAGTAATCGAAAACTAAAGAAAATAACTAAAAAATTATATTTTTGAGGCACCTTATGCCATTTGAAACCGCTACATTTATTAGCAAATACACGCACCCAACATGTCATGTGCCAAAAAATATTATTCCAGCAGCGTGGTTAAGCACCACATGGTTCTAATATAAAATAATCCTGTTAAAAGCGGGAATGCGTGAGAAAATCCGTTAGAAAAAATAATTACTTAACCTTAAACTTTTATTTTTCTTTTAGGAATACTTAGTTGTCTTGTGCTCCTTATGTTAACTATTTTTTTATTATTATTTCTTTATTTTCAGTCTGGTTATTCCAATTTGCCATGCTTAAGTGGACAAAACAACAAAATCTACAACAACATTTTACTTCATTTCCTTTAAATGCCACACAACTACACAAAGCACTGACTAAGAAAGCTCCCTCTCACACTCAACCTCATTATAACCTCACTAATTTCATCTGTAACACCACAACAAATAATAACAACTGCACACACACGCGCCCATTTGAAATACAAACCATCGTTAAAATCTTCCACGAGCATCAATTCCACTTATCTGCCAAGAGAAACGTCGCAAAGAAAATGCCTACTATGACACACGTACTCGAACGCCGTCGCCTGCAACGCTATTCACTCGACAACCAATTGGAGGTACATTCGCCTCGTCGCGTACGCCACTCACTCACTAGTGCAGCGAATAAAGAGAATTTTGGCGTACATTTTACACGTAGTTCCTTCGGCAACACCAGCCTTACCGCCTTCCAGGACCTTAGCAACGGCAAGAGTCCAATACGCGTCGAGTATACGCCTACACGCGCGGCCTTACGTTGCCAAACACAAACTCCAAATAATGTGCCTTTAAATGTGAAGCGCCGCAGCGGCACGCCGACAACGCGTAATCGTTTCTCCGATGATTTTGCCACGACGACGGAGCCAGTAGTGGATACACCGCTGAGCCATTTACGTTTTCGCAGTGCGTCGCGTGATGATTCTCTCTCCTCATCACGCATGGGCGATGTAACGCTGGATCGCATGTTGGATGCCATAATCGAGAGCGCACGTAAGGATGTGCAACGCGTGTCGGCAGTGCGTCGTATGGAGAATGGGCTGCCGCAGACAGCAGACTCGCCGGTTGTAGTGAGTGATGGTGAAATGAGCATACACGAGATGGAGGTGCGTACGCCAACGCATCTCAAGCGTCAGCGTGTCGTGCGTCGCAAGAATACCAAAACGACGGATACGCGGCGTAAAGTAGAAACGTTTGAAGCGGTAGCGGCGGCGCAGCTCACATCACCAGCACCAGCGCCACCACAAACGCAACCACTAATTGGTCTAACACTACCCGATGGCATACCAAGTCCCGATACGCCACTCTTCAAGCCGTCTATTGCCTCAAATATCGAGCTGCTGGCCATGCAGACGCCACCGAATGCAACATTCATTGTAGATAACAACTACGTTTCGTCTACGGCTGGCGGCGCAACAAATGGCGCAGCTGAGTTGTCGCAGCGTTGCTCGACGCCCACCTTGGTGGAGGAGACGCCCTCTATTAAGCGCTGTTTGAGCTTCTCCTCAGCGAGTGATGACGAGGACGATGCGGATTTTAGCAATGCGGCAAAGCGTAGCTCTGTAGCATCATCCAATACCAGTTCGACAATGGGCGAACACTACTACTGCTCGGGGCGCGCCTCACAGAATTCGTACACAAAAAGTGCGGGCAATGCGGCAGTGCGCGGTAATGTGGAGCTTGCAATCAATGTGGAGCGGCAACAATTAAATGTACATGGTGAGTTCCAAAGTGTATGGGGCATTGGTGGTGTTATTGTTATTTATTAATTATAAGCACGCTCTCGTGGTTTCATTCCAAATTCTCATTAATTTTTTCTGTTATTTATTTTACCATTACAGTTATACGCTGTCGCGATTTGCAACGTCCGAACGGCTCGACGGCGTTGAACGCCTATGTTAAAGTCGCGCTCATACGCAATCAAGCGAACTCCAAGCCTACGGAGAATCATTTCCAACGCACCGCCGTACATCGGCACTCGAGTCGGCCGTATTTCGATCATCGTTTCCATTTCGATTTGGGCGCACAACAGCATGTGGAGCCGCAAGCTGCGGGCGCAGCTGAAACTGCGGGCGATCATCTACAGCTGGCCGTGTGGCATCGGGATCGGCAACTAAAGTGAGTACGATCGCAAGAAATAAACGATTTTCGTATAAACTCACTGGTATAAAAACTCATTAGAGTAGATTTAGTTGGGTTAGCTAACAATTAAACACTGGTTAAATGCGCACATAAAGCGTTGTTAAATGCAGTTGAGCTCCAAATATCTAAGCAGCATTGGAGGCATTTTTCTTGCGAACCAAGGAGCAACATACAATGTTTTAATGAAAAAAAATTCTTTTAACTTTTAAATCATTAATTTTGCTATCAAAGCAACTTATTTTATACAAAATTATACTAGTCTCAAACTAGTTCAAAATGACCCAAATGTGTACTAGTGTAATTTTGTACCAAGTTTTGTTTTTTTTTTGGGAGAGTATAACTATAATAGCTTACAAATATTTTTTTTTATTTTTTTTTACATTTTTTCCTAACAACGCGCTTAAATATTTGGAGCTCTCTAATGGTATTTTGCAGCGCTTTAAATAATTTTATAAATTTAACTAGTGTTTAACGACCAACACACTTTATTATAAACTCATGAAATAATTAAAAATATTATCTTAATATGCTTTTCATTGCCCCCAAAAACGTCCTAATTGTTTCACCTGCATCTTTTATGCGCTTTACTTATCAATAATTCAAAAACGGCTGACGCTCGACTGCTAAGCCTTTAAGGCCTCTTCAATGTACACACATCTACATACATACATATATATTAAAATATTAGGTTTAGTGCGCTCGTTATTGTCATTAGACTTTCAGCTTTGTCATTAAAAGGAAGAAAGACAAAAACAAAAAAGAACGAAAAAGAAACGAACTGCGTTCGTTGTTCTCAGCAACGACAGTAGGCAGGAAGAGGCAATGTAGTGAGCGAGCAACGCAAGTATGCCAGAAAGTCGCACAGGCCACACAGGAAATGCTGAAATACATTAACCTCTTATGAATATATATGTATGTATGTATGTTGGTACACATTTAATGGAAAATATAACCAATAAGCATTTAATTTGGGTTTCCGAGTTCAGCTTTAAAGTGGATTTTCGGGCTTTAAAGTGGATTTCATTCTCGCTCATTTAAATTTGAAATCATAATTTTTGCTTTCAAAACTAAATTTTATGTGTCAAAATACACTAGTTGTAAACGAGTTCAAAATATACCAACATAAGAACTAGTTCAATTTTTTTCTTTTTTTTTTTTTAGAAAGATAAAAGGAATTAAATAAAATTTTTGGTGGATTTAAATAGTTTTTTAAACTGAAAATATTGAATAATATGATCAGTTAGTTTTATAAAATAACTCATTCACAGCAATCGCTCAACTGGAGATATATGTATATATATTTTTAACTCTTAAGATGGCACTTTTTTGTATCATAGCTTACTAAATTTCTTCAATTGAGCAAATTTTCATACTCAACTTGATTTTGCGTATGACTACTGCAGTCACTAGTTCGAAAGGTAGCGATTAAACACTACATCACAACTGGCATAATAGCAAGTTCACCTAATTATATTTTTTTTTAAAGAATTAAGATTTTTAGTACACTGTTGTCCATTAGATGGCGAATGACGCTTATCCACGAGAAATAAACTAGTCTTAAACTAGTTCGAAATGAACCAAAACAAGTACAAGTTAAATTTTGAACATACATTTATATTTTAGAGTGAAAATAAAGAATTTGCTCATAAACAGTCATTATTTTTTTTATTTAAAAATATTTAATAACTATCATTGTCGGACAGATATTCCCAAAAACAACAACGTCCTAAGGCAATTAATTAGCCAATTGTAATTTTTTCCCTACCATTATTTTTAACAGAAAATTTTGCAAAAAAAAATGCCAACTGCCAGTTTTCGTTCAGAAATATACTAGTCCCATACCTGTTCAAAATGGACTAATTAATTACCAGTTCAATTTTAAATCAAACTTTTTTGAGGAGTTTAAAGAAAATAAAATAAAAACAACTCATAAACATTCATTTTTTTCTTGAAAGTTGAAAATATTAAATATTATTGAAAGACAGATTTTTGAAATAGGTAAATATGTATTTAAATAAAATATAACTAATCAGCTAGTTGCATTGTTTTCACAAAACACTGAAGTTTTAAGTTATGTTAATTCAAAGCTAAAGCAAAGCTAGTACGAAATGGACCAAACAAAAAACAGAACAAAATTTTGAGCGAAAATTTTATTTAAGTGGTTAAAAACAATGAAATATTATTTTTTTTAATTTATATATTTTTTTTTTAATTTTTCAACTTCAATAATTAAATATTTAGTTTTGATTGCTCTAAATTAAATTGGAGATATTTGCTTAATTTTTTCGCAAATTTATCAACATTTGAAAAGAGAGATTGAGAGATTTCTTGTTGTTCGCTGGGTATTTATCACCAAAGGAGCTCGTACATTTACCGCATAGTTTATTACACCCAACCAAAAAACAAAAAAAAAAAAGAAGAAAAAAACACAAAAGGACAAAAACACCGTTTGCTTATTAAATGTCAAACACTTTTAATTAAGACTTCAGGTGTTAAGTTGGTTGGGGAGTACGTAGACTTAAATTAATTTTAATTTTTGTAAAATTATTAAATATTCAACATTTGATGGCGTCGCAGCACATTTGAGTGATTTACCTCAGAGCACGCAAATGCTTTTTAATTATTTTTTGTAGCATACTTTAAGGCGCGCCGGTAATTAAAAGTTTCTTAATGTGTTTATTGGCACATAAATTCCATTGCTGCTGTTGAACTTTGTAGAAGTGTGGAGTTAAGGAAAATAGAAATAAACAACAAAAACAATAAACAATAAACAAATAAAAAATAAACAAAAAACTGAATTACTCCCGCGTATGCTCCTCTCTTTCTCTACTGCTAATTTTCTTAAGTGTACGAGACAATTTTCCTTTCATTAGCTATTTTCGCTTTTTAAATGAAATTTCGTTTCATTTCCGACCCTAATTGCATTTTTTGAGTTCTTTTTTTTTGGCATTTTATAAGCGCTTCTCACGCTTTTTCTGTAATATTTATATGCAGCTGCATGGCAAGCGCCTGAAATTGTGCTACAGTCAAAGCAGTAGCATTGCAAATATTGCGGAGTAAGCATCAATTTGAGGTGGCTCTAACTAACGGCAGAGAGAGTGTTACAACGCACGATATTTGGCAATCTATTAAACGCTATAGGCATTTTCCGACTGCATTTCCAACTTGACTTTGGTGTAAACAAAACTGCACACCCTGGTTGGGCATCTGCACTCTTTCCTTTAGATTTGCGTGCCCGAAAACTTAACCAACAATAGTTTATAGGTTAGAAAGAAAAACACGACGCAAGCGTAGTCAATGACAAGTGCGAGAGAGTGAGTGAATCAAGCAGTACTTAAGTTGAGCGAACGTGGAGTGGAGAGAAAAGTAACTGCAGTTGCGTGTGACGCAAAGCTGTAAACAGCTGTTTTAAGTTCAGAAAAACAATTTAAAAAAATTAAAACTAAAATAAAATAAAATTAAATTAAAAATTAAACAAATTGAAATAAAATAAAACAAAAGAAAATAAAATTAAAAAAAAAAATAAAATAAAATAAAATAAAATTAAAAAGTTAAAAATAAAATAAAATAAAAAAAAATAATATAAAATAGACTAAAATAAATGCAAATAAAATAAGAAAAAATAAAATTAAACTAAATTAACTGAAATCAAAGAAGAGATAAACAATGAAATCAAAATAAAATAAAATCAAATGATATAATTTAATTTAAAACAAAATAAAAAAAATAAAACGAAGCGAACTAAGATAAAATAAAATAAATTAAAATAAAACAAGAAAAAGTAAAATTAAATTAAATTACTGAAATTAAAAAAAAAATGTGAAGAAATACAAAATTAATTCAAAATAAAATAAAATAAAAAAATAAAAAAAAAATGAAATAAACTAAAAAAAACTGTAAAATAAAATAATATGAAATGAAATAAAATAATATAAAATAAAGAAAAATAAATTAAAGTAAAATAAAATAAAATAAAATAAAATAAAAAAAATGTAATAAAATAAAATAAAATAAACTTAAGTAAAATAAAATATAATGAAACAAAAAATAAATAAAATAAAATGAAATAAAATTAAATTAAATAAAACAAAGTAAAAAATTAAAAAATAAAATTTAAAAAAATTAAAAAAAAGGAAAATAAAATAATATTATTTTAAGCAAAAGAAAAAATATAATGAGACAAAAAAAAATTAATTAACAAAAAAAAAATAATTAAATAAAAAGTTTAAACAAAATATAATGTAGAAAAAGTCTCTCCACATCGCTGCAAGTTTTAGCTCATGTAAACAAACCATCGGCAGCCGGCAAAATGACATGTTTTCACATGCGAATGCCACTTGTCGGTCGCTTCGTATGCTCTTGGCACGTGAGTTGCGCGCTCTCTGCCTCTCCAAGCTTTCGCACACACTACAGTCATGCGCACTATGCGGCGCCTAGATACATGCCCTCAAAAGTGAAAAATTTCTGGGCGAAATTTTCCAAGCACGAGCTTGCACGAGCTCAGTCTGTCTTTTCTACTAGTGGCGTTTAAACGATAGCTTCGGATAGCGGAACGGCAGCAAGAAGTGAAAAAAAAATCAACGCTCCAAAAAGATGTACTCCATAACCTAGACCCAGTGCAGTGACAGGAATTTTTGCAAAGAGTATATAGTGAAGGAACACAAAAAAAAGCAGAATTTTTTCGCTTGAAAAATAGCAAAACTGCCGTAAGAAAGTCAATTTGGTGTTTCTTTTTGGAAATATTTTGAAATTTCTTATTCAAATTTCAACCACTTTCCACAAAAAACCAAAAAAAAAAATGAAGAAATGAGTGAAAGTATGTGACTAAATTATATAATTCATTAACGCGCAACGGTATTCAAACGAAAGTGAGCCGAGTGGAGCTACATACTACCTAAAGTGGCTTCTCAAAGCAAATCACAGTGCATGTGACCGTCCGTGCTGCGCTAAGGCGTGTTTGTGTGCACATATGTATGTATGTATGTATGTATGTATGTATGTATGTGCAGAAAATAAATTAAATATAATAAAAGTAAAATTCGATTTTCTCCAAACCATGCTGTCTGTCTGCGTGCATGCATTCGCAAATGAAAAGAAATGACACAACTCAAATGAACTCGCTGCTGGGAGAATGAAAAATCAATAAACTTACAAATAACGGTACTTGAAATAGAAGTATATTCAAATATCAGCACATTTTCGTATCCTACTTTTTCGAGTCGAGTCTACATGTCTACATACATGGCATTGCCTATGTGTATAATACATATGTATGCATGTGTATGTATGTATTTAACCAAGGATATAATATGCTTAACTATATGTTTGTATGTATGTGTGTTTGTGTGTTTGTTAGTGCGTGCTGAAGTCTGCTGTATCCCGTATACATATATTGGTGGGATAACAGGAAGTAAGCAGAAAACTGTGAAGTGAAGTTGCCGACCGCATTGGCATGGCGAAGTACTCGTACAGAGTACAAAGTACGAACCAGCTGACCGAACCGTGTTAACGAGCAAAATGAGCGTAAAGCGCACGAAGTACTGTGAAGTCACAGCTGTAGAGTTTGCCTTGGCAGAGGAATGGTCTAACTCCGTTGGAGAAAATATAAAAAATGAAATTCTAGTGTAACGGTACAGCTAGATGAGCACGCGTGATAATACATACTTATATACATACGTATGTATGTATATATGTATATATTTGCAAATTAAAAAATAGAATAAAATAAAAAAATTAACTTAAAATCTTGCCTAAACGCGCCTGGCGTACTAAGGAGTGTTATATATATGTATGTATTTATGTAAATACTTATGTGTGTGTGTGTGTATGTATATGTTACTGTAGACATTTGTAAAGAAACGGGCGCACATTCGCATGCCTTTTTCTATTTATTATAACAATTTTTGTGATTTTTTTTGGTCTTGTTTTGCATGTGTAAATATGTGCGCGTACGTGACTGCGTGTAAAGAAAGCTTCTTCTCTTCGCGTAGATAAGCCTCCAACAGTGTAAAGGATATTCTATAATATATATTATGTACATATATAAATACATACATATTCTTTTGTACATCCGAAAGTGAGACTTAACAGCGTTATTTATTTCGTTCTATGTATGTATGTGTGTATATATGCATATATGTATGTACTTTTTAAAATATATAAAATATACAGCCAGCGCGCCGATAAACGCTTACCCCGTACCATAAAATATGTTAAATAAAAAACATGTTTCGTGATTTACAAACGCGTAACAATTTATAAGCGAGCGAAAAGGAGAAAAAAAGCAGTTTGAGGCCCGAAAAGGAAACAAAGATTGATTTGTGCCAACATCAAGCAGTAAATGTGTGTAAGTGTATGAAGGACTAAATACCTAAAAGCATTTTTTAATTCGAAAAAATAAAAATAAAGTAAAAGTAATTTTGAAAAAAATAATAAAAAAATAGTAAAATAATGGAAAAAAGACGAAAAAAATATTTAAAGGGAAAATAATAAAAAAATTAAAATAAAATATATTTTTTTTAAGAAAAAAATAATTATAATAAATGAAAAAATTAATATATAAAAAATGTAATGATTTTATAACATTTAGATTGCTATGCTTGTTTTTTTTAACTAAACAAAAAATTAAAAGAGAAATAAAAATAAATAAAATTAAAAATAAATTTCATTTAGTCAGAATAAATATAAAAAAAACAAATTAAAATAAAGAATATGATAATTTTTTAAACCAAACTCGTATAATCATAATTCTATATGTCAAAAAATGTTAAAATATTTTTCATAAATTGTCTTATTCAGAAAATAAACACACAAAATTCGTCGTCCCAGTCATATTATTGCCTAAAAGTATGCTACAAGCATTTTTTTTTCTGAGATTCAACGATATATGCGACTATACTTCACGAGGAAAATTAAAAAAAAGGAGCAAATTTTACAAATAGATTGAAAGCTGAAGTCGTAAAATAATTATTTTAATTAATTTTAGTTGGGAATAATTTTTTCTGTATTTAATAAAAAAAAAAATATTTTATATTGCTTTAATCTAAAGACATCTTTCTCCCGAACATAAATTTTATGCCAAGATATATTTAAAAAAAATTAATAAAAAGTCCTATTCCATGTACTTATATACACACATCATACGTCATCTTAATATTTAAAAAAATACTGCGCCCTAAAATAGGCCACAACACTTTTTTATGGTTTCAATAAAATTTTGAGCAAAATCTCTTACGAGAAATGTTAAAAGGCAATGAATTTAAAGGTTAAAAATTATTAATTTAATTATTTTTAATTAGCTTAAAATTAAAATAAATACCCTAATTCATAAAAACTGAAGAAAACATAAATAAAAAGTAATACAATATTTTAATTTTGATAATTAAAAATAGTTTTTGTAGTTTTAATACAAATAAGTATTGTTGAGGTCACTCACTTTTATAGTAAAATATTTTTCAATTTTTTTTATAAATATTCCTATTCTGAGCACATTCACAAAATTCATCGCCTCTCTATTGTGTCAAACACAGTGCCCAAAAGTAGGCAACAACTATTTTTATAGTTGTAATAAAATTTGGAACAATATTTATGTACTTCGAGGGCAAAAAATTTCAATATTTGTAGCACAGTTTTAAGCGCAGTAATAGTTACTAACCAGGAAAATTATTTACGAAGTATACAAAAATAAAAGCAAAAATATAAAAACAGTTTGATAAATATTTTTAAACAAAGAACATTTTTAATAATTTTTTTCCGTGAGCCTTTTAATTTCGATAATATAATAATAATAAAGACAGTCCGCTACACAATTTTTTAAAAATGTAAAACTAATAAAAAAAATATAAGAACATTTTAGAAATAAATAACAATAAATAATTTAAATAAAAAACAAATTTAATCTTTTTTTCTGTAAGCCCTTTATGTCAAATAATGAAATAATACTAATAAAAACACAATTTTTACAAACTCAATAAATAAAAAGGAAATTAAAAATGAAAATAGGTTAAAAATAATTTTTATTAAAAATGTATATAAAATTATTTTTACCTAAAATAAAAGCTAAATTTATTTTGAAAAAAATAAAAAATGAATTTATTTTATTTAACCACCGTAAACCCTTTGATTCTAATAATACAATAAAAGCTTTAAAATGCAGTCAGTTAAAACAATAGTTAATAATGATAATAATACAATAACAAATAATTTACAAAATAACCAAAAATTAATAAAAAAAATCAATTTAAAATGGGAATTCTAAAAAAATAGTTTTTAAAATAATTTTCACATAAGGAAAAAAATTACAGAAAAATAATAAATTTATAGAAAAAAAATTAAACTAATTTTATTAAATTACTTGAACTTATTTACTTTTCTTTATACTTTACATTGTTTTATCAAAATTATTTTTATAAAAAACATTAAAGATAATATATACATACATTTATCAAACAATTTTTTATAAAATAATAAATGTATATATACATTAGCCTTATAAAACGATTTATTCTTCTAATTCTTTATTTTCCTTAAAACCTGAATATTTTTAATAAATATTTTTCATCTCAATGTAAATCACATTTTTCTCATAAAATGTAAGAAATTGAAATATTTATTCTTTTTCTAACATTAAAAATTTGCATTCAGCTAACGATATTTTCTTTTACAAAAAATAATATAAATAAAAATAAAAATAAAAAATAATTTATTTTTGAAATATGCATTTTATTATTCAATTCATCTCTGTGTAAATTGAGTTTTATTACTTATACGCCATCAGCAGCACTATCCCAGAGCGCCAACAACAACAACAAATTTTCACATTTCAATATACACGTCGCCAAATAAAGTAAGCACGTGCCACACCTGGCACTCAGTTGGCAACAACTCGTCGTTACACATGTATACACATAATAGGTACATGTGTATGTATGTACGAGTACGTATGTCAGTATACATGCCACGAAATTTCCACAGCGTTAATATCAATAAATTCAAGCAGCCAACAGCGCCAACATCCATCCCAAACTGTTCCCATGCCTCAACGAGTAAAAACGTAATTTGCCACTGTTTTTGTGGTTGTTTTTGTAATGAATTGTGTACGTGTTGGCATGCAGCCACCATCGCTACCACCACCGCCTGTGCAACTTTATTATACACAATACTAAAATTTTGATTCACTGTTGCATCAACCATTGGCAAATTCACACATTTTCATATAAAAAAAAAATAAAATAAAAAGAAAAAAACATACATACGTACTTGTACATATGTATAAATATATAAGTGCATTTGTATGTGTAGAAAAAATCTTCGTAATTCACTACAAATAGCAAATGCAATAAAGTGTATGTATGCAATGTATGAAAAATGTAGAAAACAGTAGCATACATACATACAAACATACATATATGCATGCTTACACACATTCACATAAATATATGTACGTAGATTCATGCATATATCAGCATTCAAAAAAGAGAACGCGCTGCTTTATATCCTGCTTTGAGGGCCAAAATAAATATTAGTACAAAGTCACACACAGTTCATACAGACATATATGTACAAACATATATACACAGTTGCAAACACATTTAACGATTTTCCGGAGAAATCTATACTAAACAAATACATACATACATACAAATAAACACTTTTGCTTCTCTTCACATTTCCACCACTTGCACCGCAATCCTTGCTTTCATTGCTCCACTTTTCATTTTCCGTTTTCTGTTTCGCTTATTGATGAGCAGCATCCAACATCCGCAGCGTTGAGAAGAGAGAGCGTGTGGCAGCTGTGGGTTTTCTGGCGCTTGCTGTGTATTTTTTTGTTTGTTTTGTGGCTTTTATGGTCGTCCGACTTGCCATTTACTCATCAACTCTTTGAGCTTTTCATTTGCTGGCTGCTTTCCTTGATTTATTTATAAATAATGGTGTACAAACTAATTATTCAGTTGAACAGAAATTAGCTAATATTTTCTTTGCATTCACCCCGGTGTGAATTAAATCTATTTCTTTTTTTATTTTATTTTTCTTTTTTCATTAACATCTGAACCACCCTGTTGTCGTCCCTGATTTCATAGAATTTAAAGTAAATAAATATCAAAAAAGTTTCGTCGAAATGGTGTCGCAGCGAAAGTTTTTCGGAATTTATCGAACCGTTGCGGTTATGGGCGCATTAAAAAGTTTTGAAATTAATTTTAATTGCAAAAGTTTGGTAGAAATTTGTCAAGTTGTATAAAATATAACATAATAAAAAAATCATTTTTATTTTGATGTATTATACAATACTAAAAATGCTTAGTCATCATACACAAATTATATTAAACTAAATCTGCAATTGATTTGGTGGAACTAATTTACATTTCTAATAAAATTAGGAAGAAATATCACACACACGTGCCAGCATTTAAGCTTAGCTTAAAGTTGGCTGTGTTGGCGGAGGTTTGGCTTGCGGGCATAGGGTGTTGCCATATAAAAATTAATATTAATACAGAAATATGAAGTAAAAATTAAACATACAATTAAATTACATATAATAAAATATATTTAAATTAAAATAAAACAAACTAATGAAAAAATAAACAAAAAAATAAATTAAAATATATTAATAAAAAGAAAAACTAAACAATATATAAAATAAATTGATAAAAAAATTTGACAAAATGAAATAAGCAGAATACATAATAAATAAATAAATAAAATAAAATAAATTAAAATAAAATAAATTAAAATAAAATAAAATGAAATAAAATAAAGTAAAATAAAATAAAATAAACAAAATGAAATAAATTAAAAATAAAAATAAATAAAATCAAACAAAATAAATTAAAATAAAATAAAATAACATAAAATAAAATAAAATAAAATAAAATAAAATAAAATAAAATAAAATAAAATAAAATAAAATAAACAAATAAAATAAAATAAAATAAAATAAAACAAAATAAAATAAAATAAAATAAAATAAAATAAAATAAAATAAAATAAAATAAAATAAAATAAAATAAAATAAAAAAAAAATAAAATAAAATAAAATAAATTAAAATAAAATGAAATGAAATGAAATGAAATAAAAAGAAATAAAATAAAATAAAATAAAAAAAAAAAAAAAATAAAATAAAAAATTAATAAAATAAAATAAATTAGAAAAAAAATTAAAAATAACAATAAAATAAAAAAAAAAATAAAATAAAATAAATTAAAGTAAATAAAAATAAAATAAAATGAAATAGATCAAAAGAAAGTAAAATATATTTAAACAAAAAGAAAATAAGTAAAAAATAGTAAACTAAAATAAAATAAAATAAAATAAAATGAAATAAAATAAAATAAATTGAAATAAAAAAATAAAATAAAGTAAACTAAAATAAAATAAAATAAAATAAAATAAAATAAAATAAAATAAAATAAAATAAAATAAAATAAAATAAAATAAAATAAAATAAAATAAAATAAAATAAAATAAAATAAAATAAAATAAAATAAAATAAAATAAAATAAAATAAAATAAAATAAAATAAAAAATTAATAAAATAAAATAAAATAAAATAATATAAAATAAAATAAAATAATATAAAATAAAATAAAATAAAATAAAATAAAATAAAATAAAATAAAATCAAATAAAATAAAATAAAATAAAATAAAGTAAAATAAAATAACATAAAATAAAATAAAGTAAAATAAAATAAAATAAAATAAAATAAAATAAAATAAAATAAAATAAAATAAAATAAAATAAAATAAAATAAAATAAAATAAAATAAAATAAAATAAAATAAAATAAAATAAAATAAAATAAAATAAAATAAAATAAAATAAAATAAAATAAAATAAAATAAAATAAAATGAAATGAAATGAAATGAAATAAAAAGAAATAAAATAAAATAAAATAAAAAAAAAAAAATAAAATAAAAAATTAATAAAATAAAATAAATTAGAAAAAAAAATTAAAAATAACAATAAAATAAAAAAAAAAATAAAATAAAATAAATTAAAGTAAATAAAAATAAAATAAAATGAAATAGATCAAAAGAAAGTAAAATATATTTAAACAAAAAGAAAATAAGTAAAAAATAGTAAACTAAAATAAAATAAAATAAAATAAAATGAAATAAAATAAAATAAATTGAAATAAAAAAATAAAATAAAGTAAACTAAAATAAAATAAAATAAAATAAAATAAAATAAAATAAAATAAAATAAAATAAAATAAAATAAAATAAAATAAAATAAAATAAAATAAAATAAAATAAAATAAAATAAAATAAAATAAAATAAAATAAAATAAAATAAAATAAAATAAAATAAAATGAAATGAAATGAACTGAAATGAAATGAAATGAAATGAAATGAAATAAAATGAAATAAAATAAAATAAAATAAAATAAATAAAATAAAATAAAATAAAATAAAATAAAATAAAATAAAATAAAATAAAATAAATAAAAAAGAATAAATTAAAATAAAAAAATGAATAAAATAAAATAAATTAGAAAAAAATAATTAAAAATAATAATAAAATAAAAAAAAAAATAAAATAAAATAAATTAAAGTAAATTAAAATAAAATAAAATGAAATAAATTAAAAGAAAGTAAAATACATTTAAACAAAAAGAAAATAAGTAAAAAATAGTAAAATAAAATAAAATAAAATAAAAAAATGAAATAAAATAAAATTAAATAAAATGAGGTAAAATAAAATAAAATTACATGAATGAATGAAGTAAATAGTAATTTTCATGCATAGGTAAATACATGTGCTTATGTATAGAGCATTCTTTGGTCTAAGCACCTGTGCAGCACTTTAATACTACCGAGTAACCTGCTAATGTAGTTTGCGTAAGTTTTCTATGAAATAGAGATTACGCTTGTTTTTGGTAACAACAACAACAGTTAAGTAAAGTGTAAGCTGATTTGATTTGTGGTTATTACTATTTTCGCCGCCACTTAAGAGGTTTGTTGTTGTGGTTACGAAGCAGTTAAGCAAGCTATTCGATTTTGTATTGCTAAAGCTTTCTTTCTTGCATACATACCTACATATATATGGTTACTAATATTTATAGATGTTATTGAGGTGAACCAGTTTAATTTTAAATTTTTCGAAAATCAATTATTAAACATGAATTTGGCATGTACGATGGGTTATCAATATTATAGCACATAAATAAATATATGCACTTGTTTCAGTATAGGCTTCTGTTGCAATTTAAAGCACTTATGTAAATGACACCACTACATGAGCAATTCCAAATGACCAAAAGAGACAATATTCTTTTGTATGTGCGTGTGTGTGTGTGTGTGTGTGTGTAAGATAAGGTCAAAGCTTAATTGAAGCGATAGGAGACAGCGTGCATATATGTTTGTACAAATGCGTGTGCTCTGCAATTATTGCCTTCTTACGGAAAAGCATATTTTTAGGCGCAATTTCATGAAATTCACACAACTACAAAAGTAATAGCAGGATAATTGCAGCTTTTTGCTTGCATTTGGGGGAAATGATGCATTGCTGGTTTCATGCAACTGGCGTTGGCTTTGAAAATTTTTGGTTTCGAAAAATTATTTTTTTCTCTTCAAGTGAAAAGTTAAGTTTAAATTAATTAAATTTTTTATCTTAAAAAAATGAAATAATAAATAATAAATAAATAATAAATAATAATAAAAAAGCAAAATAAAAAAACACTGAATTTTTTAATTTTTTTGGCCTGGAAGGCATTTTATTTATTTAAAAAATAAAAAGCTAAATTAAAAATTGAATCACTAAAATGCATGGGCTAAAATTATGCATTAAAAAAAAATTTTCAAAAAATTTTTTTTTGTTGCAGAAGGCTGCCATATTATTTATTTGATAAATAAAAAAATAATAAAATTGAAGACATTAAAAAATACTTATTTCATTATCTCATTTTATTTTATATTATTTGAATTTTGTTTCCCAATAAAAAATTAAAAATTATTTTACTCTATATTATTTTTTCAGGCATTTTACGTACATTATTAATACAAGTGAATAAAATTAAAAAAACCTCGATATTTCTTTAATTTAATTTTATTTTATTTATTATAATTATTAGTAAAAAATAACAAAATTAAGAAAAAAAAATGAATTTAAAATTTTTGATTTTATTTTTTTTGGCTTATTTTTATTCCCAATCGTCCATTTCTGTAAGCACTATTATATTCTGCTGTTCCAAAAATCAGTGTCATACATACATACATATACAGCAGCCATTTGTGTGCCGCAAATATTCCTCAAAAGCAGCCTTTTTAATGACGCCTCGCGCCTGCAGCAACGCATTTACCCTGCTGACTTAAATAAAAGCACTTAATTATGTGTTAATGAATTCGAATATCAATTAAAATTACGCATGTAAAAATGCTGTCGCAGTAATTAAATTTTTGTTAACGAACTGAAAAACATGAACATCAACCCATACACAGACACACATACATACAAGCGAAACAGGAGTTACAGAGACAGAAAAGCGCATAATTATGACCGCAGGATGTGACGTATATATATATAAATATGTATGTATATACCATTGTTGTGAATATTACATACAAATAGACAATATTACATATATATATATATATATAATATTTTATATTCCATAGTATGTGCATATACCTATATTTCTTGTGTATTGGCTTGCGACAAAACGCCTCCTCAATCACAATTTAAACCACCATAATACCGTTAATATCATTGAAAACCACTAAATTGCAACAACAATAAATATTAACGTAAGTTCGTACACACCAAAATATAAGTATATGGACATACATACCATACATATGTAGTAAGCACATACCTACATTCACTGTCAGCTAAAACAGCAACAGCACTTTTAACAGTGCGCATACATATATACGAGTATATATTGATTACATAATAATATTCAAATTAATGGCATGCAAATTGGACCGCACTAAGCTAAAGTGTAGATAATGGATAAAAGCGAAAATAAATTGATTAAATGCTTAAAATTACTCATTATATATAAAAGCTTTTGATGAAAAATTAAATTCGTTTTTTTCCAAAAAAAAATTATTGTTCACAGAGAAATAAAATAATAAAAAATTATTTAAAAATAAAATAAAATAAAATTTACAAAAATAAAGTAAAAACTGGTTTAAAATAATATAAACTAAAATAAACTTAACTAAAATAATATAAGAAAAAATAAAAGAAAATAAATAAATATATAAATATAAATAAAAAAAAAACAAAATAAACTAACAAAAATAAACTAAATAAAATAAAAATGAAATAATATAAAACAAAATTAAAAAAATAAGGAAAAAATAAAACAAAATTAAAAAAAATTAAATAAACTTAAAAAAAAAAATAAAAAGGTAAAATAAAATAAAGTTAAACGAAAACAAAGTAAGTTAAAATAAAATTTAAATAAATTAGGAAAAATAAAATAAAATACAATAAAAAATTAAAATGAAATAATATAAAATGGAAAAAAGGAAAAAATAATATTTAATAACATAAAATAAAATAATGTAAAATAAATAAAAATAAAATAATATAAAATAAAAATATAAAATAAAGTAAAACGAAAACAAAATAAAATGCAATAAAATAAAATAGAATGGAAAGATGAAATAAAATAAAATTAAAAAATAAAGTAAAATAAAAAAGAAAAAATAAAATGAAATAAAATAAAACAAAATAAAATTAAATAAAATAAAACTAAATTAAAATAAATTAAGCAAAAAAATAATAAAATAAAATAAACTAACACAAAATAAAATAACATAAAATCAAATTAAAAAATAACAAAAAAAAAAAATAACATAAAATAATATAAAACAAAATAAAATAAAATAAAATAAAATAAAATTAAATGAAATAAAATAAAATAAAATAAAATTAAATAAAATCAAATAAAATAAAATAAATAGATTAAGATAAAATAAAATATAAAAAGGTAAAAAATAAAATAAAAATATAAAATAAAATAAATTTAATGAAAATAAAATAAAATAAAATTTAAAAAAGATAAAAAAATAAAATAAAATAAACTGAAACAAAATGACATAATACAAAATAAATTAAAAAAAAAATAAAATAAAGTAAAATGAAAACAAAATAAAATAAAATAAAATTATTAAAAATAAAATATAATCAAATCAAGTCAAATCAAATAAAGTAAAATAAAATAAAATAAAATATAATAAAATAAAATAAAATAAAATATAATAAAATGAAATGAAATAAACTAAAATAAAATGAGGTAAAAATAAATAAAAAAATAACAAAAATTTACACCAAATTTTATTACAGATATCCGTTCGGCAAACACATTTGGGCCACTTTTCCAGTTGATTGCATTAAAAATTCAAGAATATTTACCGTCATTTTGCTATGTATAGTGTTTACTATTTGTTTATGTACATAAGTGCATACATATCTGTATGCATACGTGTATGTATTCATTGCAAGTACTTTTCACCGCACTGCTCATGCATGCATGTACATACGTATATAGGTATGTATATGTATGTTTGCATAGCTAAAACTTGTCCTTTCATACTGTGACACGGTGGGTCAGAGCAGTAAAAAGTCACACATATATACACGTACATACATGTACCTATAAGTATCATATGCCTTCAGTGAAATTAACTGTTTATTTTCTTTATCATTTACCGACGCTTAAGCAAATGCGCTGAACGTGAATATAATTTGCTAAAGCCTTTTAATAAATCATTAGTGAATTCGGTAAACCTCAATAGTGAAAACACAATAAAGTGACGTTTAAATGCGCTGCCTTAAGCGTTGACCTAATTGCAAAGTGTTTTATTTAATAATAGATTTTTTTTTGTTGCTGCGAGTTTACAATTTCATAAGCAATTTATTACGTGATCTTCACTTTATCACCACACATGCATACATACGTGTAGATATGAGTACGTCATGTCGTAAATCGGATTTTAATTTTCTCTTTCTGTCAACAGCGTAAGCAGAAGAACAAGAAGAAGAAGAAGAAAATAAAGAAAATTAGAAAAAACTGCTTGTATAAAGCAGTGAATGCTTTGCATTAAAATGGATAAATCTCTCTTGAGTATTGTTGAGTACTCCACAGGCAAAGTGCATTTTCAGCTGCGACGACTTGAATGGCAAGCGGGATGTGTGTATGTACGTGTGGGTGTGTGTGGTGAATGAATTGAACGAACGCATTATATGCTTAACCTTAAGCTGATAGTCAATTCTCTCTGTTTTCTTACTTCTTTTTTGCTTTTTTGCTTTCTTTCCATTGCACTATTTTATTGCTCCGCCCCTGTGCTTGCACGTAAACTGAAATTCAAATCGAATCAAATCAAATCACAATGCTTGATATCATGGGGTTATGCACACACACATGCACACATTAAAATATATACTTACTATGGTGAATCCTTCACCCACATTCGCCAGCGGTCAGGTTGTAAGGGGGAAAAGTAATTTTCTATTATTACACAGCACGATGCATTTAAATATGCACACTCGTTGGCGCATTGAGAAATATTCAGGGGAAATATGATTTCATGTGAAAAATGAGAGTACCATAATCTGTTTTGCATTTTTTGAAATTAATAGAAAATATAAAGTGAGCAATCAAAGTGAAAGTAATTTTGGATATAAAGATATTGCAAAAATGGAATAATGAGAAACCTTAAATATAATAAAAATAAAATAAATGAATTTTAATATAAAAAAATAATAATAAAATAAAATAAAATAAAATAAAATAAAATAAAATTAAATAAAATAAAATAAAATAAAATTAAATTAAATTAAATTAAATTAAATTAAATTAAATTAAATAAAATTAAATTAAATAAAATTAAATTAAATAAAATAAAATTAAATAAAATTAAATTAAATAAAATAAAATTAAATCAATTAAAACAAAATAAAATTAAAATAAAATAAAATAAAATAAAATAAAATACAATAAAATAAAATAAAATAAATAAAATAAAATAAAATAAAATAAAATAAAATAAAATAAAATAAAATAAAATAAAATTAAATAAAATTAAATTAAATTAAATTAAATTAAATTAAATTAAATAAAATAAATTAAAATAAAATAAAATAAATTAAAATAAAATAAAATAAAATAAAATAAAATAAAATAAAATAAAATAAAATAAAATAAAATAAAATAAAATAAAATAAAATAAAATAAAATAAAATAAAATTAAATTAAATAAATTAAAAGAAATAAAATAAAATAAAATTAAAATTAAATAAAATTAAAATAAAATAAAATAAAATAGAATAAAATAAAATTAAATAAAATAAAATTAAATTAAATTAAATTAAATAAAATAAAATATAATAAAATAAAATTAAATCAAATAAAATAAAATAAAATAAAATTAAAATAAAATAAAATTAAAATAAAATAAAATAAAATTAAATTAAATTAAATAAAAAAATAAAATAAAATAAATCAAAATAAAATAAAATAAAATAAAATAAAATAAAATAAAATAAAATAAAATAAAATAAAATAAAATAAAATAAAATAAAATAAAATAAAATAAAATAAAATAAAATAAAATAAAATAAAATAAAATAAAATAAAATAAAATAAAATAAAATAAAATAAAATAAAATAAAATAAAATAAAATAAAATAAAATAAAATAAAATAAAATAAAATAAAATAAAATAAAATAAAATAAAATAAAATAAAATAAAATAAAATAAAATAAAATAAAATAAAATAAAATAAAATAAAATAAAATAAAATAAAATAAAATAAAATAAAATAAAATAAAATAAAATAAAATAAAATAAAATAAAATAAAATAAAATAAAATAAAATAAAATAAAATAAAATAAAATAAAATAAAATAAAATAAAATAAAATAAAATAAAATAAAATAAAATAAAATAAAATAAAATAAAATAAAATAAAATAAAATAAAATAAAATAAAATAAAATAAAATAAAATAAAATAAAATAAAATAAAATAAAATAAAATAAAATAAAATAAAATAAAATAAAATAAAATAAAATAAAATAAAATAAAATAAAATAAAATAAAATAAAATAAAATAAAATAAAATAAAATAAAATAAAATAAAATAAAATAAAATAAAATAAAATAAAATAAAATAAAATAAAATAAAATAAAATAAAATAAAATAAAATAAAATAAAATAAAATAAAATAAAATAAAATAAAATAAAATAAAATAAAATAAAATAAAATAAAATAAAATAAAATAAAATAAAATAAAATAAAATAAAATAAAATAAAATAAAATAAAATAAAATTAAAATTAAATAAAATTAAAATGAAATAAAATAAAATAAAACAAAATAAAATAAAGTAAAAGTAAATAAAACACGTGTCCGTGAGTGCCAGTATTCGGCGACGGAGTCTCACTCCCACCACGAACCCGACACCAAATTTGCGCTGGATCTACTCCCTTCCGTGCTTGTACCGTCCATAACCGTCCTTGGACGGCGGTGCTGGCAGCCTTTCATTTAACGAGGATATCAACCAGATGGGCAGCGGCGACTTCCCAATTAAGGAATGGGACATTCATCATTAATCAATAAAAATAAATTTTTTTTTTACTCTATAAATTCTTTTCTAAAAAAATGCCAAAAGTTGTTATTAAGCAAAAAACAACAAAAACAAATACCGATCTAAAAAATTCGTTGGAATTTATTAATATTATTGAGGAGCAAATAATATGCAGTTAATTTATATAAGTTTTTTTCATATTTTAAGCTTTTAATTTTTTTATTTTTAACATTCAAATGAGTATTACTAAGCATTCTAGTATACTTTTCAGCTTGTTTACTATCTTATACAACACAATAGGTAATGTTTTCCGACTTAAAAATAGATAAATACATATATACATATGTATATAGGTGAGTACTGCCATCGGGCTGTGCTACTATATGCATATATGTATATACATATGCTTGTTATCCACCTCCGCAGTTCTTTGTTGTGCATATTTGTATGTGTATATAATCTTATATACAATTTTCTTATACTTCGCTGTCGGCAAGAAAATCGCATTAAAAATGCATATTGCGCAAAGTGGAAAACCTGATAGGGAATACATGAACACTGAGAAAGCGGGAAGGTAGCTTATGAGCATAACAAATTCATAACGGAAAAAGATATATGTATATGTAAAGTACAAGTAGAAAATATGCATATATATATATCTTTTTACATATAAATATATATATCTGTATATAGAATACATTTTAAAATAAAAAATTTAAAATAAAAGTCTAAAAACTATACAACTATACACACGCATACATACACATGTTTTTGTATACCTCTAAAGCCACACGCACTCATTGTCATTGCGGCGCAGTTGTGGGCAGCGTAAACGCCTTGAAATATGCATTTGCTAGTTTTTCGCGGAAAGAATCAACTATTTTAAGTAAAAAATGCTCGAAAAAAAAACAAATGCAAAAAAAATCCTTGGTTTCCATGTTGGTTGGGTATGAATGCACTGCTGCTATTTTCTTGCCTCAATTACGCTTTTTGTTTTTATTTTTAAATTTTCTTTACTTTACTTTTCCCTTTACTTAATATAATATCATGAAAACAATGTTCTTAAGTAGTTAAAAGTGATGCAAACATGAAATAGCCATTAAAATATTAAAACCACGCCATTTCTGCAAGGAAAAATGGTAAATGAGGCCGTTGAATATAATAAAGGAAGAATAAATAAAATTAAAAATTAAAATAGAAAAAATAAAATAAAATCAAATAATATAAAACAAAATAATTAAAAAAAAAAAATAAAATAAAATAAAATAAAATAAAATAAAATAAAATAAAATAAAATAAAATAAAATAAAATAAAATAAAATAAAATAAAATAAAATAAAATAAAATAAAATAAAATAAAATAAAATAAAATAAAATAAAATAAAATAAAATAAAATAAAATAAAATAAAATAAAATAAAATAAAATAAAATAAAATAAAATAAAATAAAATAAAATAAAATAAAATAAAATAAAATAAAATAAAATAAAATAAAATAAAATAAAATAAAATAAAATAAAATAAAATAAAATAAAATAAAATAAAATAAAATAAAATAAAATAAAATAAAATAAAATAAAATAAAATAAAATAAAATAAAATAAAATAAAATAAAATAAAATAAAATAAAATAAAATAAAATAAAATAAAATAAAATAAAATGAAATGAAATGAAATGAAATGAAATAAAATGAAATGAAATTAAATGAAATTAAATGAAATGAAATGAAATGAAATGAAATGAAATGAAATGAAATGAAATAAAATAAATAAAATAAAATAAAATAAAATAAAATAAAATAAAATAAAATAAAATAAAATAAAATAAAATAAAATAAAATAAAATAAAATAAACTAAAATAAAATAAATTAAAATAAAATAAAATAAAATAAAATAAAATAAAATAAAATAAAATAAAAAAAAATAAAATAAAATATAATAAAATAAAATAAAATCAATTAATATAAAATGAAATAAAATATTAATAAATAATGTGTGAACATTATTTAGAAAACTTGCTGAATCATACTACTACCTACATTCTTAAAAACAACGTTTTTTTCAATTTTTAATTTAAACATAAGAAAAAATATTTCAAATTGTCCTACTCTTTGGTCATTTTTTTAAAAGAAACTCTAATTTTATCAAAAAAGTTCTTAAACTTTTGAAAAAATAATGTTTAATAAATATGCCTATGCTTTTCTCGCTGTTTTAGTGAGATCTTTTTGTACGTATTCTTAATTCTTTAGCAAATTAAAAAAAAGATTTGCTTGAGTTTTAATAAATGGCTTAAAAACTCTGCCCAAACCTTTTTGTGAACTCTTTGGCTATTTTTTTTTTTTTGAAAATTTTGTTAACTGATTATTTATTTACTTTTTTAATTTATTATGGTTTTTTTTTGCACAAATTTTTAAAGTTTTTGGCCTTATTTTTTATATTTTTTTATAATTTTGTCGACCTTTTTTTTCATAATTATATTATATATTTTTTTGTAATTTTATATATTTTTTGCTTCATATTTTTATAAAATTTTGTAAATTTGTTTGTAATCTTTTGTCATGCTTTTATTAATTTTCGTAATTTTTTTTATAATTTTTGTCTAATATTTTAATTTTTCTTTTTCAAATTATAATTTTTTAAATATTTCTTGTCATATTTTTGATAATTTTTGGTAAACATTTTCGATATTTCACCATTGTTTGTTAAATTTGTTAATATTTTTGTTTATTCTACCTCAAACTTCACGTGTATTTTATTATTTTTTAATTTTTTAATTTTTTTGGAATTTTAAAATTTTTTATCCGTATTTTATAATTTTTTTGGAAATTTTTATCATTGAAAATAGTGTGTGTTTATGTCAAATTCAAATAATTTTAGAGGACTCTAAACTTTTTATATAGAGAAAGGCATAAAAACGAGTCAAAAATTTTCAACCGTCCAATACGTTTATTGTATTGAAAGACAAACTACCGTTATTACTCCGAAAACTGAAACGACTAAAAATAGAATTTGATCAAATAACGAGAACTGTTTACATTATAAATTAAAGTAAAATTCAGTTTTGGAAAATATGAAGTTATGTCATTTTTGTAATAAGCCTGCGAACGTGCAAATATTTCAATATGGAAAATATTGAGCATATTTGAATATTTGTGCAAATACATTTCTTCATGCGGAAATTGATATTGCCACACCCATACATAGTACAAATATATTTAGTACGTACATATGTATATGTATATGTTTGTATATATATTTATATACAATACATCAACATACGTAGTAGAATTACAAGTGTGTAAATGTAGTGAGCGTGAAGGACATGAGCGTGCGGAGAACTGACGATATAAGCACTTTTAACGGTATACATTGTGCTGTGTATGTATGTATGTATGTGTCTACGTGTGTGAGGTTGCTTATAGTTATATTAATATGAATGTTTTCATTTCATTTCCGTGCGCATTGCGTTGAAAAAAAAAATTAAAAAACGAAAGCGAAAGGTAACCGCAAAAAAAAACGAGAAAAATATGGGAAATGTAAAAAAAGAAAACCGTTATAGCTAAATAAATGACGTTGAAGTGCCTACTCATATTCTTTATGTATGTATATTTGTAAGCAGCGAGCGCTATGAATTTATTTAATACAAAAATGTTGAATAACGGTTTTCTACCAAACAACGATAACATATGCGATGAATTCCAACAACAACAACACGCAACACATATTAGGAAACAGCTGCGGCAAATGGGTTAGCATAAGGCACTTAGAGCTCTGTGATAGTGGGAAGTGTTGTGTTACTACGCTGAATTCAAGCTGCAATGCCAACGCTAACGGTAATTAGTACGCATAAATACACAGGCGCTACGGGAACTTTCCACGTTGACGCCTCAAGCAGATACGGAGAATATGCCAGCACGCGCCTGCTGGGGTTGCCTTAAATGCTAATTCAAACGCTAATGAATTTAAGTTATTCAACAGCGTGTACTTGTACTTATATACATAGGTATATCTATGAGTATGAGTATATAGGCAAGGACTTGGGTGCTTTTTGAGGGAGCGTGCCAGTGACGACGACAGGACGTCTGAGCTATTTACACCACTTGCGTCGCACAGCAACTGAATTATGATCTTTCATTCAAGTATTTTGGCGTGCAAGCGGGGAAAAAATAGTTGAAATAGATGAAAAAAAAAATTCTAAAATGTGACACACTGCAATGAAACACACACACACAGCTACTTGAATGAGGTCACTGGCTTAGCTTGAACCACGGCAGGTATGCACCTGTGCCAGTCAGTTCGCTGTAATTTTTCACACAAACTCACTCACATGTGCATACCTACCGAAATATGTACATACACGTATGTGTACAGAGCATTCACGCTTATGGCTCTTTAATGTGTCAGAAATCTGTGTCGCCAACTGATTTTGATTTTTTTTGCTTTTTTTTTTCTCTTTGTCGACTTCTTCCTGTGCAAACAGCAAGTCGTTTATGTTTAATGCGTCGCACTGTTTCATTACGCAGCGGCAGAGGCAGGGACATGCAACAACAACACTTATATACATACATACAACAGCTGCGCTTAAGCGTCCAAAATCCTTTGAAATGCTGCAGCAATGAGAGCTAAAGCGTATGTGAGGCTTTCTTGTACTCCCTTTTGCTTTGCAGTTGCAACCGGTTGGTGGTATTAACTCAAAGCCTTTAAATCAGTTGTTTCTTTCTGGTTTATGTGTGCTTTGGGAATGTCACGTATACGCCGTGGGCTTCAACTGCATTGTGGCATTGTTTTATGCATGTGGTTAAATTAAAACCAGCGCTTTGTGGTGGCTAGCTGTGGGTAGGGCATAAGTAAATTGAAATGCCGAGCTTGGAGCGTTAGTCAAATATTAGCGCGGTATTTTGAGGAAAAATAAAAAGTTTTATTGAAGTAAATTTTAAATTATTTTTTTCGTTCCGTTATTTTATTTTATTTTCACTTTACTTTAATTTATTATGTTTCATTATATTTTTTTTTCCTTCATTTAATTTAATTTAATTTAGTTTAATTGTTTTTTCATTTTAATTTATTTTATTTTATATTGTTTTTACTTTATTTTTTCATATTTTACTGTTTTATTTTCTTTTTCATTTTCCTTTAATTTATTTTATGTTATTTTATTTTATATTAATTTATTTTGTTTAATTTTTTTATTTTATTTTATTTTATTTTTCGTTATTTTATTTTATTTTGTTTTTATTTTATTTTTTTTATATTTTATTTTTTTTTCCTATGCTTTATTTTATTTTCATTTTCCTTTAATTAATTTTATTTTATTATGTTTTATTTTCCTTTATTTTATTTTTATTGGTTATTTAATTTAATTTTTTTATTTTTATTTAATTTAATTTAATTTTGTTTTAATTTATTTTGATTTTATTTCTTTTTATATTTTATATCTATATTATTTGTTTAGTTTACTTTATATCATTCTATTTTTATTTTACTTGTTTTTATATTAATTTAATTTTTTTAAATATAATTTTATTCAATTTTGTTTAATTTTTTTATTTTCATTTCATTTTATTTTCTTTTTAATATATCATATATTATTTTATATTCCTATGTTTTATTATTTTTAAATTTTATTTTCCTTTAATTTATTTTGTTTTGTTTATTTTATTTCTTTATTTAATTTTCATAAATTTTGCTTAACATTGCTATATTTATTTTATTTTTTATTTTATTTTTTTTTAATTTATTTTATTTTATTTTAATTGATTTTTTTATTTTATTTTATTTTTTTATTTTTTTTTTATTTTTTTTTATTTTTTTTTTATTTTATTTTATTTTATTTAATATAATTTAATTTAATTTAATTTAATTTTATTTTATTTTAGTTTATTTTATTTCATTTTATTTTTTTTATTTTATTTTATTTTTTATTTTTTTTATATTATTTTTGCAATTTGTTGTTCCTGAAAGCGTTAAAGCGCGTGACAAGGCTGTCAAACACATATGTACAATTTATTTATTAATTTTCCAGTACTGTTTGTTGTTGTTGTCATATTGTTCTTACAACGAGTATTCATTGATGGCACGCCGCCCATCGAAAGTGTCAGTGGCCCAGCGCGTTAAGTAAGGAGGAATGGACGTTGGCTCTACGCCAAAATACTGAGTTTATTATTATAGGCTGAGACTGACTGGCGGCCATCGACGATAGAAAAAACAACAACCCATACATATGTATAGTGCATCTACTCAGCTTTTCTCTTATACCTCCATATGGTTTGCTGCCAAGCATCAGATTGAAAAAAGTAGTATTTTATAATATGAAGTGTCAGCACCGGAAGCTGTTGTTCCGAGAAATGACATATCCGCAGCGCACAGCATATTTCCGCAAGTCACAACCTTACGCTGCCTACACTGACCACACGGTCAGTCGATGTGCTGTGTTGGGGTTGGAATATCAGGAAGAAAAGTAAAAGTTGGGGCAGGAAAAGTGTTGTTGGGATTATTTTTCATACAAACTTCCGTACATGTGTATGTATGTTTTGTAAAAATATTTTTTTTTATATTTTCTCCTCTTATTTTTTCACTTTCTTTACTCTCTTGTTGTACTCCACTTAAGTTTCTCTATATGATTTTCTTTTACTCTTTCACGCCTTTCGTGAAGTGGTATGCGCTTATGCGTGACATTATTAATTCAGTAATATCAATTACAAGCTATGTTTCAAACATATATATAATACATACATGTACTCGTATATGTAGTACATATACATATTCGGTGCATGCTCGTGCCTTCTGGAGCTGCTATAAAGGGGTGTCTCATTGTTTATTGCGTGCCACATTTCCAACATTCTAGCTAATAATTTTTCAATTAACGCACGCCGTTAATAATAACTTGGAGTTACCAGATTACAAAAAAAAAATAGAAAAAAGAAACACAAACATTAATTGATTTTTTTTTGGAGACAAAGAAATGTGGTATGAAGATGCTGAGATTATTGTTCTTTTCCTTTCATCTGACATTCGCACTTGAGAGGGTCGTTTTGATTATTAATTAAAGAGTTCGCCTAAAAACAATTTCGGAAGGTCCTTGGAGAATTAAAATAAGTTAGAAAAATAATATTTGAAAAGTTTTTATAGGGCTCGTCTAAAATGGAATTTTTTTAGGAAAAGTCTTAAATTATTATATGAAGAGCTTTAAATCTTCATAGGAAAGAAATTTCTAGAAATTAGAAACCAAGAATATATTTTAATATTTGTCATAAGGGTTTTTGCCGACAATATATAATATTTTTCGGTTTTTGTCCACGTTTTTTCCTCTATTTAATTATGGTTTCGAATTATGTAAAGGGTTTTACTGAAAATATATTTTTTAAAAATTTTTTTTTAAACCGGAATTAAATTATAATTTCGAATTTCTTGCAAGCTTTGGAGGTAGTGAATGGAAACAAGTTTTTAACAGTAACTATTTATAAATTTTATAAAATATTTATTTTAAGCAATAAACTAACTCACAGAATGGGAAATTTAAGCCAAATTTAAAAGATATTTTCCATATTTTATATATAGTATAAAATACCCATAAAGTCCGTATTTTATACTATATATAATAATTTTATTTCATTAATATTTTTTATTTTTTTTGTGATTTTTATAATTTTTAAATTTTTTTTTAAGTTTGAAGGCAAGGAAAATAATACTTTGATTCCAATTTTTTGGAAATGATGAATAGTTTAAATTAAAATACCAAGAATAAACAAATTTCTAGTGAAATATTTACCAAATTTAATTTAATTTTTTTTTTTAATTTTTTTTGGATTTATTTCCTTAAAAAATAGTTTACTTAATTTTTTAATTTTTTTGTATTCAAACTGGTTTCAGCCTATGGAGGAGAAAAAAATACATTTCTCAAGCTAAAAGTATATACATGATTATTTTTAAGCAAACCCCAAATTGAAATTTCAGGCAAATATTCATGAAAATCGAAGAAAATATTTAAAAGATTTTTGTCTGATAAAATTTTTTTGACTTCTCGTTTTTTTTTTTTGAAACATTTTTATTTAATTACCTTAAAAGTATGTGATCTGATAAAATATTTTTATTAATTATTTGACATTTTTTAAATATTTTTGAAACTCTGGAGAAGCAAATAACAAATTTTTTTTTGCTTATTTCTTTTTTGAAAAATAAATAGCTTAAATCCTTAGCATTAAACATTGAAATTTTAACTGAAACTCCCTAGTAAATCGAAAAAATTGTATTTAAATGATTTTACTCTGAGAAAATGATAGTTTAATCTGTTTCTAATTTTTATTATTTTATCTAATAATTTATAAAATTTTGTTTGAAATTGTTATGTTTATTTGATTACTCATTTTCTTATTTAAAATTAATTGCCGGCTCTGAAGTTAATAAAATTGATTTTTTTATTTTTTTAAACAACGCACTTTTGTTCGGAAAAATTTATATGTAAATATTTATTTTAGGATTTATCATTTTTTTGATTAATTTCATTATATTTTTGTCCATTTCTGCTCTGAGAATATTTTTTTTTAATGATTTCAAGATTTTTTTTCGATATATTTCAAAGTGGTTGAATTCAGGAGCAGATAGTTTTTGTGGATACAGTTTTTTTTTTTAAATTCTAAAATAACTTTTTTTTTTAAATTTCAATTCATTTTTCGCAATCAGACATAAAAACCATTTTTTTGTTATTTTTTTTTGTAATTTTCAAACTTTTTTGAAAATATTTTATCGAATTTCAGTGTATTTCTTGCAATCACTTCACATTAGTTTTACTTGAAAAACATTTTTTTTAAATAATTTTTTTTTCTTTTTTGTTTTTTTTTTGTATTTACTACAGTGCAAAGCGATTTCCAAGCAATAGGATAATAGTAGATACTCGTAAATAAAAGAAAATTAATTTTTATAAAGTTTTCCTCACTTTTTCTTATTTTATTTGAGCGCAAATTTCTTCACGCGCATACAGCAAAAAAAAAATCTTTAATGTGAAAGTCATAACAATTACAAAACTATGAACTCATTTAAAGTTTCCAAGTATGTGTGTGTGTTTGTGTATTATAAATTATATAAAAAGACAAACTTAGATTAATTTCAAATGAGTAAGTTCGCTTATACATACATGCAGACATAGTATACGTATACATATGTAAGTATGTGTATGTGCGTTTACACACATACAACTATAAGTAGAAACGCTCAACGCACAAAAGTTGAGTTTACAGTTGAGTTGAGACAATTGTGTCATTGCAGTGCTTCCGCCACAATTTGTCTGTGAACTTTTACTAGATAAAAATCATTTGACAAACTTTCCGAGCAAAAAAACCCGTGACATAGAAGTATATAGTAAGTGCTAGAGAATGGGGGAAAAATATATGAAAAAGAAAAACAAATAAAAACAGAACAAAAAGGAAAGAGTGAGAAAAGGAATAACTGAAAATAAATAATTAAAAATATAAATGGAGCATGTTTATTTTTTACTATTAATTAATAATTTTTTTCCGATTATTATTTTTTAAATTCTATATTTCTCCTTCTCTTAATTTTTTGTTTTTTTTTTTGTAATTTCCTTCTAAAAATTTATTTTGTGTTATTCGTTAAACTGACTCAAATATGCGTGTGTGTATTTCCTTCACTAACTTGCATGACATACCATAGCAAAGAAAAAAAAAAAAATTCCGCGCATACATAATGAATTTTTGTTGGTTCAAGGCTGTGCTCTGAACTAGTGAACCATCCACAAACGCGAACCGTCAACCGCTGGCTACAAAACGCAAACCACGAAAATGGCAGCGCCACGATTTTATTTCCAGTCACAAGCGGCAGCACAGCAGCAGTCAGCAGAGGATGAACGTCACTTTGTATATTTCGTTAATTTCGAACTCTTTTTTTATTTGTATATTATTTAAGTATTTTTTTACTTGATATTTATCTGCATGTCATCTCCAAGGCCTTTTGTCCCACGCACACACTACCCGCCTCCTATTTTTTGAGCCACTGAATTGTCATTTAATTAGTTGAAGAATGAGTAATTTTAACAAAAATAAAAAAAAATTTATGAAAAAAAGATAAATTGAATAAAAAAAATAAAAAAAACCTTTGTGTATTGAAATAATGGTAATAATAAATCTAATTTTAAAATACAGTAAAAATTAATAATAATAATAATAAAATAATTAAAAATTTAGAATTAATAATTAAAAAAAATTAAAATTGAAAAAAAGTATTTCAATTAAAAAAAAAAATTATTATTAAAAAAATAATAACAATTTTTTTATAAAAAATTTTATATTTAAAATTGAAAAGAGACTCTTTAAATTAGAAAAAAATATATGAAAATATATAAATAAAATATAAACAATTTTAAAGTTATTTGAAAAATTAAAACAATTTTAATATGTAAATTCCTAATATTAGAAAAGTTATATTAAAAATTAAAAAAAATATATAGCAATTAAAAAAAATAAAAATTAAATGTGAATTTAAATATAATCAATTTTAAACTATTTGAAGAATTGAAAAAAATTAATATAATTTCGTATTAAAAATTAAAAAAATAGGTCCTAATTTCAAAAAAAAATTAAAAAAATATACCTATGCAAAAATATAAAATTTTATAAAAAAAAATAAACAATTTTAAAATTATTTAAAAAATTTAAAAATATTAATGTAAGTTTAATATGTAAATTCCTAATATTTGGATAATTATTCGTATTTATTATTAAAATTACTATTAAAAAAATAACGCCAAGATATATATATTAAAAAAATTCAAATAAATTTCAATTTCAAAGCAAAACAAAAAAAAATAACTTATGAAATTAAAGAAAAATATATAAATAAAATTGAAACATTTTGAATAATTTAAAATACTGAAAAAACTAGAATAATTTTAATATTTAAACGCTTAATATTAAAAAGATTATCAAGGTTTTTTTACTAAAATTAAAATTACAAAAATAACGCCGAGATATATTCAAATTTAAAAACACTATATATAAATTAAAAACAATTAAAAATTAATTTTACTAAAGTCAAAATTAAAAAACGCTAAGATATATACAAAATTAAAAAAAAAATCAATTTCAGAAAAAGAGTATCAAAATGCTGAAATTAAGAAGTTCCTTACAATATAAATTTGAAAATAAAATAAATTATTTTAATTTTAAAAAGGTAATATTAGAAATTGTGAATACTGCAAAAATTATATTCAAAAATTCATATACACATTTTAAATAATTAAAATTGTTTTGTAAAACTTTAATTTGAAAACTAATCAAATTTATTATAAAAAACAAATTATTGAAATATTTAAATTTAAAAATAAACAAAAATTTCAAACTATTTAATAGTGAAAAAATTCCTAAATAAATATATGTATACATTTTTTTTTAAATATCTGATACTATAGTAAAATATAATTTTTTTCTTAATTTAATTACACGACTGTACAAATAATTAGCTACGACAGTCTTAATCCTCAAAGCTTAAATACATCATACGTCATCGTCTCAATTTCATTGCTGCTATTTGATTTGCGATTGCGATTTCGTATTGGTCAAAACGGAAATGACGGCAGAATTGAAAATGACGCCCTCACGTCTATACTCCATCCTTGCACCATGAAGCCTTGGACAACACAACGGGCTACTCAGTAACTATTTTTAAATTCCTAACCAACACGCGAGCTACACAAAAACCACTTGCCTTTACAATACACAGCAATAGCACAATTGAAGTATGAGTGCAACAAAAAAATTAATAAAAATAAAATAAAAAAAATATAAAAAAAAAAAATTGCTCACAACAAAAGTTCTCCGAAATTAAATTCCAAGACAAATAAAGCAGCAAGAGGTACACGTAGTAAGCTAACGGATACGATGGCCATTATTTAACAGTTAAAAGAGTTAAAAAGTGCAAAATGCTCTCGTCTCTTTGGCGTTGGTTTTTATAAGTGAAAATGCAAATTTTCCTCGGTGGCAGCCAGCAATTTCGTCAGCACGCGTTTAGTGTCGGAAAGCGCAAGAAAATGCAAGTAATAACAAGGCAATTCAATTTAGCGTTCAATTTAGCCGTCAGTCATTCGTCGTTGCCAGCAAGTGCCTGCCAGTGAGCGCCGGGGCGTATACGTAACAATTTTTTGAATTTAATTTTTGGTTTTTGTTTTTGCTTTTTTTTTTTTTACATAACCAGCATAGCGTGGTTGACGATGATGAAATTGCAGGCTATCGTTGCATTGTTGAAAGTTTTGAGGCGGAAAATACTGCGTTTAAAATTGATGATGATTTATTATTGGAGTTACGTCGAGTTGAGCAAAAAAAATTCGAAGTTGAAAAAAAGAATGAAAAAATTTTAAAGAAATATAATATTTTTCGTTTTACATATCGGTTAAAAATTAAAAAAAAAAAATTTACAATTGCTTCATACATTTCGTTAATTCCAAAACCTCTTTGAAATACCATAATATTTCAGTTTTCTTTTTTTGGTATTGAGTCACCGAATTGCAGTTTAGCTGAAAAAATTGGCTATTAACGAAAATAAAAAATTATTAATAAATTAGAAAAAATAGTAATTTAAAAAATTAAATATTATAAATACCCAAAAATTTAAAATATAAATTTGTGAATCCATATAATAAACTAAAAAAGTTTAAGAAAACTAAAATTGAAGGAAAAATCAAATAGTTACACGTAAAACGCCTCAATAAAAAAAGTTAAGTTAGCTAAAAAATCTAATTAAAAAAAAAATGAAAATAAAAATAAAAAACAGGAAACATCAAAAACTATAAAAAAATATTCCAAAAAAAATTTAAGAAAATAATTTTTCAAAACAAAGAAAAATAAAGAGAACTGAATATTTCGGTATGTAATTTTTTTTTGGGGTATTTATTCTAACATTATTTGTATGTACTTATAAATGATTATAACCAATCTGAAGCAACAATAATAATAATAAAAATAACAAAAATCAATAATTAAACATTATCAAAAAGATAGAAAATTCTGTTTATAAATAATTATCAAAAATTACGTAAACTACTCCGAAAAAAAACTCTTTTTATGAAACTGGAAGCTGCGTGATTTTTTTATTAACCTTAAACTGTATCTGAAGCAAACATATTACTAAGAAAAATAGTAAAATACAAAACTGAAAATAGTCTAATTATGAAATATCTAAACAAAATATAAAAATTAAAAAAAAATTAATTATTTTTATAACAAATATTAGTTAAAAATTATTTAAAAAAATTGCTGTAACTAAGTGTTTTGATAGACCGAGTATGATTTTTATGAATTTTGATACCCTAAACCCGAATCTGAAGCAAATATTCAATAGATACTCTTTAAAAACTTTTTTCTTTGCTAATAATTATAATAAAATCATTAAAAAGTTTTATTTTTGAGAAATAGCAAATATTGGGTGTTTTGGCAATGAAAATATTGCTTTCCATATTTTTTTGGTACACTAAACCCAAATCTGATTTGTATTATGACATTTTAGAAGCTGCAAATCTATTTCTGGTTTCTTCAAATTATGTACAGAAATGTCACTCATACGCCATGTCACACAAATAATTTCAATTTTATGATGGGGATTATTTGGTTTCGTTTTAATTTTCAATATTATTTTTATATTATTCTCCCATTTTAATTGACCTTATTTTATTTTAAGTAATTTATTTTATTTTATAATTGTTTGTTTTTTTTTTTCTTAATTTAATTTCTCGCTACTCAAAGTCAATACAACAGCATGAGTTTATATATGAAATAATTTAATTTAATTTCTCAGCATGCATGAGTTTATATATGAAATAATTTCATTTAATTTTTCGCTAGTCAAAATCAATACAACAGCATAAGTTAATATATGAAAAAATATAAAAAAAATAAAAATTATAATTAACTTTTTTCATTTATTTTTTGTAGCTTACAGCAGCTTTTATGACTCAAATTAACTTTAGTTACGGTCTAAAATTCTAAGGGAAGTGGAAAAACACTTGAAATTATCTACTTAAACAGAAGCAAAAAATGTTACTCATACGCCATGTTACCCATAATCCTTGAATTTGTGTGAATTCATATTGAAAAAAATTCAATATTATCAAACATTATCTCTGAAATATTTTTCCATTCAAATTGCCTACTTTCTAAGCCATCTTTTTCACACTCACTTTTTTCTTTATGTCCATTATTTACTTTGTTTTTTTTTTCAACAATTTCTGTTCATAAATTTTTAATTTGACGCTTTCACTTCCACTTTAACTCCATACCATTGCTTGCAGGTGTTATTTGTATAACAAAAAATACCCTTTACTCGACCTATTTATTATTTCTCCGGCCGGTCATAAACGTCGGCAATATGGGCACACACTTTAGCTACAAATAAAAAAAAAAAGCTATAAAACCAACTAAATGTCTTTGCACTTACGTAAATATTATTGTACTTTTAGTTTTTGGTCATAAAAAAGTTGAGGAGTGCGCTAAATAAAACAACAACAACAACAATTTTACTATTACTTCGTACACATGCATAGCAAGTTTCTATTATTATTGCTTTTTATGAGTTAGAAAATGTAGTATTTTATATGCTACTTTTACTGGTAGTAAAGCTGATGGTAAACTAACAGTTAGGCGTGCCGTGTATTAGTCAGCCGGAGTAGTAAATAAATACATACATATGAATTTAAGCCGATAAAATACTATTTTTCGACCTTACATAATTACATGCCTTTAAGTTTTATTTGGCGAAATGTTTTTGTTTTCGTTGTAATTTTTTAATTCAATTTTTTTAAATTTAAATTTTTAAATTTTTTTTTATTTTTTCAAATTTTTTTATGTTTTACAGTTTTTTTAGTTCAGTTTTTCGTTTTCTTTTTTATTCTTTAAGACTTTTTTCTAAAGTTTTTATTTTTAAATATTAAAATTCTTTTATTAAAAAAATTAAATTTTTTATTTTTTTAATTTTTTTGTTTTTTTTTTTCAATAATATGGGATTTTTTATTCAATATTTTTTTTAAATAAAAATATAGCCATTTTTATGAAACACAGTGTAATGCTATTACTTCATAAACATGCGTCTGCGGCGCTAAATTGTTTGTCGCATTTTCCTTTTTTTTTTTGGGGCGCGTGTAGAGCATAGTGCGAACACGCGATGCTCCACCGCTTAGCAACTTGCTTAACTCAATTTCCTGTACAACGACTTTTTTATGACCATCAATTTAAAAAAAAAAATAAATAAATAACCACAGAAATTTAGTAAATAACACAACAACAATGCTTTCCTCCTTGGAAAATTGTTGCGTGTGTGAAAATATTGTTTATTAAACAAAATATAATAATGAAATAAATTAAAAAAAATGCCTCAACTAAGCTGCTATACTGTTGGCACGTTTAGCTTATACTTTCCCTACTTTTATTAATTTAATTGAAGGCATTCAGGAACAGCAACAACTGCACATAACTATGTATATCCGTACATAACATGACCGCACACAAGCTGCCGACACCTCAAAACTATTCACTTTCACTTTCACTTTTAGCATATTAAAAAAATGTATAGTTCTTTACTTTTATACATAGTGCTTGCCAAAATGCTACAGGCAATAGCACAGAATTTTGCATAGCAAGCAAAATTGAAAGTTAGTGGAATTAAAAAAAAGTAGTATAAATAGTAGTAGAAAAAGTAGTAGAAAAAGTAGCAGAAAAAGTAGTAGCAATAGTAGTAGAAAAAGTAGTAGAAAAAGTAGTAGAAAAAATAGTAGCAGAAAATTAATGAAAAATGGTAAAAAGAAGAAAAAAAAAAATAAGTGCAAAAACAAAAATTAAAATGTACATATATAAAAATGAAAAATCGAGCACTGGAAAAGTACTAAATAAGAAATAAAACTAAATAAAAGCTAAACGAAATTGAAAAAGTAGTAAATAAAATTAATTTAAAAAATAGTAGTAAACAGCTGACGTGTGCGCTAACTTTGTTGGCTGCTGCTGCTGCCACAGCCGTCGATTGACATTTTTGCGGTATTTACTTGCAATAGTGCCCAGCACACACACACACACACACACACACACATGCATACACACAGATGGTAACAGCATTAAACTTAAACTTGTTAACTTTGTAAAAATGTATGCAAATAAATAAAACTTGTAGTAGCTGCTGGACACAGTTACATAAGCACATATATATATATATATATATATATATACGTTTTTATTATTGCTTGTATTGATTTGCTACTATTTGTCACCTGGCTAACTTGTATAGCTACACTACAGCATATTTGCTCTATATATGACACACACATTCGCACATACGTTTATCCACACACATGCATATAAATATGTATGTATGTGCACACAGGATGTGCTTGTGCTTAGTTGACACCTTGATTGGTTGCTCTTGCATGTCGCATTGGTTACTTGGTCAATTTGTCGATTTGTCGCCTCGTAAAACTAAATAAAAACTTCTTCTTCTGGTTATTTGCGCTATTGTTGTACCGTTATGTGGTGATGTGACGGTTTGCATGGAGAAAAATTCATTATTTTGTAAGCGCTTGTTTACAAGCCACAATACATATAGACAACTAGTAAAATGGATTACAACATCAATAACATTCGTGACACTCGTATATTTTGCTGCATACTTTTAGGCGTGTTGCTCAATGCTCCGTATACATTTATTTATCACTCATACGCCCGGTATGACTTCGTTCCTCCTTATTGTGAAGACGATAACGTATGTGTGTGTGTAGATTGTAGCGAATTGCAATTTATTTCTCATTAAAGGGCGTTGGGTCAGATAAAAAGCGATGACCGATAACATGCAAAATGGATATTTGGTTATATTTATTTATTTCTGTGGGCGAGGTGCGAGGTGCGAGTTGACTGGTGGATAGATGCTTGTGGGTGGGCTAATAATTCATTTGGTGTTGGACCGGTAAAGGTTGTGTAGCTAACTAGTTGCCTTGTTATTGCAATTTTGTTTTTAAATGGTTGCGGGAAGTAGTTGGGAAATTAAGATTTCCGTTAAGTTACATTTTTGGGATATTATTGGGTGAAAAGAGGCAAATCATTTGTTTTACAAGAAATATGTAAATGTCTTAATTGTATAAATACATGTAAATAAAATTAATATAATAATAAATAAAATAAAATAAAATAAAGTAAAATAAAATAAAATAAAGTAAAATAAAGTAAAATAAAAATAAAATAAAATAATTAAAAATAAAATAATATAAAATATAATAAAATAAAATAGAGTAAAATAAAGTAAAATAAAAATAAAAATAAGAATAAAAATAAAATAATAACATAATAAAATAAAAGATGAATAAAATAAAGTCAAATAAAAATAAAATAAAATAAAGTAAAAATAAAATAATATAAAATAAAATAAAATAAAGTAAAATAAAATAAAATAAAGTAAAATAAAATAAAGTAAAATAAAGTAAAATAAAAATAAAATAAAATAATTAAAAATAAAATAATATAAAATATAATAAAATAAAATAGAGTAAAATAAAGTAAAATAAAAATAAAAATAAGAATAAAAATAAAATAATAACATAATAAAATAAAAGATGAATAAAATAAAGTCAAATAAAAATAAAATAAAATAAAGTAAAAATAAAATAATATAAAATAAAATAAAATAAAGTAAAATAAAATAAAATAAAGTAAAATAAAATAAAGTAAAATAAAGTAAAATAAAAATAAAATAAAATAATTAAAAATAAAATAATATAAAATATAATAAAATAAAATAGAGTAAAATAAAGTAAAATAAAAATAAAAATAAGAATAAAAATAAAATAATAACATAATAAAATAAAAGATGAATAAAATAAAGTCAAATAAAAATAAAATAAAATAAAGTAAAAATAAAATAATATAAAATAAAATAATATAAAGTAAAATAAAAATAAAAATAAAATGAAATGAAATAAAATCAAATAAAATTAAGTAAAATAAAACAAAATAAAAATAAAATAAAATAGAATAAAATAAAATACAATAAAATAAAATAAAATAAAATAGAATAAAGTAAAATACAATAAAATAAAACAAAATAAAATAAAAGAGAATAAAATTAAATTAAAGTAAAATAAGAAAAAAATAAAAAAATAAAGTGAAATAAAAAATAAAAATAAAACAAAATAATTTAAAAAAAAAATTAATTTAAATAATAAAATTTAAAAAAAAATCATAAAAAGAAGAGAAAAAAATTGGTAAAATATGTTCCGGAAAATGTTCATAATAAAAATTAATAGCAATAAACACAAAACAATGTTAAAAATAGTAATAATAATAGAACGCATGAAAATTTCAAAATGGTCCTCACTAAATGACAAATTTACTATAATACTATAAAAAACGTACACCAAGATCTGTGAAATTTTCAAAATAACCAAGTAATAGCCCATTTTTAGGTACTTTGTTTGCAGGCCCAAAATTTCGATAACAAAATCGAGCATATGTTTCAACTATTTTTTTATCAAGTGATTAAAAAACTTTTATAGACGAAATTAAATTTGTCATTAGATCTTTTTATTTTTCAAAAATGTTCTTATTTTTTATTTGATATTTTTTTTATTTTTTTTATTTTCCTGACGATGATTTAGTGCGATTTTATTGAGAAAAACAAATATGATACCATAAGAATGCACAAAAAATTTAATAAGAAAAGTAACTATACCAACAATCCATCAAAATTTGAATCCTTACAATATATTGTAACTCAATATTAATAATAACATAAAAAAATTAAAAAAGCAATGCAAAACATAACTTTATACAAAATAAATAAAAAAAAAAAAGGCAATAAAAAAATCAAATTCAAAAAATTCACTAAGCGGACTATATTATATATAAACATAAATATACAAAATCAATAAAAAGTTCCGTAGAAATTAAAAAAAATTGGTTCACACAAAATAACCAAAAATATTATCATAAAAAATTATAAAATAAAAAATAATACAATACATAAAAAATTTAATAAGAGATGCGAAAATTAAATACGAAACTAAAAAGATTTTATGAAGACAAAACCTAAGCAAAGAAAAAAAAATAAACAATAAAAATTTGTATAGAATTATAGATTTATTTCTCAATAAAAACCACAAAAATACAAATAATATTAAAAAATATTATAAAAATTCAAATAAATTTTCGAAGTAGCTACATAATTTCCCAATTTAATTTTTGTTAAATTTTATGTTGGCAGGACTGTTATATGTTTACATGTCAAATTTGAGCGCGATCTGCCACATAGTTTTTTTTTTACGGCACTACCTATAAACAAGTCAACCTCGAGTGTGTTTTTCGAATTTTACTATGGAAATTAACGTTGAGCAAAGATGTTTGTTTGAAATTTTGTTATTCCAATGGAATAAGTGCGACGGACGCAATGAAAATGTTGCAGAAGGCATATGGGGAGTCTTGCCTATCACGTGCACGTATTTTTGATTGATTGGTATAAGTCGTTCAAGGACGGCCGTACATCGCTGGAGAACTTGCCCCATGATCGTCGTCCAGCAACGTCAATAAACGAAGAAAACGTCGAAAAAGTAAAGAAAATTGTATTGGAAAATCGTCGTGTGACTGAAAGAGAGATAGCTAAGTGAGCTCAACATATCAAATGGATCCGCTCATAGCATTATTCACGATGTTTTGGGCATGAGACGTGTGTCTGCTCGTCTTGTTCCAAAATTGTTGAATTTTCTTCAAAAAGAGGAACGCAAAACTGTCGCCAAGGAAATGCTCACAATGAGTGATACGGACATCCAGCACATCATAACTGGTGACGAGACTTGGGTCTATGAATACGACGTTGAAACAGCCCAGCAATCATCTGAATGGCGCCTTCCAAATGAGCAGAAACCCAAAAAACCACGTCAAAGTCGATCGAAAATCAAAGTTATGCTCACTGTTTTCTTTGATAGCCAAGGTGTTGTGCACTCGGAATTCCTTCCAGAAGGTCAATCCGTTAATGCTGAATATTATTTATCCGTTTTGAAGCGTTTGCGTGAGAATATTCGTCTCAAAAGGAAGGATTTGTGGGACAACAAGTCATGGTTTCTACATCATGATAATGCGCCAGCTCATACGTCTCGTCTTGTACGCGATTATTTGACCAAAACAATGTAAATATTGTTCCGCAAGCACCGTATTCACCCGACATGGCACCGTGTGACTTTTTTCTTTTCCCTAAGTGAGCTCAACATATCAAATGGATCCGCTCATAGCATTATTCACGATGTTTTGGGCATGAGACGTGTGTCTGCTCGTCTTGTTCCAAAATTGTTGAATTTTCTTCAAAAAGAGGAACGCAAAACTGTCGCCAAGGAAATGCTCACAATGAGTGATACGGACATCCAGCACATCATAACTGGTGACGAGACTTGGGTCTATGAATACGACGTTGAAACAGCCCAGCAATCATCTGAATGGCGCCTTCCAAATGAGCAGAAACCCAAAAAACCACGTCAAAGTCGATCGAAAATCAAAGTTATGCTCACTGTTTTCTTTGATAGCCAAGGTGTTGTGCACTCGGAATTCCTTCCAGAAGGTCAATCCGTTAATGCTGAATATTATTTATCCGTTTTGAAGCGTTTGCGTGAGAATATTCGTCTCAAAAGGAAGGATTTGTGGGACAACAAGTCATGGTTTCTACATCATGATAATGCGCCAGCTCATACGTCTCGTCTTGTACGCGATTATTTGACCAAAACAATGTAAATATTGTTCCGCAAGCACCGTATTCACCCGACATGGCACCGTGTGACTTTTTTCTTTTCCCTAAACTCAAATTGCCGCTTCGTGGAAAGCATTTTCAATCGATTGAAGTCATAAAAGAGAATTCGAAGAAGGAACTGTAAGCCATACCTAAAGCGGCCTACCAGAAGTGTTATGAAGATTGGAAAAAAGGTGGCATATGTGTATCGCCTCTAATGGTGACTATTTTGAAGGGGATAAAATAAATATTGAAGAAGAATTAACCGTTTTTGATTGTATTGAGCCAGTCTCGTTTATATTTGAGCAGATCATCGACGGAAATTTTCTCGCATGTAATCTTTTTTGTGCCCGTATCGAGCTCAGTGTAATCTGTATTGGCGAAATTATTTTTATTTTTCTGTTTTTTTTTGGAAAAAAAAAACAAAACAAGCGCCGATCTGTTTTGCAATTAAAAAAAATTTAAATAAAAATAAAATAATTCAAAAGAATATGCTGCAAATAAGACCAGCCAATAGAAGAGAGCCAAATAAACACCGTAAAAAAGCGCATACAAATTTATTTTGAAACTAAATTGTAAAGCAAACAGACCGAATGACTTGTGTGGGAAACAAAAAATAAAAACCAAAAAAAAAAAATAAAAAAAAAATTAAAAAAGTAAAGAATTAAAAATATAAAAAAAATTAATACATACAAAAAAAGTAAATAATAAAAAATACAAAAATGCAAAAGAATAAAAACTATTTAAAAAAAAAAATAATAATTCATAAAAATTCCATAAATACAAAGAAATGCAAAATCAATACAAATATGAAGGAAAAAAACAAAAGAAAGCAAAAAATAAAATACAAAAATACTAAAAATGTGTAATAAAATTAAAAAAAAAACATACAAAAAATCTGCAACAAAAAAGTGCAAGACAGTAAGCAAACAAGTGTACGAAAAATGCGGCGACAGAACTGACAATTCTTTGAAATTCGAAATTAAATTGTTGCCAAAATAAAATCGATGACCGGCGCGCATGACTTAATCATCTACACATACGTGTATACATATATGTACGAGTATGTATGTATGGATAAAACGCCGGATAACGGCGTAGACATGAACTGACGTTACTTTACCACTGCTGCTGCTATTTTTGCTATAAAGTTTTTATTTTTGTTTTTTTTTTTTGCAAAATTTCGTTTTTATAACCACATTTTTATGGCGTCAATATAAAATGTAACATTCTAAAGTGATTTGATGTGAAATTTCATTTTTAGTTTTGCAATAAACACACACACACACACACACTTTGAGCTTGAGTTATTGCTTTCAAGCGTAACGGTTTATTATTATGAAATTTTTTTTTTTTTTTGCAGCATAAGTTTAGTTTACGGCATTTAGGGCTATTAAAAATGTGCTGCTTAGGGGTTTTTGTATAATTGACGACTTTTTTTTAGAGAGACGATAGGAAGAAATCTTAAAAAAATTTAGAGTTTCATTAATTTGGCACCAAAGTTGTTGTGGATAAACTTATTGCGAGTCTTAGAAAACAAACTTTTTTCACTATAAAAACTTTTAATATTTTTTTAAGGCTGAAAATCATTTTTGAGATATTAAAAACGCCTTTAAAAGATTTTTTTTAATAATTTTAGCGTTTATCTCCGCTCAACGGTCGGAAAAAAGCAAAAAAAAATACCTAAATTTCATTAAAAAAAATGTTTTCAAAAATTTTCTGCTTTTTAAAGAGAGCGTAAAGTGATTTAAATAACAATAAAAGTTCCTAAATAGTTTTGACATTAACTGGCGCACACGATTTTTCGGTTGCCATAAGTTCGCCTGCTTGCCTGGTTGCTTCAATCTCGATATTTCTCTCCTCTCATCCACTTAATGGTTGTTTTGCCATTTACAGCCACTGTGGTCATGCTGCTGATGGTGCATTTACGCTGTCAGCTACTCAACTTCAATCAACAGCCAATTGCTGACGCAAAATATTGCCTCATAGATAGGCACCCACACCTCCACATCACCCTCTACCGAGCTTCCTCTCTCAATGTAACTAAACACCCGCTCACTCACACATACCATACTCCCTCTCTCTCTCTCTCTCACACACATCCCTTTCACAGATGTCCTTAAATAGCTATGCAATTTTTTGTTAACGGAAGTTGTTGCTTTTATTGTTGTTGCCTACAACTCAACCACTTGTAAAAGTTGCAATTTTTTGTGTTTGCTGCTTTCCGTTACTTTAGTTTCGAGTTTATTGTGCATGTATGTGTGTGTGTGTGTATGAGTGCGCGCGGAAATGCACATCGTCAATTTTAATGCTGTATTTGTTGTTGTATTTGTTGTTGTTGACGATTTCTTGGCAGCAATTTGCGTCTTGTGTTTCTCATGCGCAAAAATTTTCTTCTCCTTTTGCTTACTGCATTCCACTTTTTACTTTTTTTTTATTTTTATTTTCCTTTTTTTGCTGTTTTTCCCACTCTCTCGTGGTTGTGGGTGTCGGCGAAGGTTATCGCTTGAAGGCAGTAGTGACTTGAATTTATAGTCTTTCCTCTTGGCAGTGATTAGGTGGCGAGATAAAGTCTCGCATTACAAATTCTTGTGTACAAAGCGGAAGAATTCGTTTGCAGTTTTAGTTTGCTTCGTGCGAGGGCAAGAGCAGGATAAGACAAATTAACTAAACGCTGGCAGGCTGAGTAGAATAAAAATTTAAAACTTGGAGAAAATATATATATTTTTTTGACCAATGAGAGCGCAACATTAATTCATTGAAATAAGGAAAATATATTTATTAAAAAAAATGGAAAAATTATATTTAATAATTTTTCAAATAAATTATTAAATAAAATAAAAAAATAAAATATTTTAGAAATTATTCACAAGTAGTATAAAATACAAATATTATATATATTTAATTAATAGGTTTAAAAGGCTTAATAAAAACTGAAATAAAAACTGAAACAAAAACTTCAAGGAAAACATTTTAAAAATTATTAAAAAATTAAAAAAATATTTAAAAAATGATTTACTAAAAAAATAAAAAATGTTATTTACTACAAATATTAAAAAATAAATATTTAAAAAACTATTTACCAAAAATAAAACATAAAAAAATATTATTGAACATTTTTATAAAAAAAATATAACAAAAAAAAAATAAATTAAAAAATAAATATTTAAAAAACTATTTACAAAAATAAAACATAAAAAAAATATTATTTAACATTTTCATATACAAACTAAAACAAAAAAAAAATTACAAAAATTATTGCATAAATATATTTATACAATAATTGAAAAAAAAATATTATATATACATTAATACACATTATATATTATTTAAAAAATATTTAAAAAGTTTAATAAAAAGTAAAACTACAACTACAAAGAAAACATTTTGAAAATTAAAAAAAAAATATTATTTACTACAAATATTAAACTAAAAATATTTAAAAAATCATTTAATAAAAAAATTTAACAAAAATATGTTAAAAGTCTTTTAATAAAAACTCAAGCAAATAAAAAAAAAAACATTTAAAAAATTATTTAGTGAAAACGCTTAAAAATTATTGAAAAAAAATTATAAATAAATTTTTTTTTACCAGAAATATTAAACTAATAATATTAAAAAAATATGTTAAACTTTTTATAATTAAAAATAAAACAAAACATAATTTAATAGAACCATTTACAACATTATTTACTAAAAATTTTAATCTAAAAATTTTGAAAAAATAGTTACCAAAAATATAAAAAAAGATAATTTAACATTTTTTTTATTTAAAATTACAGCACACGAAAAACATTTCAAAAATTATTGAATAAAAATATAAAGTAAGAAATAATAAAAACTCAATGCTAAAAAAAATTATTTCTGAAAAATTTAAAATATATAATATTAAAAAATAAAATTAGTAAAATAATAAAAAGTTGTTATTAATTAAAAAAATCGATTGCTAACAGTTTAAAAAATATTTATTCCCAAAAAAAAAATTAAATAAACACAATAAAACACGGCCTTTCCTTTAGCAAATCTGCGAGGAACAGCAAAAAAAAATTCATTAAAAAAATTTATTAAAAAAAAAATATTTGTGAAGTATGTACATGTATATGACAATTGTTTTTTGTTGAGTTAGGGACTCGTTTTTATTTTCCCTTTGAGTAAACTTAATACTGACGGTCAAAAATAATATTTATTAAAAAATAAGAATAAAAAAAATATATATTAAAAATAATAATTTTAAAAATAATAAATAAATAGTCGTATATTTTTATATATGTATAAATTTGAAAATTAAGAAAAAAAGAAAAAAAGTGAAAAAATATATATTAATACTTTAAAAATAAAATTTATGCAAAACAGTTAAAAAATAACTATTAAAAGTTAAAAAAAATAATATTTAAAATATTGACTGAGTCTATATTGACAAAATATTTATTACCAAAAAAAAAAAAATATATATATATTTTAAAAACTACATATAGGGGCTTGTAGCTACTCTTAAAAAATTCCGTGCATAAAACAATATTTATTTTTAGAAATTAAAAAAAAAAAATTATAGAAAAATTAAAAAAAAAGATTTCAATAAGCTAGGTGTTTACTGATGGTGTGAAAAATATTTACATATAATAAACTTAAACAATTTTTTATAAGCCATAGTTTCAATACCGACAATCAACAAAAAAAAAAATATTTCTGAAAAATTAAAAAAAAATTTTAGTCTTTTTAAAAAAATATTAAGGAAAAACTTTTTATGAGTTAATAGTTCATAACCACACTTAAAATAATGCATTTATTAAGTATTTACATTTTTAATGAAATATTTTTCAATTACATACATATGTGCGTCCCCACTCTCCCCTCTTTTTAAATCATAATGAATTTTTATACTAATATTTCCCTCAAAATTCTCTTTGCAGACGCAGCGAGTTCCTAGGATGTATGTCCTTTCCATTACAAACATTGCTAAAGCAACCCGTTAACGGTTTCTACAAGCTACAGTCACAGGCATGTCTGCTTAAGCCACAGCCGCCCATTTTATTGCCGTCTACGTGCGTAGCCACCGTACAAACGCATCAAAGCTCGGCTCCAACAGCACATAATAGCAACCAGAAGACCGTTACACATTATCAAACACATACAAAACCCCAGCCGCTACAACCACCAGCATTAACTCCAGCACCCGCACCCCCACAGCCAATTGTGCCCGAGTTGCCACGTTTCGTTAGCGTCGCCACCGCCACAAACGCAGCAACAATGACATCAACACTGACACGCCAGAAAAGCGATGAGGACGTCATGAGCATCGACAGCATGGCACAGGCGACAGCCGGCAACAATATCGAACATCCGATGACATTGAGCCGGAAGGCTTTGCATCAGCGTGACGCCGATGAGAATCTATTTTTGCGTTTCCTCGAACTGGATCCACCCACGGAGGCGAGTGCGCCCACAACTGCCGCCAATGCCACGCCATCGAGTGGCCGTCGCCTCTCGACCAGCAGTAAGGCCATCGGACGCACACCATTCACAATGACAAAGAAACTGACGCGTACTGCTGAACGCGGTTTTGGCTTTTCCATTGTGTGGACGCATCCGCCACGTGTTGAAAAAATCGAGCCAGGCTTGTCAGCCGATCGTGCGGGTATACAACCGGGTGATTATGTGATTTTCGTTGACAAACAGAATGTGGTGACAATGCCCGAAGCGGATGTACTCAATTTAATACGTTCACAAGGCTCCACACTCACGCTGGAGGTGTTCAGACGCACGGGGCCAGCAGCTGGTGGCGGTGGCGGTGGTGGCAGTGGTGGCACTGGTGGCGTTGCACTGGCTTCAATACCGCCAGCGCTTAGTGTGGGCAGTCGTGGTCATCCAACTGCGCCGGTCATGAATGGCAAAGCTTCGTCCAGCACGCGTCTCGCTAGCGCCGTAAGCGATGAACAACAATCAGTTACTGGCGGTCCCGCCGCCTCAATGACACAGCGTCGCATTGCGGTGGCAAGCGCATTACCAAGCGCCGCAGTCGGTACAAATGCCGGAAGCACAATGGCAGTCGCAGCCACAAGTGCTATAACAAATGCACGTCCGTCCACAGCCTGCTCAGGCGGCACTACCTCGTCCATTGAGGCGGCGAAACGGCGTCTACATCTGCCGCAGGTCACATTCAGCAAGGAGGTAGGCAAGGGCGTCATTGTCTGACGGAGTAGTGACGGCGAATTGGTTGAGGTTGTGTTGCAAGGAAGTTGTCGTGAACGAATTTATAAGTTTAAGTTTAGTGTGGAGCGAAGTTTATTTATCACTTTATATTTTCTTGAAATTAGTTTGAGACATTGAAATGTCAGCTTTTTATAATTTTTATTTAAATTAAAAAAAAAATATTTTTTTAAATAAATTTTTTAATTAAAAAAAATTATTTTATTAAAAATTAAAGAAAATTAATTTTTAAATATTTTAATTTTTTTTTAAATTTTTTTAAATTATTTAAGATTTTTTTTTTTAATTTTTGCTTAGTTAAGCATTTTTATTCGGTAGCGCAGTTATTGCTAAGCGCACAGAGTTGCCTCGACTGACGTTCGAAATTAGCTTAAGGCGTCGGCGTTTTTTTGTTTTTAATCTAAGCTTTTTACTTTTAAATCATTTTCGCAACAAAAAAAAAATTAATAATTTTTTATTAAAAAAAAAAGACTAAAAAACAGTGAAATTTTTTTTGTATAAAAACACAAATTCTAAATTGATATGTGCCATTTAAGCTTAGTAATTTATTAAATTGATTAATTTTTGGGTTTAAAAATAATTTTTGAACAGTAGAAAATATTAATTAATTATTAATAAGAAAAAAATAAAATTATTAAAAATATTTTCCTAATTTTTAATAGTAAAAAATAATAAATTATTCATAGTTTAATAAAACAATTTCATAAAAACATTTTCCTAATAACAATTCAACAATTCATTTGATAATATTTTATTATTATTTTAATAACCATAATCGCTAAAATTGTATAATTTTTATTAATCTAAAGTTATTTTTCCATTGCGTGGTTTAAGAGGAGTGTAAGTCTCCAAGAGATTAAAAATCAATATAAATTCAAACACAAAAAGATTTCCATTTAAATCTACATTTTTATAGTAAAATAAGTTCCAATTAAAAGTGGAATTAATTTTTTAAATAATTTTCAAAATGGTTGAAAATATTTTTTAAATTAAACCTAAGTCTCCAATGAGATTAACGATGATATCTGGCTGCACCATACAGAAAATAAATCTCACTTGGCAATTTTAAATATTTTTTTTAACAAGTTTCATAGGCTTTAAAGATATTTCAAATTGTATAATTCTTTTTTCACGGTGTAAAACTAATTTTCGTTTATACACTTCAACGAAAGGTTAAGTCTCCAGTGAGGTTTATGACCAAATTTTGTTTTTAAAATGCTGAAGCGTATTTTTTTTTTTAATTTGTTACATTTCTAGTTGTCTAGTTGTCATCACATGTCAATAAAGGTTATATAAATAATAAATTTTTTATTGCTTTTAGAGCGAATAAAACTCATTGGAGACTTTTCTAATATTTTTTGTTCGCTCTATGTCAACCACAAAATGACACGAGCTGCCAATGTAACAGTTTAATGTCAAATAAATCTCATTGGAGACTACATTAAGATTCGCAGTCAAATATTTCTATAAAAACATGTCATTAGTAAGCCTTTAAAAAAATATTTTAATAATTATTTCTTTTAATTTATATACACAAATACATTGTTACATACATACTAATAATCATGTTTTCTTCACGCTTATTTAAGTTTTTGTTCACTACATAAATTGCTGTTAAATTAATTTTTCACTTTTAAGTTCAGCTTCAAACGTTGTAGTTATATTTAGAAAATACTGCTGCTGTTGACAATAAACGCTTATTTGATATTCATTACAAAAATAAAAATTGTTTCATTTTATGTAAATTTAATTTTTTTATTGTATAGAATTATTTCTTTTTTATTTTACTTAATTTAATTTAATTTTATATAAATAAATTAAATTTTATTTTGTTTTTTTTTAATTCATTTTATTTTATTCAACTTATTTTAATTTAATGTAATTAATTTGACTAAACTCAATTTAATTTAATTTACCTTAAATAATTCTAAATAAATTTAGTTTATTTAGCTCAAATTTATTTCTTATTTTATTTATTTTATTTTATTTTTAAAATATTTCATTTTGTTTTATATTATTTTATATTTTTTATTTTTTTTAAATTTTATTCTATTTTTTCTAATTTAATTTAATTTTACTTTATTATATTTGTTTTTATTTATTTTGGTTAATTTTACTTTATTCTTTTGTATTAATTCATTTTAATTTTATTTTCTATTAATTTATTTTATTTCGTTAATTTTGTTTTCTTTTATTTAATTTAATTTTTTATTTAATTTTTTTTTTTGTTATACTATTTTATTTTTTTATTTTTTTTAATTTTTTTTTTATATTTTTTATTTTTTTTTCTTTATTTTATTCTATTATTATTATCTTTTATTTTTTTTATTTAATTTATTTTTTTATTTATTTAGTTTTTTTATGTTATTTTATTTTATTTTATTATATTTGTTTTTATTTAGTACTGTTTATTTTATTAAATTTTTTAATTTAATTTAATTTTATTTTATTTATTTATATTTTTATTTAATTTAATATTTTTATTTTATTTTATTTTTTTCTTACATTATTTTATTTTATTCTATTTATTTTATTTTATTTTTTTTTTGTTTTTGACGATTGTTTCCACATATTTTGGAGTCCTTTACAGTTACAGAATATTAAAAAGAGAGTTATTATTCGTCTAGCTTTAGTTGTTCTTTTCTCTTCTTTCCTCTCTCTCTCTCCTCTGCCTCTCACCCCAGTCCATCGGTCCTATCACCGATAACCGCCGTCGCTTGCTGCTGCAGCTGATTAGCCGTGAGCAGAATTTCATCTCTGCGCTGCACTTCGGCATGCAGCGCTTCGTACAGCCGTTGCTGGAACGCAAAGATCTCATCTCGCCAAATGATCATCGTACGCTCTTTCAGAATATCGACGAACTTTTGCGCATTTCCGAAGATATTTTGGAGCAGCTGTGCAACGATGATCAGGAGCCACAAATGAATTTCGCCTCACGCGTTTATCTCTCGAAGACCACGGCGATTTGTGCGGCCTACAAGAAGTATTGCAATGGTATTAAGCGTGCCGATTGTGTGCTGGTGAGTTGAAATTGTTTATCAGAAGCTTTTTTCTTGTGGACTTGTGCGCTACTCCTTCCTTCCTTTCTTCCTTTCATTCCAGGTGAATAAGTCGCGTCAGATGGGCTCCGATTTTGTGGCCTTCATAACCGAACCACAAGTGCCGCGCAAGCGTCCCGATCTCACAATGTTTATACACCGACCGCTGCAACATTTTCGTGAAATACTCAAGCTCATGCAATTGCTAGCATCGAACTGTCACGTCGATACGGAGGAACATAAGAATTTCACTACTGTTATCGCAGAGCTGCAGGCTGCCTATCGTGAGATTACCGTTAGTAGTGGTTTGATGGAACCACTGGGCGAGGGCCGACCTTTGCTCACGTTGCAAGATCTTGAGTCCCGCATGGTCTTCACCAAGTGTAAGCCATTCACGCTGGCCGTACAGGGCCGCCAATGGATTTTCGGTGGCGATCTGTCACGCGTGGAAGGTCGCTCTGTGAAACCCTACTGGACCTTGCTCTTTAGTGATATCATCGTGTTTGCAAAGGTCAGTCGCGACCGTGTACTCTTCATAACGGAGGAGCCCATACCGATTGCGAATATTGTGGACTCGTGTTTTCACATGCGTAAAAAGAGTGAGTGGGCTCAGGAGTCTACTGTGAAGTATAAATTCATTTATCTGTTTCTATTATTTCTTGTCTTGCAGCTACGGAGTTCCGTCTTACAGTTGACCCGAATGGCCGCTTGGCGGAGAGCCCAACCGGTTATTGTGCACCCGATCTAACACGCACACCCAAGAAGAGCGCGCGCCGGAAAAGTCTGCTGCTGCGTGCGCCCTCGCTGGAGCTAAAGGCTGTCTGGCAGAATCTCTTACAGCGTCAAATGTGTGTTTCTTCTGTTGGCATGAAAATGTATATAAATGTATATTAATGCATCGCTCTTACAGTTTCCTCGTGAATGCCGCGCTCGGCTCAACGCCGCTCTCCAGTCCACTGGATTCTCCCGATGTGCTCAATACTTTAGTGCCACTCAGTGATATTGGTATAGCCTCCGCATCCATTGGCTCCGTCAAACATTCGTCCATGGACAGCATCAATGCGAAGAATAGCCAGCAACAGGTGCGTTTATTACGTCATGGTGGCCACTTGGCCACCAGCGATTCCTATGAAAACCTACAACGTCTCGCAAGTACACTGGTCGCTTCGCGCTGCAGCACACGCATGACACAAACCACACGTACCGCTTCTTGTTCCTCCCAAACCGCATCGCCGGCGCGTCACACACTCACAGGTTGCCTTGGTGGTCACGTCGGTGGCAGTGGTGGTGGTGGTGGTTGCGGTATACTTACCGACAGCGCACCTTCATTGCGTTCCCTCACACTCACGCGTCGACACTTAGTCGCGCAGCAATTGGACGCACGTCCACTAGCCGCAGCGCGTGCCTACAACTCAAGTGCCAACAACTCTAGTACGTGGCTCAGTTTGAGCGGCAGCAGCCTTAATACGCAAACACTGTGTTCGGGTGAGCATTTGCCCACTTGCAAGTGTTTAACCGCCATACCGGAGGCGGCTTGCGAGGCTACGACTGCCGATGCCAAGCATGACATAGACACATTCTTCCTACAACAACGTTGCGCTGATGGCGGTGAGCGTTTGCTACTGATCGATGGCCAGGGACGCTATTGCGTGACGACAACGGCCAAGAATAGCAATCGGGCGAGCCGACGTAGCGAGAGTGCGTTGCAAACGACACAGGCAGCTATGTCCACGCCGGCGCGTAGCGTACGCAGCGCTGTATCAGGCGTCGCAATCAACACCGCTGCAAGCCGACCACCAAAGCTGCTTGAGTTCTCGCTGAGCTCCGTGGGCCGCTCGTTCATTGACGAAACAGATGTGGCTCGTCCGAACGACTCTCAAAACTACTCACTTACGACACCCGAAACGCCCACGCCGAACATTTCGCCCTCCTCACAGCCATGCAACTCGGATGCATTCTCAAACGATTTTGTGCCAACACAAAATATAAAAACGCAGGAAAACGAAAAGCCTAACAAGTTGTCGCTTAACGGCGACAGCGCGGGTGCTAAAGTTAATGGTAATGCAGAGACGCAGGGGACGCTTTCCAAAGCACATCCGCCGACCAAAGACATACCGCTGGCGCAATTCGGTGGTTCTTGGGATCTGGTGGAGCTGGATATGAATCTGCAGGAGGTGAATATTGATCCCTCCTATGATACCGACGTGGAGGAATGCATATTTTTGGCCGATGAGCATGAGCTGGACGAAGATGAGGAGATCGATGTGAGTGTTGTGGTGGATGATCCCTTCGGTGTGCTGCCTACAAAGCCCACACCACCAGATTCGTTGGATCTGTGATTTGACTTTTGGTTGGAGGGCGCAGGTGTGTTTGACGAGGACGAAGATTTAGATGAGGAAGACTTTGACTGTTGTCACATTGAATATCAAGTACTGAGTAACTAGAGAGTGAACTCAACTGACGTAGGTGTTCTGAGAGGGGACGTGACTACTATGGATGACAAAAATACGTCTAAACATTTTTCAATTATGAGCTTAATCAATGGTTGTTTTATAAATTTACTTCTTACTTCTTCTTCTCTCCACCGAATTAACGATTAAAACAAAAATAATCAATTAATTTACAAGGAAAATAACAAGAGACCCTGCACGAACACACAAACCGCACCACATCTCTTAACCACTGCGCACTTGCTACCGTACCACCGAGATACCACGTGCCGCTAGCTACTTGTCCCTGTCACTCACTTGCACGCGCCCATAACTACAAACGCCATATTGCTCTGTAGTCGTTAGGGGTATTCACGAACCATAGCACACGGTCCAGCTTAGTGCGGGAAAATTGCAACCCAGCAGATAAAACAAATTTAATATAGGCCTTAGGAGAACCGTAAATTTGTAAAACTACAGTTATTTCTTTGAATGAAAATTTACTTCAAATTTAAAACAAAAAAAAAACTTTTTTCAAAATATTAAAATTTTAGAGTTCTATTTTTGAGCAGCAAAAAAGCATGCTTTCTGAAATAAATAAATTGAAATTAATTCGGATTACATTTTTATTAAAAAAGTATAAGTTTTCCACTAACTTAAGCAAGCAGGGTTGCTATTTATGCACCTCATGCACACGTGCATTGTGTATCGTGAATACCCCTCTAGTAGTTACTAGTAGCTTTTGTTCTCATGCATACGCTCTTAACCCCAAAATGTCTCAACTTCAACAGAGGCCGCCTTGTGGTCAACGTGTGTGTGCAGCGTTGTGCTGTGCGCGTCGACAAACTGAACCAAGCAACAAGTATACAACAACAGCACTGAAAAGAGTCAATAGAGAAGTAGAAAGAGAAATAGAGAGAGAGAGAGGGAGAGACAGAACGCATAAGTAGTGAATTAAAGCTTGAGTAATTTTAAATAGTAATAAAAAAAAATTTACTAGTTACTTAACTGGTTACCGAATCAGTTACACAACTTGTTACCCAACTTGTTACCCAACTTGTTACCAAACTGGTTACACAACAAGTAGTAAAAAAATGCCTATTTGCATAATCGTTGCATTTTCATGTATAGCGCATATAGTTCAGAGCGTTACTAGTTACAGTTTAGTACTGACGCGCACACTTCATCACTCTTACACTGTTTCGCCCACCACTGTACTTCGTTCAAGCACTTGGTTGCTTGCCGTTGCGTTCCCAAAAAAAAAACAAAAAAAAATGGAAAATTGTTAATTAAATGGCATTTTACTTCATTTATTGTATTTGCAAGTAAGTAGTTAAAGAAGAAAAATAAAATTAAATAAAAGGTTGTTATTATTAATTAAGAATTTTGTAGCTAATATTAGAGAATGTGAAAAAAGGTAGACATTCTTTTTAATTAATTTTAATTCTTATTAGAAAACATTAGCGCATAAGTTGTTAAAATTGAAAATTTTATTATATTTAAATGTAGTGATGTGTATGTATGTATGTATTTTATTATATAACTTTAGCAAGTAATTTTGAGAATTAATTTTTTTTATTATTTTTTATTTTTATTTTTAAAGAAAAGTTTGTAGCAAAAGAGTATAATAACATTATTTAGCAAAAAAGTGAGCATAAAATAATTAAGTAATTTTACTTACTTTTTTATTCTAAAGTTGCAATTGGGCATTACAAGAAAAAGTAGTGCTCAAAATTAGTTTTTCAAAATTTTTCTTGCAGCTTAATGTATGTAAGATTTGACAAAACAAAATTTAACGAACATGTTTTGAAATTTTTTTAATTAATTATTTTCATTATACAAAAAAGTACTTTCCAAAAGTGCTTTCTCCATTTCGAAAGCTAAACTTGCAAGATGTGTGTACCACTTTATTTCAAAACAATTGTTGCATTTAAATAATTTACTTTTAAAACTTCTACAAAAAAGTACTTTCCGAAAGTGCTTTTGCCTTTTTCGAAAAGTAAACTTGCAAAACTTGCAAAGTGTGGCTACCATTTTAATTCAAAACAATTGTTGCATTTAAATAATTTACTTTTCAAACTTCTACAAAAAAGTACATGCCGAAAGTGTTTTTTCTTTTTCGAAAAGTTAACTTGCAAGGTGTGTGTACCATTTTAATTCAAAACAATTGTTGCATTTAAATAATTTACTTTTTAAAACTATACAAAAAGTACTTTCCGAAAGTGCTTTTTCTTTTTTCGAAAAGTAAACTTGCAAAGTGTGGCTGCCACTTTAGAAGAATCGTAAGTTGAATTTACTTTTTGAAAAGGTGTAGTAATTAGTACTTTCCAATACAATTAATTGAATTAATAATTAGACTAGTGCAAATAAAAGAAATACCACGAGATACGGCTCAATTTGTGTGTAGCAGTAGCCAAATTATTGTATTTAGGTTATTGATATATTTTTAAGATTTACGATTTTGTATATACATATATTTTTCAAACACTTATGAAACAAATATAAAACAATTTAAGCTAAGTCCGAAATTCACCACCAATATGCTTCCAAATACTTCCTTTTGCAATTGAAAATATTCCTTTTTCAAAAATGAAAGCTCAAATTTTTTTATAGTTAGTACAAATTTACACGCAAGCAGTAAGCAAAAACAAAAAAAGAAGATATTGTTAATTAAGCAGTAAAAAGAAAAAATCAAGCGAAATGCAACTTACAATCAATTCTTAAAGTGAAGTTCTCCGAAAATGAAATATTATTAAATTAAAAAAAATAAATAAATAAATAATTAAAACAAAAAAAAATACTTAAATATTGAAAGAACCAAAGAATAATAAAAATTTAATAAATTTGAATAAAGAAATAATTTAAAAAATAACATAAAATAATATAAAACAAAATTATATTAAATATATAAAATAAACATAAATATGTAATTTGAAAACAACAACAAATATAATAAAAAAATATTTAACTAAATGAAATTACACAAAGTAAATTTAAATAAAATAAGATTTAAAAAATAGAATAAGGTAAAACAAAATAAAATAAAATAAAACAAAATACAAACAAATAAACTAAAAAAATAAAACAATGAAAACAAAATTAAACAAAAATAAAATAAATTAAAAACAAATAAAATGAAATAAAAATAAAATAAGCTGAATTAATAAGTAAATAAAATAAAACACTAATAATAATAAAGTAAAATAATAAATAATATAAACTAACCTAAAATAAAATAAAGTAAAGCAGAAAATAAAATAGTATAAATTAGTCAAAATTCTATAAACTAATAAAATAACTTAAGAAAAAATTGAATAAACTATAATTAAATAAAATAAAAATAATGAAATAAAGTAAAATAATTAAATAAATTACAATAAAGTAAATAAAAAAAAAATAAAATAAAACAAAAAAAATTAAAAATAAAATGTAGTAAAGGAATATAAAACAAACAAAAATAAAATAAAATGCATTTGAAAAAGGAAAACCAAAAAATTGATCTAAATTACATAAAATAAAATAAAGTAAACTTAAATAAAATAAGATTAAAAAACGGAATAAAATAAATAAAAAATAAATAAAAAAATATAAAAAAATAAAATAAAATATATTGAAAATTTAAATAAAATTAATTAATAAAAATTATATAAAAAATAAAATAAAACAATAAAAAGATATAAAAATTAAATATAATAAAATAAAATAAATTAAATAAAAGCAAAATAAAATTAAAGAAATAATTAAATCATATTAAATTAAAATCAAATAATATGGAATATAATAAAATAAAATTAAAAATTAATAAACAAATAAAAACAAAATTAATTTAAAGAATTATAGTAAATGAATTGTATTCAAATAAAATAAATGAAATAAAATAATTTCTTTAAGAGAAAATTAATTATTATTAATTAATAAAAATAATATAAAAAATAAAATAAAACATTAAAAAGATAAAAAGAAATAAAAAAAAATATAATTAAATAAAATATATTAAATAAAAGCAAATAAAATTTAAAAAAATAATTATAATAAATTAAAATAAAATAATATAAAATAAAATTGGCAAAACAAAAAATCAAATCAAATAAATAAAATAAAACAAAATTAAATTAAATTTAGTTAAATAAAATAAAATTAAACAAACCTGAAATAGAATTAAATAACAAATGAAAAAATTAATAAGATAAAATAAAATTAAATTAAAACAGAAAATATAAGAATAAAAATTTAAAAACAATAAATAAAACTTATAAAATTAAATTAAATTATAGTTAATTAAATGAAGTAAAATAAATTAAAATGAAATAAAAACTATGATATAAAAACACAATAAAATAAAAACAGAAAAATATAAAATAAATTAGAAAAAAAAATAAAATAGAATAAAATAAAATAAAAACATAAAAGAGTAGAGAAATAAAATAAAATAAAATAATATAAAAAGAAATAAAAAAGGTGAAACAAAATACATTAAATTATTATGTAAATTAATATAATAGAATAACTCAATATAAAAATTTGAACAAAAGGAAAAGAAAACACGCGCTACATTAGACGCTAAGCAAGTTTCAAAAATTATATTGTAGTTAAGCATAATTAATAAATTTGGAATTAAAAATCTCGCTATAATTTACATTAGTAAGCAATACGCGTACATAGCATACGTATACACATACCAAAGTACATAGTACATACATATGCATATAATAGCATAGTATAGAAGTAACTTGTAAAATGAATTCATGAAAACTAATTACACATACACACACACACACACATTTAGTTGTTATAGCGTAGTTTAATTAATTACAAATTAATATTTATTAATAGTTACAAACATTATTAATTCATTATTCGCTCAACGTAAATTGTTGTTCATTAGAAACTAATTTTCATTAAACGCAAACAAAAAAAAAAAAAAACAACAACAACAACAAAACTGAAGAGGTTGAAGCAAAAAGTAAACTTTGAAAAAAAAAAAAAATATTGCAATTGAAATTGACAGATATTTATGAATTATAATAAATAAAAATGATATGATTCTTTGAATAAAAACGCTTGTGAATTTATTTCGTCGTTTTGAAAGATGGTTTTTCCTATTTTCTTTTCTCCGAATTTCAGTTTTCGCTGTCCTCCCACATCCAAGTGTGGCATTTTCCTTTCCTTTTCCAAATTATGATTTCGCTAAACAACAAGCCAAACTCTGACTTGGTGGTACTTTTCAGAAAGAAAAAAAAAAAAAAACAATTAACAAAAAAATCTTTCATTATTTTTAAACTGAAAAAGTGACAGTTATTGAATTTTAGTTACTCTCCTTTTACAAAAAAAAAAAAAGAAAAATTATAATACAAAAACCAGGCACAAAAATAAGCTATACTAAAATTGAAAATTGTGATGGCCTCTCTTTCAAATTTGAGCTATAAGAACTATCATAAAAATTCCTCTTTTTATTTCGTGCGCAGCTGCTGGCAACGATTTTAATACAACTAAATATACATATGTACATATAAATATATATATTGTTATAAATAATATTTGTTTACAAGCGTTTTTAATCAAAGATTGTACACTAGATTTGTATTTGTAGTTAAACTATTTAACAAATAAAATACTTATATATTTTCAAATGCAATAGTTTGAACGTAAAATGCCGTAGAAAAAGTTAGTTTTTGGATAAAAATTTTAATTTGAGAACAAAAAAAGTAGTTAATTTGCACGAAATTTAAATGAGACCATCACAATTTTCCATTTTATTACAACATTTATTGATCTTTTACGCTAAAAACCCAATAAAAATTGGAATATTCACGGTCTGTTGCGGCTAAAACTATGCCTAATATTTGCTCAAGAGGTATAGTTTTAGGCGCATCATTTACAAAAACGGTAGAAACTCAGGGGTTTAACAAACAATCAGCGCAGAACACTACTTTTCACTCTCATCGAAATCGCCATTACATATATTTAAGAATTTTAAAAACGGAAATTGAAGCCAGGAACACTGCCGTCCAGCTATCAGCAATATCAATTTGTTTAATCCATGATTAGCATACACGTATTACCCAAGGCACAAAATTTCTCTGAGTAGTGGACTAATCATTTTATTGAAATTCGCTAGATTTGGTCTCCTAACTCTATCGAGTTCGCTGTGTGTAGGAAAGAAGCCCACGATGGTTAACGAAGCTTCATTCGTGAGAAGAATATATTGTAAATTACAAAATGAAATATATAATAAAATAAAATATAAAACAATAAAAAAATACAATAAAATAAAAAAATAAAATAAAATAAAATAAAATAAAATAAAATAAAATAAAATAAAGTGAATAAAATAAAATAAAATAAAATAAAATAAAATAAAATAAAATAAAATAAAATAAAATAAAATAAAATAAAATAAAATAAAATAAAATAAAATAAAATAAAATAAAATAAAATAAAATAAAATAAAATAAAATAAAATAAAATAAAATGAAATAAAATAAAATAAAATGAATAAAATAAAATAAAATACCCGTAAATTAAATAAATAAAAAAAATCATATATAATAAAATAAAAAAATTAAATTAAAATAAAGTCAAATGAATTAAAATACAATAAAATAAAATATAATAAAATAAAAAATAAAATAAAACAAAATAAATTAAAATAAAATAAATAAAATATATTAAAATAAAATAAGTTAAAAAAATGAAATAAATAAATAAATAAAATAAAATAAATTAAAATAAAATATATTAAAATAAAATAAGTTAAAAAAATGAAATAAATAAATAAATAAAATAAAATAAATTAAAATAAAATAAATAAAATATAACAAAATAAATAAATAAAATAAAATAAAATAAAATAAAATAGAATAAAATAAAATAAATAAAATATAATAAAATAAATTAAAATAAAAAAAAATAATCTAAATTAAAATAAAATAAAATAAAATAAAATAAAATAATAAAATAAATAAAATATATAATAATAAAATAAAATAAAATTAAAAAAATAAAATAAAATAAAATATAATAAAAAATATAATAAAATAGAAAAATTGAATTAAAATAAAAAAATGAAATAAAATAAAATAAAGTAAAATAACATAAAATAAAATAAAATAAAATAATTAAATAAAATAACATAAAATAAAATAACACAAAATAAAATAAAAAAAATAAAATAATATAAAAATTAAAATAAAATAAAATAAATAAAATTTAAATAATTAAAGTAAAATAAAATAAAATAAATAAAAAAAATGAATAAAAAAATGAAATAAAATAAAATAAAATAAAATATAATAAAAAATATATTAAAATAGAAAAATTAAATTAAAATAAAAAAATGAAATAAAATATAATAAAAAATATAATAAAATAGAAAAATTAAATTAAAATAAAAAAAAGAAATAAAATAAAATAAAGTAAAATAAAATAAAATAAAATAAAATAACTAAATAAATTAAAGTAAAATAAAATAAAAAAAAATAAAATAAAAAAAAATAATCTAAATTAAAATAAAATAAAATAAAATAAAATAAAATAAAATAAAATGAATAAAATATATAATAATAAAATAAAATAAAATTAAAAAAATAAAATAAAATAAAATATAATAAAAAATATAATAAAATAGAAAAATTGAATTAAAATAAAAAAATGAAATAAAATAAAATAAAGTAAAATAACATAAAATAAAATAAAATAAAATAATTAAATAAAATAACATAAAATAAAATAACACAAAATAAAATAAAAAAAATAAAATAATATAAAAATTAAAATAAAATAAAATAAATAAAATTTAAATAATTAAAGTAAAATAAAATAAAATAAATAAAAAAAATGAATAAAAAAATGAAATAAAATAAAATAAAATAAAATATAATAAAAAATATATTAAAATAGAAAAATTAAATTAAAATAAAAAAATGAAATAAAATATAATAAAAAATATAATAAAATAGAAAAATTAAATTAAAATAAAAAAAAGAAATAAAATAAAATAAAGTAAAATAAAATAAAATAAAATAAAATAACTAAATAAATTAAAGTAAAATAAAATAAAAAAAAATAAAATAAAATAAAATAACTAAATAAAATAAATTATAATAAAATAACACAAAATAAAATAAAAAAAAAATAAAATAATATAAAAATTAAAATAAAATAAAATAAATAAAATTAAAATAATTAAAGTAAAATAAAATAAAATTAAATAAAATAAAATTAAATAAAATAAAATAAAATAAGATAAATAAAAAATAATAAAATAAATAAAATATAATAAAATAAAATTAAATTGAATTAAATTGAATTAAATTAAATTAAATTAAATTTAATATATTCTCCAAGATATTAAGCTTTCGATTCAAATAATCCTTCTATTTTTTACCCTAAACTCCGCTGATTGGATAATCGAAACCCACTATTTTCGACTTCTTGCATTAACCCTTTATATATATATTGTACATATATATAATATATAAATGTATTCTTGTACTTCGGCACCCAAATTCTCTTGTCTACCTCTGCCACTACCACTACTTTGTTATGCCTGATTTACTCTCGTCCCACAGCAGAAGCGCCATTCGAATGCATCGGATCAAATCGAAATGCTCATCGATGAAAAGTGTCGCATTCTGAACAAGACCGGCACATCCAAGTCCAACGCGCTACATCTCGCTAACTGGATGAAGGGTCAGCTAGATAAACAGCAAGAACAGGCAAGATTGGCGGCACAGCGTTCCCGTCAGAGCATCACACATGAGGAAGAACATCTACTCTATCCGGAGCATGAACAGGATGAACGCATCACTTTCTGGACACGTCAACAATTGGAGAAGCGCACGAAAGAGCTGAATTTGACTAAGGAGAATGGCAATTTGAAGGCGCGTCCGAATTTTGGTGGCAAACGTTTGAGTGGCGTTGAGGAGCTGAGTATGAGTGATGCCTACTCCGAGAATGTTAGTCAGCTGAGTCAATCGCATAGCACAACATCGGATAGTCAGGTAAGTGTGGTGTTTTGCTTACATCACTACTCTTTATTGTGTAGACTGTTGACGCACTTTCACATACATACATACACGCTTACATATGTCTCTCTCATTCCCGCTACTCTAACTACTAAACTACTGCATACTCATCCCGCCAGATCACTGTACGCTCTAGTCCCATTGTGCTTGATAAGCTAGCAGTCTGTCGTCATTGCCATAAGAACTGCCAACAAGCGGCCTTGGGTCTACAACAGTCTATGTCGCCACCCGCCATTTCCACTATAGAAAACCAACAAGCCGGTGGTGGCGCCGAGCCAAGTGCTGGTGGCGGCAATGGCAGCGCGCTGGTGTGCACTTCACTGAAGGTACAACACAGTCAGTCGTCACCCAATCGCTGCTGTAGACTCAATGGGAATGCAAGTCAGGCCGGCAGCAATACGAGCATATCATCGAGTACCATAACGGGCGAACAGCCCAGCGAACACTCATCCAAGGTAGTGGCTAGCAGTAGTAAACGTGAGACCGGCGACACAGAGAGCGATGTAGCTCAACTAATAACCGATGATCTCTCGCAATCAGAGGCCACGGACGACAGTATTGGCGGCGGCATACTCAGCAGCAGCAGTGGCGTCGCCGGTGTTGACGAAATGCAGCGACGCCTCACCGACAGCTTCAATAAATTACGAATTTTAGATGAACGTTGTGAGGCGAGGGGTTTGGACGCGAAGCCTGTGCCGCCTCAGCCCACGGCGCGGCAACAGGAACAGAAGCAAGCGCAGGAGACAAGTTTATTGAATGGTTACTGTTTAACGAACTCCACAAACAGCGTACTGCAGAGGATTAGTGAGAGAAAGCCACAACCACAGCCTAGAACATACCGCGTAACATTACAAACGGCATCTGAGGAGACCACAAAGGAAGCGGCAAACAAGAAAGTGAAAACGACGGTCACCATCACTGAAACAGCACAAATCATACGTGCACAGGACCAAAATGAACGCAAATTGGAGCAAGCAACCGAACGCGTGCACGTTGAGCCGCAACCTACGAAGAGTCCAAAGTCGCCGCACACGCCAGTCACGCCGAAATCGCCAAAATCGCCCAAAACTCCCAGCACACCCGCATCAGTCGCACGCTACATACCGTGCAACTGTCAATGTACGCCAGCCGACTTCGAAAATACCACGCTCAGTCCAGACGAGTTGGAGCAGCAGACTTGCAAGCTACTGGAGTCGCCCAAGCAGTCACCGCTAATGCCGCGTCAATTGCAGCTACAACAAACCGCACCAAACGCCAGTGAAAATGGGACGCACAGAAATTGTAAATGCGTTTGTGGCCGCCAGCCGTTGGAGGGCGCAGTGGATGAGCTCACATCGTTCATTTTCGCCGGCCTGTCCGCGAAGAAATTGCACACCAAGACAACACCAACAGCGCCGCTGCCAACACCAACCGCCGCGTACCAACCTTCAACGGATGTCACCACACGCGATACCGATCTAGTGCCGACTATTTCAGTCGTGCCGCCGACACCCGAGGCGACACTCACGATGACCACGACGAATGTGTGGGACAACAGTGGCACAAATATTACCACGAGCACAACCACACAGTTGCAGTTGAGTAGTTTACCACATCAAGCAGTCGTTGAAAATATACCAGAAGACTCGTGTGACGAGTCGCCGTTAGACGAAGAGCCACCCTATCGACCGATGAGTAACACGCTACGTCGTTACGGCACAATGTCTAGCCTAGAGAAGTTGCCCTCCGATGACCGCATGGATGGCGAAATAGACGAACTGGATAATGATGAAGATAACGGTAATGATCGTAGCGAGGATGCGGCCGGTGACGACGACGAAGACGATTACGATGATTTGGATGATAAAGCACGCGCCGATACGGTGGATAATGTGCACGAAATCAGCAAGTCCAGCGGTGTGTACAGCAGCAACGGCGACGGTATGGCCGTTGGCAGCTCATGTGTGCTAGTGGGTGGTGTGTGGACAAGTCGCACGAGCGGCTTAGCTGGTGGCAGCAAAATGTCTTTCTTTGAAGAATCACGTGCATTCATTGACAAGTACTTGGGTAGATGGAATCAAGATCAGGCGACAACAATGTCTTCACCAGCTGCGACCACTTCGGAAACCGACGAGCAGGCCGATGAGTGCACCTCGGGTGCCACTTCGGGCGAGGAGGTGTGGGGCACGCCGACAAGTGGTGGCGATAATGATGATATGCAGCTGGTCAACTCGGAGAACACCTACTCGGTAAGTTTGAGAGAGCTTTAAGGCATAAGTGGAATTATAAATATTTTTTATATCATTTTCCATTTGCGCACAGTCGCCGACCAAATCGAGCAACTCACTGAACGATGACGACGACACCGAGCTCATGATGGACGAACTGCTTATGGCGCCACCAATGACAGCGAGCACCATACGTGGGCTCTTGCCGCGGTAAGTGTTTTTTGGAAGGCAATTATTGCTGAGTCGAGTTTTTTTAGCAAAAAAAAAATTATTTTTTCATCATACATTTTTTTTTTATATAAATTAATTATAGTGACGGTAGTCGGGATAATTTTGAAAGAAATAGGTCGTTACAGTAATTTAGAAAGATTTAACTATTAAAATCTATTTTTAGATGATATCGATAAATTGACTGTTAATCGATTTATAGATGATATCGATTAACCGATTTTTAAAATCGACTTTTAGATGATATCGATAAAAAATTTAATTAGATTTTTTACATGATCTATTAACCGATTATTTAAAATCGATTTTCAGATTATATCGATAAAAATGTTTAATTCGATTTTTAGATGATATCGATATCAGCTACTTGTTTTATAGATTATTTTTGTTTTAATTGAACTAATTATTTTCTTGAAGTCTTCTTAAATTTATCAATAATTGAGGTTAAATAATTTTTACTGCCATATTGTCAAGTGGACTGAGTAAAAATAAACGAATTTTTTTGGTAGAATTTTCGAGTAGAATATTGATATATCCTCGTATATGTATGGAATTGAACTCCAAGCCATGGCTTTTGGTTAAAGAAGAAAATTTCAAATGTAAATTATATTAATATTATTAACTCAGTGCTAATGTAGGTAAAGAATTTTCTATCGTTGATTGTAGATTTCGAGTCGTTAATAAGTCACATAGATTGTTTAGAAATATAATTTTCTTGTAGATATGATTTTACATATTTATTAGTATTTTTTTAATTATATTACGTTTACAATTGCAAGATTGTTAATATTTTTTAATAATAAGCGTATAAATATATTCATAATTATCAAAATCTAAAAAACACACCGCTGACAGACGACAGTAATGTAATGCGCATTAAAAATTTCCAATTTGCATTAATACCTTCAAATCTATTTAACAGCACTATTAACTAATATCATGAATGCTAGATAAATTAAGAGTTTTTTTTTATTAAAATGAATTTAATGCCTTCTATTTACCACTGGAAAACTCGGCCGAAATATGCTTTACTTATATTACATTAATTGAAATGAAATAAAACAATTAAAATTTAAATAATAAAAAAAAAATAAAATGAAAT